>JAJPUD010002525.1:219451-302687 GCA_023553655.1 Myrmecobius fasciatus
ACACACACACACACACACACACACACACACACACACACACACACACACCCCACATCTAAAATACAAAGAAATATTTGCCAGCTAATAATTTTGAACATTTGTAAATGGCACTAAAAATATTTTTATTAGTTAAAACAATATTATAAAAATAACCTGATTTATAAAACTAAATTGATGAACAAATATGTGTTCTATTATTTAGGACTATACAACAAGTATTTCACAAGAAAAATACTACTTCAAGTTACAAACAACAACTGAAATGACAAAACCATATTTTTACTGACTTCATGGCAGAAACTATTCTGAACTCACTGTATGGACATTTAAAAAAACTATGAATTTTAACATTTGTAATGAGGTACTCAAATGCAGCTTTTTGTTAGCCATCAGTTAAAGTAGCTGTAGAAGCCATCTAAAATTCTGAGTTACTTGCCTTATAGTACCAATCTTGAAATTTTTTACAGCATTCTTCACTGCAGAAATCTCTCACCACGCCATCAAGTTCTTTAGTTGCTCCCTTTTTACAAAGCTGGGAACAATAGTTGCAAGTAACACATCTCAATCCTAAACGTCTTGCAAAATCTTGTTTATAAAGTAGCTTGCAGCCTGAAAGAAAATAATACTTAATATTGAAATAATCATTATAAGCATTTTCCCTTTAAATGAAAGAAGAAAAAAAGGGTGATGAGTCATCTATAGTATTCTAACAAAAACACAAGGCAATACATTAGCTATAACTGGATACAAATATTTCTGTGAACTGTTGGGATTTAAACTTGCAACCTAATGTGACAATTAAGACTGAAAAAGGAAAGAAAAGTTATGAAGACTCCATAAACTGACTAAATTGCCCATGAATACTAATTAGGTCGAGTCAAACAAGACCTTAGGGTAACACAGAATCATATTTGGCTGCCCTTTACAATCTTTTCCCTATTTTATTAACTCACAAATGATGTACTACAAAGGAACTCCTTCACCATCTCCTAAAGAAGTTATTCCATTTCCTACCTCTGAGATTTTGTTTGGACTCTTCTACCAGAGCCTATGTTACCAAGCCAACATGAAATGATTTCTCTCCTGAACTCCCAAAATAATCAAAGGTCATAAACCAGGGTCCATGAACTTCTTTTTTAAAATTTTCAAATATATTTCAAAATAGTTGGTTTACTTTGTAACCCTACGTATGAGATATATTAGGCATTTAAAAATATTATTCAGAGAAAGAATTCCTAGGCATCTGCCTAGGGTCTGTCAAAATGGTCTGTGACATACAAAAAATTTAAGTAGCACAGCTATAGAAAGATTTTTCTAGTTACCAATTTCTTCTACTGATACAAATATTTTCCTCACTAAACTTTTTTCACTGTTTGTAGTCAATAATATTCTAAGGGCAAAGATCATGAATTATATTTATCTGTATATTGTTTACACTGCCTTGAAGAATAGGAGACAATGATATTTTATGACAGATATAAATATTAATTAGAATCAACTATTTTTACCCAAAGAGATTATGCTACTGATCAAATGTTATTATCATATGAAAAGTTATATTTTAATTATCTCTTCCCAAGTCAAAAAAGGAATAATCATTATATTTATCTTTCCAAAGCTGTTTTTCAGATTTACAATTGATTTTAATTTTTGTAATTTTCCTGAAAAGATGGAAAGAACAAGTACCAATTCCAATTTTACCAACAAGAAACCTTTCTCCAAATCCAACTGCCTAAGTAATCAGTGCAAAGGACAAAAATTACTTTTTAATTGCTCTGCTTAAAAAATGTTTGGCATAAAAATTATTCAAACTATTAATATGAAAGTTTACAAAAATGCCTACCTTCACTACAGAATGGCCTCTTAACTCCAGAGAAATTTACTGTTTCATGCAGAGTCTTCTCCTCTTGGCAATATTCACAATATGTAACAATGCAATGCAACTTTTTATAGTCATCGGAACACGTTTTGCTGCAGAACTGATATACTTTGTTCTAAACACAATAAAGCAAAAACAAATTTAAAGTCCAAGTTATAGCTACAATATTAGTTCATTTAGCTAAAAGTTGGGATCCAGAAACCTTTAAAAAAATGTTCTGACTCAAAGAGGAAATATATGTGGGACCAAGTACCTAATTTATTTCTCTCTACTGGCACATCAGGAATTGTTCTCCAAAATGCTCACTCCTGTTGCCTTTGAATTAAAAAGTAGAAAAACAAGCTAGAAATCTGGCTTTGCTAACAAAAACATAGAGTAGGAACAAAAAAAAAGTTTGCAATTACGTAGTACTGTAAGATTTATAAGTCACAATTCTGAGAAATAGGTAAGGCAAATACTCAAAATATCATTTGCATCTTCAGAATGAATACACAACTAGGTCAATATCACAAAATGGTAAAGGGATGAAAATAGGAAGGAGAGGTGTAATAATTCCAGTGTTCCTGAAAACCATTTTCATTTTTGCCATCTATGTCAAAAACCTTAATTTCTTCTCTGGGAAGAACAGAATTCATGAGAAGAGATATACTTATTTTCTGCTTTCAATTTAAGTTATTTGAGGTACCAATTGCCTTATGAAAACCCACTTGTCCACCTTAAATCACTCTGTAGTTTACCTATCTCTATCCCAGTGAAACTTAAGTTGCTTGAGAACATCAATCATGAGTTTTTCATTTTGGTGTTTGCAGAACAGGTCTTTTGGAATTTTAAGAGATCTCATTATTTAATTTCATTGGTGCAAGAAACTCCCAGTGTGTCAAGTAAGTCTAATGATTTTATATCAGAATCTCATCTGTACAGTTGCCTGAGGCACTGAAAGGTTAAGTAACTAGCCCATGTCTTTAAACCAGTACATAACAGAAGCAGGATATAAAATCTGCCTTCCTGACCAGGCTGAATCAAAATGTTAAGCCTCTCAGGCTCCCAATAACTATATATTAAAATCAAAATAAAGACAGTCATACTCTTTTCAATCCAAAATTAAGGCTAATCAATGATAGCACTGAAACTCTAATGTGAAATTAGCTAAAAACTATAATAAACCAAAGAATATGTTGAAGTAGTCCTGCAAAAAACTAGGCAATGACTAGTACTAGTCTTCTAAAATGACATTGTGCAAGAGTTAAGTAAAATAACTAGTTGAGATTATAACGGCTTGACGGCTTCATGAAAGTGGGAATTTAGAGAAAAAATTTTGCTTCCTTAATGGGAACATAAAATTGTTTTTAAAAGATGAAAGCACTTGAATTTGACAATTAAAGTAGTGAATAAAATAGATAGGTTGTTATGTGCCAAACACACGCAAATGTACAATGCAAAAGCACACCAAGAGGGTACTAGCATACCATGACAATATGATAATTAAATCTCAGAGATTTAAATGTGTTAAGCCTTCATGACTATAACAAAGCACCCGCCTAAGAAAATTTCAACCACTTAACTCATTCCAGAAATTCATATTTCCCTCCTCCTTACTAAAATTGTTAATCAATGGGGTACCATGACTAAAATATTATTAAATCTTCTACTAAACTAGACTTCCATTGAATGAACTATTCCACAAAAGGGAAAAAATTCAGCATTTCAACAAATTATTATTGCACTGGAAATGCTATATCAATGCTAACTATGCGTTGTTGTTATTATGTTTTAAATACTAGAGCAAAACTTGAGAAAACTAAAAAGACAATAGCATATCTATATTTAGTTACTGAGCCAAACATGCAAGTAATTCTGACAAAGAAAAATAATTCCACCACCTACAAAATTACTCATTCTAAATAAAGCTAACTTTAAACAACAACAACTACTTGCCTCCCATTCCAGTATCTCAGGTTTGGAACAAAAGGAATTTTTACAGTAACTGCATTTCAACTGAATATCACTTGGTGCTGCAAACTGACCGTTTGGAGATGACTGCATGCTTAGAGCCTGAAACACAAATATAATAAAAATAATTTTATGTTTTAATTAAATTAATATGGATTAATAAAAGTTGTGAAATTTCTATTTTAAAAAATAAACTTGGGGCAGCTAGGTGGCGCAGTGGTTAGAGCACCAGCCCTGAAGTCAGGAGGACCTGAGTTCAAATCTGGTCTCAGACACTTCCTAGCTGTGTGATCCTGGGCAAGTCACTTAACCCCAATTGCCTCAGCAAAAAGCAAAAAAAAAAAACTTGAAATTTATTTTATTTTTTAAAAACCACTGATACATTGAAAAGATAGAAAGTTTTTCCATATTTAAATTCAGAAACCATAATAATTCACAGCTAAGGTAACTTAAGAAACTTCTACAATTCCCCCATCATAGAAATTCAGAAACTAAAATACAGAACAATTACAAAACTTTCTTGAATTACACACAACTAGAACTAAAACTGTTTCTTTACCATGCTTTTTTAAAAGGCCATTTTAATTTTAATAACTCTAAATGATTGAGTCAAATGTGAAGAGTTTCTTTTATGATTCACCATTATCATCCCCAGACTAAAAAGGTAAAAATGGAAACTTGAGTCTTGGCACAAGCCCAACATACATTTTTGAAACTGAAACAATACAAATTCGTGACATCTCAACGAAGAGCCAAGCCACGAACTTTGGCTTTAAACTTCATCTCAAGAAATTAAGAGCAACAAAAAAAATGCCATCCCTAGGATGCATATGTGAATGAAATGTCAATCAATTTAGGGAGTCAAATATTAGAGTAAGGCCAAAGACTTAGGGAAAATCATGCCATAGTAACTTCAGAACTCTATGGTGGGCTAAAATATGATTGTCACTGCCAGATGAAATCAATTCTTTTTGACAAAATATAATTTATCAACTGCATTTACACATAATTTGTATGCAAGTAATTGTTATACCTCAACTAGTAAATGTCAAAGGGTAGAAAAATAATATAAATGCATTCTGCATTCTCTGGCTCAGATTTTATTCACTATATTAAATCTTTCTATGTTAAACATTAATACACTGGTAAAAAAAAAAGTAAAATTTTTATTACCTACTACAATCAAGGGAATGTGAATAAAAAGTATAAAATTAAAAAAAAAACACTATCTGGTACATATGTCCCCTTAAAAGCTGTACAGTTTTAAACTGAACTTTTAGGTTAGTGTTCTAAAGCTCACTAAAAAGGGTATAAAAGACAATTTGGAGTTGCCATATATTATTTATCTATTTAGGAAAGCTAAATTAGAGAGGCTAAGAGTTGATGGCACAAACAAAAGTAATCTATACCATATAAATATATAAATAAAGGTTACATAAATCAAATGTCAAACCTGAAATTTAGCCACACAACTGGAATTGCAAAAGTTGTACAATTTTCCATCAGGCATTGTGGCTTGGTACTGAGGTAAAGAATTTCGCTTACAAAAGTGACAAATGATTCCTACACCTGAGAAAGAAAAAAATCCACATATGATTTCCTTGAAAACTAAGTTATAAAAATTAGTTTTGGAAGTTATTTTTTAACTCATCTGTGTAGAGATATGTGATACGACAACCATTGTTCATTTAAAAAATGAAGAAACTAAAACTCAAACACCTTAAGAGATTTGTAGCTATAAAGTGTTTGGGGATGGAAACCTAGGTCTCAGGATTCCACTCTTCTCAAGCATGTTTCCACACAGTTCTCAGAAAATAAAATCTAAAGCACCTTAACAACTTTGGAGATTATTCAGTCTGGAAATGATTTAATAAGAAGAAAACAGTTACTACTGTATGGCATACCCTTCACAGAATTACAAGATAAGAGACTATGAAGCTAGAGGGATACTTAAGAGAATCTAGCTATTTCAAACCCCTCATTTTATATGGATGAGAAAAATGAAAAAGGATTATTTTCTCATGGTCATGAATCTACTAAGTTAGAATTTGAATGCAACCTTCTCCTGTCCTCAATCCTTAGTATAGTACTACACTGTCAATTAACTGTAAGGCTAATGTCCTGTATTTCACTTAAGAAAGCACAAGGGAAGATATATGGAATAAAATTTTTAGCCATAAGGATTAAAGAGGAAATAAAATGTTACCTATATTTTAATAAGCTGGAATTAAACCCAGGAAGAATATAATTGATATTAAGGTTTTACAATTTCACTGGTATGGTTACTCTGAATCCTCCACAGTGAAACAGACTGAGAGCTCCCTATATTGAGGAGATAATTTGCTTTAATCACATGCAATTAAACACAATAAAGAACCTTACTTATTATAATAATCTGGAGCATTCTCAAAGATTAGATCCAGAGTAAAAGCTCTAGTGGGTTCTAAGTTGGTTGAGCTCTGAATATTAGCTCTCCTTGTCCATGGAGACTTCAACAAGAACATTTAAAATAGAAATATTTTTAGTGGCGTATGGAATTAATATTTTCTTAAATTAATAATAACAATAATAATTATAACAATAAATAAACTAGTCTTAAAAATATCAAAAGCTAAAGAAAAGATATTTAAAGGAAGCAGAAGCAGACAGGTAGATACAGAGGCAATTTTTAAAAAAAACTTAAAACTTACTTGGTGATTTTGCATATTTTGTCTTGTGAGTGTTCATGCAAGCTGTTGAACAGTATGGCTCCATATACCCATTAGGACCTATGCATTGAGTCATATCAAAAAACCGGCACTGAGTTCTACAACCAGTACAAGCTGTCAATTTGCCGTATTTCTAAAACATAAAACAATTTATATTATTTAAGACATTAAAATAAATTCAATGAAAATTTATTGTAAAAAATTAATCTGTATTTGTATTATGGCATTTTGATTGGAAACATTTATAAAAGTAAACAAATATTACTCAGATACTTAAGCTAGATAAATCAAAAATCAAATTAATGTAGTTTACTTTTTGTGACTGGCTTTTTTGATAAGAGCTTAAATATAATGTATACAAAATAAAAGCAACAAATAAAGTAAGAAGAACCAAGAAAACACAGCAACAAGATTATGTGATGATCAATTGTGATGGACTTGGCTCTTTTCAACAATGAGATGATCCAAAAGACTTGTGATAGAAAGAGCCACCCACATCCAGAGAGACTATCATGGACAGTGAATGTAAATCACAGCAGTTTTTTCACCTTTTTTGTTGTTTGTTTGTTTGCTTGTTTTATTTTTTCTCCTTTGAATCTGATTTCTTATGCAGAATGATAAATATGGAAATATGTTTAGAAGAAATGCACGTTTAACCTTATATTATTTTACTTGCTGTCCAGGAGAGGGGAGAAGAAAAGGAGGGAGAAAAAATTTGGGACACAAAATTTTGCATGCATTTTTAAAAATGAAAAACTATTATTATTTTTTTAAATGAATCTTTGCACATATTTTGAAAAATAAATTATTATTACTTAAAAAAAAAGTCAAGACTGTTAGGAATTCAGTTTACAAGAAAATACTAGTCCATAATTATGGAGACATTTGGGCATGAACTTTTTAAAAAATAGTTTCTTCATAATTATGAGTGCAGATTATGAAAATCTCAACAATTTATAATTATTTTAAACAAAGATACTAACTTCCAAAATCACCTAAGTCTCTTCTAAATAGTTTTCTTCTCTTCCAAATTCACATCACATGCAATCTTGGATTACAGATAAAAAGAATTCAAAGCACTCAACTATGTGCTTATTTAGGAAGAAGGGCATAGATTTCTTTCTGGCTAATAAAAATAAAGTGAAACTTTTAGAACAAGTTTGCAAGGGTTTGAATTCAGCAAATACAAAACAAGCAAGGTCAATTCCCAGAAAACAAATGCAAATTAAAAAATGAATGCCTAAACTGAACTCCAAATAATTTTTGAACAAAGATTTTTGTCACTTTTGGGCATACTGAAAAGAGTGCAATGCAATCTGTGATGACAGAAGCAATAAATGAGCTGCAATGTTTCCAAAATATAGAAGGAATTAATTCAATTTTACAAGAACAAAAGGCATTCAAACTAATACGTTCAAAGGATAGTGAAAGTGGTTCTCAATTTTAAAAATACAACTTATCAATAACCACATGTGAAAAAATGCTGAAAATCAGTCACAGAAAAATGCAAATTAAACCAAGTCTAAGTGTGTTTTAATGTCCTTTAGTATTAAAAAGGGGGGGAACTGAGAGACCTAATTACATAATGATCTTATCGTTCTGAAGTAGCAGCAAGTGGAACAATGTATAGAACACTATCCGGAAGATCTAAGTTACTTAGATAGTGTAAATACTTGCTAGCTGTACACTAGGGGCAGGACTTAGCTGCATGGTATGTTGAAGTCCCAGGGTGAGGAGGAGCTCTAAAACACGAAATCAGAGAGGAACAGAGATTCTGGTTAACAGTTCCAAAGTGAAAAGGAATGCTGTTGGTCACTCAGAGACCAGAACACAGGCCAGAAGAAAAATAACAAGACATCTCCTTGAAATATACCACACCTTGAAAGAACTGAAAACTTATAAACTGCCAGAAGTACCTCTGAAAACAATAGCATGAAAAACTTGAATTTTAAGAGAATGATGACCCCATCTCAGGAGCAGAGCCCAAGTTTAAACTAAAGAAGGTAACACCTTAAAAAAGAAAATTGGCAAAATGGAAAAAGATACAAAAATTCACTGAAGAGAATTCTTTAAAAAGTAGAATTGCTCAAAGAGAAAAGGAAAAGGTCACTGAAGAAAATAATTTCTCAAAAATCAGAATGGGGCAAGTGGAAACTATCGACCACATAAGACAATAACAAAAAACACAACAAAATCAAAATAAAACGTCAAATATCTCACTGGAAAAACAACTGACTGGAAAATAGGTCGAAGACAGATAATTTAAGAATTAATGGACCACCTGAAAGCCATTATCCAAAAAGAAAAAAAGAGCATAGGCATCATATTTCGTGAAATTATCAAGAAAAATTACACTGACATCTAAAAGGTAAAATAAACAATGAAAGAAGCTTCCAATCATCTCTTGAAATTGCAAAATGAAAACTCCAAAATTCCAGAGGCCTCGGGATAAAGGAGAAAATATTACAAAAACATCAGAAAAACAATTCAAATATCGTGAAGGAACAATCAAGATAGTACAAGAGTTAATAATACCTTCAACATTAATAATCAAGAGGGCTTGGAATGATATTCCGGAAAATAAAGGAGCTAAAATTACAACCAAGAAGCACCATCCAGCAAAACTGAATATAATCCCTCAGGGAAAAAACAAGCATTTAATGAAATTAAGGACTTTCAAGCATTCCAGAAGGAAAAAAAAAAAAAAAAAAAAGCTGAAGAGAAAACCTGACTTTCAAATGTAAGACTCATTTTCACTCTCTATTGCTCCCCAAATTAATTATAAATTTCTTTGCTTAGTTTTAAAAATCCTCATAAAATCTACACTAGATATTACTCACCCTTTCAAACTTTAAGTGAAACAAACTAGTCTTTGAACTATCTCCCATACCAATAATGCACACCCAAAAAAGGGTATGAGGATACACTCAATGTATCTTTCTGGCTTCAGTGATTATCAACAACTCTCCTACACTGTGCACATGATCCAGTGAAACCAACCAACCAAACCCTCTTGTTCATCATGTACAAAATTCTATCATCTTTCAATGCCTTTTCACTGGCCAACCTCCTTCTCTAGAATACACTCTCCCCCAACCTCCTCAAAAGCTTTCTCAGCTTAGGCAGGTAAGATAATACAGTTTAGACACCATTTTTTTTTTAGCACAAAACTTTCTCCAATTTCCCTATATGAGTAGATAATATACCTCCTCCCCCCAAAAAATACCATCTATTCAAAAAACTACTGAGGTGTATTTATTCACTTTATATTTATGCTATATGTTTTCATAAATACTTGTCTCCCTCAATTAGCATATGAAATATTTGTGAAAAGGGAGTCAGACTTTTACATTTTATCCCCAGAGCCTGGCCCATACTAATTATTTGAGAGGACCAAATAAAAGTTGCTTTTTGATCTGAACCAAACTAGGTGCTTGCAAAGGTTAAAGGAAGTGAAAGGAAGTGAACACATCATCTTAAAAATTCATAAAAGTTCAGTACAATGAGATGTAACCTAGATCCAAGAGTTTAAAAATAGTATACTTATCACACTCATTTGTATCTTTCCTAAGCAAATGATTCCTTTCTCCATTGCCTAAAGATATTAAACTCCTCCATCAAATGAAAACAAAAACTAAACCAATAACTTCCCCCAAATTCCTGTCCTATTTTGGACATTCCTTTCCCAGCTAAATTCCTTGACTGCCCACATGATCCACTTACAACTGAAACTCAATTATAACTGATTTCTAGAAGATTACATATCTTTTAAGACATAACTCTCCTGTCCTTTACCTTAAAACTCTTGCAATTCTCAGACCAGAAAATCACCATTTCTTTATCACTAGATCACTTGCCTGCCACCCTACTCTCAACTCAAGGACTCCCTACCCTAATTTGTGTTCTCACCCAAGTTCAATTCTCACCTTTATGAATAATACACATCCATCCTCTTATTCCTCAACTCTTAGTAGATATTTCCACCTAGATGTTTGGAGAAACAGGATATAATTTTTGATACATTAGTTTTTGATTTTGGCAGGACATCTAGTGGGAGATATCTACACCCCGATCTTCCACATTTTTTCCTTCTTTTTCCATTCTGGTCTAACCAATTAACTCTCTTACAGACTACTGAGGTAGTCTTATTGACACTAGTACTTCTTTTCTCTTGAAACAATAACTCGCATACTTTAATAACATAAGGAATAGTTCTACAGATATCATAGCACAATATTAAATACAAGTGGAAAAGTACATTTAAAGCGATAGATAGGAAAAATAAGTAAAGCCATCCAATCTATAAGGCATACTTGTATGATACCTCAAAGAAAGACGATGATCCTAGATAACCTAGTGATAGAGAAACAAATACATAAACACAAAAAAAGTATCTCCTGTCCCCCTGATGTGAATTAATTGAATTTCTATTAGGGAATAATATAGATGACAGAGGGTAAAATCTATAAGGGCTTAAATGCAAGTGTCACAGTCCATCTTTTAAGCAAGATACCTTCACAGTCACTTCTTTGTACATATGTTACTGGATACAATCTATCTGTACATAACTTAACAAAAGCTTATTTTGTATTTGTAAATGATTTACCAAATAAAATGAAAACTTAAGTGTGTGTGCATATATATATATATATATATATATATATATATATACATACACACACATATATATATATATATATATATAATGTATGTGTGTGTGTGTATACACACACACACACAAAACTACTTGCCTCCCTTCCAAGGCAAAAAAATAATCAAAGCAAATGCTGAGTGTTTTAAGTATTTATCAGGATCACTGATTATCAAGAACTGAGTTTACATAGCACTTTATAGTTGGCCATTTCCGTTATACCCTTTATCTCATGATTCTCACAATATATATCCTATGAGGTAAGTACTAAAATATATTATGATTATTTGACTGATGAGAAAACAGGGTAATTTAAAAGCCAGGTACATTATCCTGAAGAACTGAGTGCTTTTAATTATTTCTACAATACCTTAATATATAAGGAACTGTCCATCTTCACCTTCTGTGAAATTTTCCATTCCATATTTAAATAGACTTATCTATCCTATCAAACTGAAAAGTAATTTCTTCCTTGTTTCACCACTTTGTAATGTTATCCTTTATATCTAATGCATGTACCCATTTGGAGTTTGTATTCTTACAGAATGCAAAACACAAGGCTATACCTAAGCCTCTATCAAATAAGTTCCCAATAGTTTTGTTGAATAGTGATTCTTAACAAAAATAGCTGAGATCTTTGGATATACCAAACACTAACCCTATGTTCATTAGCTCTGTATAGTGAGTGCCTAATCTCTTCCACAGATAGAACTATTTCTTAATCACTACTAAATTATCTTGATAATTACTACTTTTTGACAATTTGAAAACTGGTTAATAATGGTAGGCCCCTTTCCTTCACACTTCCCCCCTCATATACAATTCCCTTTAATCGTTGGAGTTTTGTTACTATTTCTTCCAACTCTTTAAAGTAATACTGTAATAGTGACATAACAAATAAGTCAATAGAGGTATTGTGGTCATTGTTTTTATACCGATTCATGACTTAGACCTGCATTTATTTGTATAAAGAGGCTTTTATAGGTCTTTCTACATATAGAGTTCCTGTGGGGGACCTGGCAAATTGATTCCCAAATGTTTTATGCTTCCTATAAAATGAAATTTATTTTTACATCCCATTCTTCCTATTGGGCTGACAGGAATTTACAGAAATGCTAATGAACTGGAAATAGCTAAATAAGGTATGATATGTGAAGCGGGATGTGAAGGGAATAAGAGAATAAGCATTTGTTCAGTGTACTATATGCCAAGCATTATTCTAACTGCTTTACAAATAACATTTTATTTAACATGCAAAAAACCACAATAGCAGTTAGACCCTACTTTTATCCCCACTGTTAGTGAAATTAAGGTGCATAATGGTTAAGTGACTTGCCCAGGGTTAACATAGTATCTAAAGAAAAATCAAGTCTTCCTGATCCCAGGCCTTAGCTACCTCTAACAAATATAATACTTCTGTGTTTTAAGAAATCATGAAATTCCAATTAAAGAAAACTAGGAAGAGATGCATGAATGAGCAAAATCAGAAGAAAAAAATTATACAATAACAATAATGTTGTAAAAACAAACAATTTTGAAAAATGTAGGAATCCTCTTCAATGTGATGAAGCATGCTACCCTATTCCTAAAAAGAGGTAATGAACACAAAGCTGTAGCTAAACACATATTCTGGGGGGCTGACAATGTAGGAATTTTAGTTCACTATACATATTTACAGCATATTTGGAGGGTATTCTCCCTTTCTTTGTCAAGGGCAGGAGGCAAAGTGAAATACTGAGAAAGTGAGATTTCCAGTGAGTGGGGAAAAAAATTTAATTAAGAAAAAGTAAAAGTATGAAATTTAAATGAATTATTAATAAACATGCAATATTTTTATAATTTAATGAAAATTTTTTTTCATTTTAAAATAAAAAAACATACATAAGTACATAGAAAGTACAAAGGAAATCAATTAAAGTCCACAGACCCTTTTGAATGATGGTCAGAAATTTTTATTCTATTACACTAAAAAAAAAAAAAAAAATCAAAAAGTTTAGTCATTTTGCTATCAAAATGAAAAATGGAAAAGATGTATGACCAAATTCAGAAAGATGATGAACTTTACACTTATTATAAACCTCTAGGTAAACCACACTACATATACATACATACACCCCCCACACTTATTTCCTCTAATCTTTTAGTTATTACAATAATATATAATGTTCAATGCTGGGGAGGATGTAGACAGCAGAACAAATGTGTGGCCACTCACAATAACATTAACAATAGAAATCAGCAGGCCAATGTGATGAGGAAAGTCGTCTGCAACCAGGAAAAGGATTGTCAGGACTAAATGTGGATCACAACATAGTGTTTTCACTTTTTGTTATTATTTGCTTGCATTTTGTTTCCTTTCTCTTTTTTTTTCTCCTTTTTGATCTGATTTTTCTTGTACAGCATGATGAATGTAGTAATTGTGCATAAAAGAACTATACATGTTTTACACATATTGGTTTGCTTTTTGTGTACAGAAGGTAGGAATAGGAGAGGGAGAGAAATTTGGAATACAAGGTTTACCAGGGATGAATATAGAAAAGTATCTTTGCATGTTTTGAAAATAAGAAGGTATTACCACCCCCCCCAAAAAAAGAAAGAAATCAAGTAGGATGCCAGATGTAAGGAAAAAACCTGCAATTATTTACTCTTGATTTCTTCTACTACATATGTAACAAAAATCTTGTATATGAAAACTGAAATGGAATTATGTGATTGCAATGCTTTAGCTGGAAAACACACATATTAGCCAACTAAGTTGAAAGGATTTTCTATACTAAAGATAAATCATAATCAGTAAACTATGTGAAGGTAAAATATCACATAAACTACAAATTATTGCAATATAGAAAAATATCATTAAAAGAAAGAATGCCATGTAGAACACAAAAAGGAAAAGTCCTTTGTACTACTATTTTTCATACTATTTCTTCTTATATTTACAGAACCTACCTTGTGTCTAATGTGTTCTACTATTCTCTACCAACATCTCATAATGTTAAAAAAATAATATTTTTATATAAAGATAACACCACTCTCCACGGGTTTCTTCAACAATTTCATGAGGCCCACCCATTGAAATGCCTTTGCTTTTTAGTCAAGGTCTTTGAAAAATCTAGCTAGCTATCATGTTTTGTAAGATGAAAAACATTTTCTGACTTCTAAGCTAAGCAATCTACAAAATTCTTTATAAAGATTCTAGTGTCAGTCAGCCCATAATGTACTCCTTTCAATTCCTATCCCAGCTAATTTCCTGAAAAATATAAATGCAGATTGTTCTGTACACTTTCTTTGTTACAGTTTATTATTTAACATATGTAAGCACCAAAAATATAAAACTATTTAAATTTTCTAATTGCTGCCTAGGGCTGATAAAAAGTCAGGCTACAACCTTAGACCCTTAATACTAGTTGTGTGACCCAGAGCAAGTTACTTAAAACAAAAAAGAAAAAGAAAGAAAAAGGGAAAGTTCTGTACAGCACAGACACTTAGAAATGTGAAGTAATTTCAACCAAAAAACTGAAGCCTGTATAATGACTAAGTTTGAGGTTAAAATAGGTGAGAAACTACACTTCATTCACTGAAAAGGTATGGCATAAAAAAGATGGGATATTGCAAATACTACAATTCAAGGTGATGTGTTGGTTTGTTTTTGTTGAGCTGCTTTATTTCACTCTTTTAAAATCTTTGTTACAATGGATGGCTTACTGGAGAAAGAAACAGGAAGCATTTAAACAAAAAGAAATTATATAAAACCAAGAAGAATAAAAGTAAAAATAAAACCATTTTAAACAGATTCTGATTAAGGTCATATTGAAAAGGCAGCAGCAGCAGAATTCTTACCTCTGATTGCATAAGGAAGGAGTCCTGCATGTGATCTCTAACCTCCTTCAGGAAGCTGGGATGGCTACCTACCTGGAAAAAGATTAAAAAATTAGATTTGCACTATTGATTAAAGAAATACAAATTAAAAGAACAATGGGGAATAACTTCACACCTCTGAGATTGGCTAAGATAAGTAAAAAAGATAATGATAAATGTTGGACGGGATGTGGGAAAATTGGGACACTAACACATTGCTGGTGGAGTTGTTAAATGAACTTAAACATTCTGAAGAGCAATTGGAAATTATGCCCAAAGAGCTATACAACTATCCCTACTCAGAGCAGCTAGGTGGTGTAGTGGATAGAGCACCAGTCCTGAAGTCAGGAGGACCAGAGTTCAAATCTGGTCTCAGACAGTAACACTTCCTAGCTATGTGACCCTGGGCAAGTCACTTAACCTCAATTGCCTCAGCAAAAACAAACAAACAAAAAACCTATTCATACCCTTTGATCCAGCAGTGTCTTTATGACTACTTGGTCTGTATCCCCAAAAGATCATCAAAAAGAGGAGAAAAGGACCATATATTCAAAAATGTTTGTAGCAGGTCTTTTAATGGTCAAATTAACTGGAAATTGAATAATTGGCCATCAACTGGGAAAAGAATGAATAAATTGTAGTATTTGAATATAATGGATTACTACTGTTTTATAAGAAATGATGAGCAGGATGATTTCAGAAAAGCCTGGACTTCAAAGAACTGATGCTGAGTGAGGTGAACTTAAATACTAGAAGAACACTACACACAGCAATGCCAAGATTGTACAATGATGAACTGCAATATACTTAGATATTCTCAGCAATACAGCTGCCTAAGACAATTCCAATAGATTTGGGATGGAAAATGCCATCCACAACCAAAGAAAAAAAGTATATAGAGTGAATACAGATCAAGCTTACTAGTTTCACTTTTTCTTTGTGGTTTTTCTTTTTGTTCTGATTTTTCTTTCATAGATATATAAATGTATTCAAAGTGACTGTTTATATATAACATCAGATTGCTTGAGGTCTTGGGGAGGGAGGAAAGAGAAAAAAGGAAAACGAAAAAAAAACATTTTGAACTCAAAATCTCACAAAAGTAAATTCTGACAACTAACTTTACATGGAGTTGGAAAAGAATACTATTAGGTGAAGATATTACATTTGGCAAAAACTTGAACCACTAAAATTTGAATAAGCCTATCCTCCCTTACCAAATGAAGAAACAAATCTGGAATGAAAGAAATTAAATTAAGTTGGAAGGAAACAGAGCTGAAGGATAGATAAATTTCCTTTAACCTATCTCTCACTCTCAGCATTACCTGTTTAGTTTATATTTGGAAAATTTCAACTTTAATTATTAGCCTGAAAAAAAAAATTAAAACTCTTGAGGTACCACTTAATACTGCTCAGATTTGCCAAGAAGAAAGGAAAAGACAATGTTTCATATCGAAGGGGATGTGGAAAAACTAGGGCACTAATGCATTATTAGTGGAGTTGTGAAATGATGCAACCACTCTGAAGATCAATTTGAAACTATACCCAAAGGACTATCAAACTGTGCATACCCTTGGATTCATCAGTGTCTCTAATAGATCTGTATTCCAAAAAGATTATTAAAAAGGGGAAAAGACCAACATATGCAAAAATATTTGTAGCAGCCTTTTTTGCAGTGGCAAGGAAATTAAGTGGATTCCCATCAGTTAGGGAATAGCTGAGTAAATTGTTATATGAAAGTGATGGAATAAGTACTGTTTTATAAGAATGATGAAAAGGCTGATTTCAGAAAAGCCTGAAAAGATTTACATGAACGGATGTTAAGTGAATTTCAATAAAACCAAGAGAACACAGCAACAAGAAGGTTATGTGTTGATTAACTGTGATGGGTTTGACTCTCTTCAACAATGAGGTGGTTCAAAGCAATTCCAATAGACTTGTGATGGAGAGAGCCATCTGCATCCAGAGAGAGAACTATGGAAACTGAACATGGATCACAGCATAGTCTTTTTTTTTTTTTTTGGGGGGGGGGTGGAAGAGAGGGAGCAGCAAAGGGGATGTTTGTTGTTTGTAGTCTTGTGTGTTTTTTCTCTTATTTTCCCCCCTTTGAGTTGATTTTTCTTGCACAACATGAAGAATATGGAAATATGTTTAGAAGAATTGCATATGTTTAATCTATATTGGATTGCTTGTTGTCTAGAGAAGGGAAGTGGGGGGAATAGGGAGAAAAATTTGGAACACAAGGCTTTGCAAAGGCGAATGTTGAAAACTGGCTTTGCATATATTTAGAAAAATTAAAAGCTATTAAAAAAATATACATATATATATATGAATCACAACAATGATCATCAACATCATAGAGTATTAAAATAAAAATAGATGACAAATAAGAACTAATTTCTACCACTACATAGTTGTGAATATTGTAGGAAAACAAACTATAATTGAGTAGCTTCATCTTTGAAATTTAAAAAAAATAATAATTTTATTGACATGAGACCAAGCAAAGATACTGAAGTAGTTTGCCATTTCCTTCTCCACTCATTTTTCAGATGAGGAAACTGAAGCAAACAGCGTCAAGTGACTTGCCCAGAGTCACATAGCTCTACGTGCCTGTGGCCAGATAGAAACTCAAAAAGAATCTTTCTTATTCTGGGGCTGGCACTCTAACCATTGCACCAACTAAGAGCTCAAAGAAATCTAGGACTTCTATAAAATCAAAGAAGTCATTTTGGCATTAACTACATGATCAAAGATATTGCCTTCCCCTTCCCAGCATGGAAAATAAAGAAATTTTTGCAATACATGGCTAAGAGTGCATACTGCTATACTGAAAGGAGAAAAGTATAGAAGGATTTGGCACAATACATTTCTATTAGCTTTAATTTGTAACAAATAAAGTATTATCAATTACACTGTAATAATCTATAAATCAAAGAAGAAATGAGAAAGCTACTGGTACAGACCAAGTGCCAATTCAGGGTCAGGGTGGGATAACAGGTACAAAGAGTAGAAGGAAAAAAACAGAAGACATCATATTCAGAGAATATGAAATAATTTCAAGCATTATCCTAAATCAAAATAATAGCACGGACACATTAAATGAATAGACTTTTGAGTCAGGGACAGTTTCTGTTCCTAAATTTATCAATTATTATCCTTTGGGACAAGTATTATCTCACTTTACTATGTGTTAATGGAGAGGTTTTTCTGATGAGTCAAAAATCTAATATACTTTCTCTTACACAGCCCTGTGACACATGCACTCTCATACCCCAATATCGGCAATACTCTGCTTTTCAAGAGACAGTTTTAAACTGATAAGGTTTCTTGATCAGCTTTTCATTACAAATCACTGATAGACTTGAAAGGGCTTAGAAGTCTCAATATTCCTGATATGAAACAAAGGAGAATATTAATCGAAATGATATCCCTAAATACAGAAAACTATTTATATAGGCAAAAACAGTTTTCTCTTGAGGTTACAAAAGATGTAGAGCTAACAACTTTATTTCACTTACCTAGAAATTGTTTTAAGCTACAACAAAATCTGTACCTGAAATATTTACTGGCACTTTGGAATTTGTTATGAAAATACCTTCCAAGCAAATGTTATCTTGGACTATGCATGGCCAAGTCAAATTGTGGTAATGTTCACAAGGAAAATTAAACTAAGAAACAAGTTAAAAACAAACTTTACATCTTAATTCTAATAAAATTTTATTTTCTTCAGAAAAAATAAACACACACAGATAATTGCATAAATTAAGATCTGAACTTTTAGCATTACAAAAAGGAATCACAATTTTACTGAATCCTGGAGGCAAAGACGCCACTAGAGTTCACTAAGAAAGGGAAGAATTTTAGTTTGAAATGTCCCAATGGCAACTGTGGCGAATGAAAGAAGGAAAAAAATTGAATCAAATAGGGGTGATGGCTATGTAACTAGAAAACATTGAAGAAATGGAATAGATTCCACAAGATTTAGCAATTGGTAGTATAAGGAGGGTGGGAGGGTAACTGAAAGAAAAGTTAAAAGATGATTGACCTAAATATCATTGTACTTAAAGTACGAGATAGTATCCTCAAGAGAAATAAGTTACAAAAAGGAGTTGGTTGGAAAATACGGCAGGACATCTCTACTAATCTGGCATAAGTAAAATCATCTCATACTCAGCAAATTGGCAAAGATAAAAGATGCAAATTAAGACAGCTTTGAGGTACCACTTTACATCTTTCACACTGGCTAAGATGACAGGAAAATATAACGATAAATGTAGGAGATATTTGAGAAAACTGGAATACTAATACATTGTTGGTGAATCTGTGAAAAGATAGTTTTCTGAAGAGCAATTTGGAACTCTGCCCAAAGGATTATCAAACTGTGCATACCCTTTGATCCAGCATGTCTCTACTGGCTCTGTATCCAAAAGACATCATAAAAAAAGGAAAAGAACCCACATGTGCAAAAATGTTCGTACCACCCCTTTTTGTACTGGCAAGGAAGTGTAAATTGAACGAATGCCCATCAGGTGAGGGATGACTGAATAAATTATGAATAAATTGTGAATGTAATAGAATATTATTATTCCGCAAGAGGCAATGAGTAGGGTGATCTCAGAAAACCCTGAAAAGCATGAACTGATGAACTGATGCTAAGTGAGATGACTAGAATCAAGAGAACATTGAACATAGCAACAAGATGAAATTATCAACTGTGATGGATTTGGCGCTTCTCAACAACGCAGTGATTCAAGGCAATTCCAATAAACTTGGAATGGAAATTGACAAAAAACATCCAGAGAATTATGGAGACTAAATGTAGATTGAAACATAGTATTTTCACCTTTTTAGTCATTTTCCCCCTTTTTGGTCTGATTTTTCTTACAAAGCAATACAGATATTGGCAATATGTTTAGGGGAATTATACTTATTTACCCTATTATCAGATTGCTTATTTTCTTGGGGAGGGGGAAGGTGAAGGAGAAAAATATGGAACACAAAGTCTTACAAAAATGAATGTTGAAAATTAATGTGGACAAAAATTTGCTGTGTTGTAAATAGATCCATAAGTTTTGCTCCAGATTCAAAAACTATGAATATACTCTGAGAAAGCAAGTGACAAAAAGAGAGATCCCCATATATATTTATGCAGGTAGAATCTACTAGCAACTGATTAAGACTAGAGTTGTTGAGAGGAAGGGAAGGTAAGAAAAGAGTGGAAAGCTAACCTAGGTAAGTAAGGTCAAAAAGGATAAAGCTTGGTGTTAAAAGCTCTTCAACTATACTATATATGTTTCAATTATCTGCCGTAAAGGATATGAATTTATCTATGAACTTTTCTTTACCTAAAGTTATCTAATGGAGAGCAATTTGGAGCTATGCTCAAAGAGTTATCAAACAGTGCATACCCTTTGACCCAGCAGTGTTTCTACTGGGCCTATATCCCAAAGAGATTTTGAAGGAGGGAAAGGGACCCACATGTGCAAAAATGTTTGTGGCAGCCCTTTTTGTAGTGGCAAGAAACTGGAAATTGAAAAGATGCCCATCAATTGGAGAATGGCTGAATAAATTATGGTATATGAATGTTATGGAATATTATTGTTCTGTAAGAAATGACCAACAGGAGGATTTCAGAGAGGATTGGAGAGACTTGTATGAACTGATGCTGAGTGAAATCAGCAGAACCAGGAGAACATTATACACAGCAACAAGACTATACGATGATCAATTTTGATGGACATGGTTCTCTTCAACAATGATGTGATTCAAACCAGTTGTGCTGCGATGAAGATAGTCATATACATCCAGAGAGAGGCCTGTGGGAACTGAGAGTGAACCACAACACAGCATTTTAACGCTTTCTGTGAATATTTCCATGCATTCTGTTTTCCTTCTTAGGTTGTTTTTTTTCTTCTTCTCTTTCTAGATCTGATGTTTCTTGTGCAGTAAGATAACTGTATAGATATGTATACATGTATTGTATTTGTCATATAATTTATCCTATCTAGCATGTATTAGATTCCCTGTCATCTAGGGGTGGGGGCCGGGGGAGGGAAAGGAAAAGCTTGGGAAAAAAAGTTTTTTTTGCAAAGGTCAATGTTGAAAGGTCACTCATATGTTTTGCAAATAAAAAGCTTTATTAAAAAAAATAATTAAATAAAGTTATCTAAAAAACACAGTACTGGGAGTAACCTATATTGATTTTTGCTTATTATTTGTAATGACAATTTTCATCTCAGTCACTTCAACTTTCCTATTTTTGTACTTTCATTTTATAAAATTACAGCATTAAATATGTCTTTGCTCTTGAAAAAAAATTGTAACTTATTTCAGTTTTATGTAATTATAATTTAGCCTTATAAACCCCTATTTACTTACCCTATTATACCACAGGTAAACTATCTGATAGAATAGATTATTTGATGATCTATATTACGGAAAACTACAGAAAACGCAAAGAACATAAGGAGATAATTATTTTTTTCTTCCATAAAAACTATCTCAATAACACAGCTCAAATATTATCCTTAAAAACTCTTCTCCAAAATAGCCTAAAACTCTTTATAGTCATTTTCTCGACTATTCCCAATTAGATTGTCACTTAATTTCTCTTCATTAGCTATAAGGATATTTAAGGCTACTCCTAAAGCAGCTTTATCTACAAATCCTTCATGATGTGACTTCTAACAAAATAAAAAATGTAAATAATAGAACTGTCTTCTTCCAAGACAACTGCCTAAACCATTCACAATTAAAACACTAGTAATCTGAATCCAGGTTTTTCAAATAATACATAGTCTTTGTCTTCATCCAGATATTGGAAGGGCTTCCAAGGTCATTAGAGGTCTTTAATCAAAGGCTAGATATCAACTATTATTTATTATATTAAATGTATTATGTAGAGAATTCTAGTTAAGGAACAGTCACTGAGATTCCTCCTAACACTGAAATTTATGATCTTTTAGTTTTGTTAAGCCTAACTTTTTAAAATAAAAAAGGGCTCATTTTGGATAGTTACTTGATATTTGTACTAAATTGTATGATGAAAATAATATTAAATTGAAAATGGGGTCTCAAACAATCAGTTTACAAAATAAGCCTGATGAACAGAGATAAAAGATGTCACTTCATTTCATACATATTTTTCAAATTAAAACTTTTTATTAAAACAATTACCTGTTTATATTCGCTGACACAGCTTTGGCAACAGAATCTTTTCTGCTGACCATCGATAATAAGGACGTTGTTGCCAGCACCTTTGCTAGGCAAGTACTCTCCACATTGTTCACAGCAATTCATTATCAAGCCATTTGCCATTCTATATCTATTAAAGCAATGGTCACTACAAAGCTTATGAGTCATGTTTTTAAAGCTTACTTCATGGCGAATCTAAAAAGAAAAATGAAATAAAAAGAAAATGAAAGGTGATACTAGAAGAAGAAAACTAGTTTTATTATATAGGAACAAAAGATCTAACTCCTCTGCAGGAAGGAAGGCCAAAGTATATTAGACCTAAATTTTATGAAGTAATTTTAAAAAACTTGACTCAACCCCATTTCAGAGATAAAAACAAGCCCTCCTCAAAATAAAGCTAACATGGTTATAATGGCAAGACTAGGTGACTTTCATTTTCAAAAACAGAAAACTGACAACCAACTAGCTTTGAAGAGTTTAATGACCAAGAACAATGAACCAAGAATTCTTAAAAAAAAAAAAAAAAAAAATTCAAAGATCTAAAAACAAACACTAAACTAATAAAGTGAACTGCCCGATACAAAGATTTTTACATGCATTTTAAAGGAATGAAAATATCTTTATTAAAATGCTTGATCATACTCCCCTTTACCCCAATTTTGAACAAGATTATTACTTAATTTCCCTCTGATTACCTTGTTGCCAACCTATTCTCAACTTACTCTTACAAATAAGGAAGGGAGAAGAGGAAAGAATGTGTAGAGACATGAAGAAGACTACAGACTTTAATAAATTCACTCCTAGGGGCAGCTAGGTAGCACAGTGGAGAGAGCACCAGCCCTGAAGTCAGGAGGACCTGAGTTCGAATCTGGTCTCAGACACTTAACATTCCCTAGCTGTGTGACTCTGGGCAAGTCACTTAACCCCAACTGCCTCAGCAAAAAGCAAATAATAATAATAAAATAAATTCATTCCTACTCAAAAATTGCCCAAATAAAAAAAAATGTAAAATTTATATATTTAACCAGAAAAAAAATAAAACTCATTTCAACCAAATAGATAAGTATACAATACAGATGAAATCTATCTTCAACTTTTCCTTCAAGCTCCATCAAGAGTATCTTGCCAAGGGACAGCTAGGTGGCGCAGTGGATAGAGCACCAGCCCTGAAGTCAGGAAGAACTGAGTTCAAATCTGGTCTCAGACACTTAACACTTCCTAGCTGTGTGACCTTGGGCAAGTCACTTAACCCAATTGCCTCAGCCAAAAAAAAAAAAAAAAAAGAGTATCTTGCCAACCGAATTGGGAAAAAAAAAAATTCATAGTATACACTAATATAAAATAAAGCCTAGACAATTATCATGAATACCATTTTAAATATACAGAATACAAACCTCCGTTAGTTTGCCACAAATTGTGCATCTTGATTTATTTAAGACTCCTTTTGAAGGATTCTGTTTGTCTTCATAGAGTGATAAACATGAAGTACTACAGAATTCCTGGAAGGATTCACTTGAATCCACTTGGGCAACAATGGTACCTTTCATTGTTGTTATATCTCTAAAAGAAAAAAAAAAGTGGGGAAATGTACAAAACATTTTAATAGAGCATTAATTTTTTTATTAAATTATTAAATCCTTTACTACCCTCAAATGTATATTTATACAGACTCCACCAAATTCTAAGGAATGGGAATCCCAGTAGGAGACTATGTGGAAGGATGCAGTAAAAAGACAACTTTAAGAAGTTTATGCTACTAAGAAAAGATATTAGGATCCACTACAAATACATGTGAAAATGTGGCAAGTTACTTTCTGGTCCTGTAAGACAATATGATTCAAGATGAGAGAATACATTCCAGTAGGTAAAAATTCCACTAAGCAGACAAGAAATCAATATACCTCAGACTAGAATCAGAATATTATATAAGAATAGGTCCAAAAATACATTCAAGGTTTAACCGAAATTGTAGGTATAATACAGTACATTATAGCATTCAAGTTGAAAAAAATAATAAACATTTGTATGTTGTCAGGGACTGTGCTAAGTGCTTTATAATTATTATCACATATGACCCAAAACCTTAGGAGGTAGGTGTTAGTATTATCCCCATTTTACAGGTGAAGAAACTGAAGCACACGGATTATCATGCCCAGGGACATACAGATAATAAGCGTTGGAGTTCAAATAGATCTTCCAATCCAGGGCTGGAACTCTACTGTACCAGCTCACTGCCTCAAGTTAGGATAAAAACAAAACGTGATAAGATTTATAGCCAGAAGGTAACTTTGAGATCAACTCTGAATTCAAACTCCCTCATTTTTAAGGTGGGGAACTGAACCTCCAGGTTAGATGGTTTGCCTAAGGCCACAAAGATGACAACTAATTGAATCCGTAACCAGATTTTAACAGATTCTTTGTTCTTTCTGCTGTATCACATCACTTTTCAAATACAGCTTACCAGTCAACAGATGCTTAGAGAAATCAGCAACTAAATATCTTCTAAACTATGAAAATAAATAAAATAACTTTATTCACCTAGAAATGGACAGGAAGATCCTCCCCCTTATCTGAATGATTATTGCATAGTCTTTTTACCTAAGCTATTAAGTGACAAGGCAAAACCGGAGCCCAATTCAGAAAAAACATTTATAGGAATAGAAAGTGAACATCACTTAAATCAAATTGTTCTAAAAATAAAATCAAATTCTTTTTATGGTTTATTCAATGTTTTAAAATAAATAAAAACCCAAGTATATTTCTGTAATGTTTTTTAAAATACACTGAACCAAAATTTTGTCAAATTAACATAATCCTAAATAGCTATAAAATTGCATTTGCCATCAAAAATTCATTTCACTCAACTAGAAACACAGATACTGCCAACTATTAGAAAATAACTACCCATACCACCATGCTACCAAATTCTAAAGACTTCTCTGTCTAAAGTAGAGAACCAAACTCCCCAGATGCCCTTCTGACTGTGTAACTCTCCAAATATCACTCTGAAAAACTTTAGGAAACAAGATAGAGAGCATTGGAAGACTTAAAAATGGATAATTACAATTCCTTTTAATGAAAAAGGTTTTGTACAGATAATGTAGCCAGGATTAGAAGGAAAGCAGAAATTTAAGGGAAAATTTTTATAGATATTTTCCCAGATAAAGATCTCATATCTCAACCATACAGAGAACTTGTCAAATTTATAAGAATGAATCATTCTCCAATTGATGAATGGTCACATGAACAGTTTTTCGATGAAGTCAAAACTAAACGTAACATGAAAAAAATGCTCTAAATCATGACTGATAAGAAAAATGAAAATTAAAACAATTTGAGGCATAAACTTACATCAATCAATCTGGTTGACTAAAAATGACAAATTTTGGGGGATGTCAGAAAAAAATGGGATACAAAGAATATATTGTTGGTGAAACTGAACTGATGCAACCATTCTAGAGAGCAAACTGAAATTAGGTACAGTGATAAAAATGTGTAGACCTTTTGATCCAGCAATACCACTATTGGATCTATTTCTAAAGGTGATCAGCAACTGTAATGAATTTGGTTATTTTCAACAATGAAGTGATTCAGGCCAATACACTTGTGGGAGAGAGCCATCTGCATCCAGAGAAAGAACTATGGAGATTGAATGTGGATCACAATATATTTTCACCTTTTTTTGTTGTTTGCTTGCTTGTTTTTTTTTTCCTCTTTTTTTCCTTTTTGATCTGATTTTTCTTGTGCAGCATGATAAATGTGGAAACATATTTAGAAGAATTGCACATGTTTAACCTATAATGGATTTCTTGCTGTCTAGGGGAGGGGTGAGGGAGAGAAGGAAAAAAATATGGAACACAAGGTTTTGCAAGGGTGAATGTTGAAAACTATCTTTTGCATGTATTTTGAAAATTAAAAAGGTATTATAAAAAAATTAAGTTGATCAAAAGAAAAATAAACTCTATGTTCTAACATTCACACAAAAGCTCTTTTTGAAATAGCAAAAAATTGGAAATCGAGGGGATGTCTATCAATTAATTAGGAAATGCCTAAACAAGTTGTGGTGATTGTGATAAAATACTGTACTATAAAAAATTATTGCCTGTACAATAACAAATTGACTTTAGAAAGTCATGGAAAGACTTGCATGAAATAATGAAGAGTGAAATGAGTAGAATCAAGAGAACATCAAATACAGTAACGGTAACATTATTCAAAGAATTGAAGTAAGCTATTATGAGTATTATAGTCAACTACAAAAGACCTGTGAAAGAAAACACTATCTACTTCCAGAGAAAGAACAGATAAACTTAACTATGCCTAGTATATCCATCTTTCTACCTATCTTATATCAAATAACAGCTTTCTCTAGCACAGGGTGGGGCAGGAGGAAGGAAGACAGTCTGGAACTTAAAATGAAACCAAAGAAAATTTAATTTTAAAAAGAACATGAGCAAACAGAAATTGGTGAGCAATAAAAACACAAGTACAATAGTAACCTTTGTTGTCCCCCCCCCCAAATGTCCTACTCAACTATATGTTTGGTTAAAAAAAAATAAAAAAAAAAAAGTTAAAGATATCCCTTACTTTTTGCACATGACGCAGAGTTTCTTTGGAGCAGGCTTGTGTGAAAATGAGGAAAGACAAGAAGTAGAACAAAATAGGTGAGCAGATCCTTTTCGTTGATAGGCAGTCTGTCCCTTTTGCAAAGGTTTTTTGCAGTTTGCACAAGTAACTTTAACTGGTTTAGTAGGTTGCTGTTGTGAAGGAGGCTGAAAAATCTGCTTAGGAAGTGAGGCCACTGGTGACAAAGAATCCACCCCAGGTTGCTTCTGATTTCGAGGAAATGAAGCTGACTGGGAGATCCAGGAATCTTAAAGACATAATACATATACAAGAATAACTAAAATAATTTTCAATCAAATTTGAATACTATAATAATATTAAGGGCTCACCAAATTGCATATTTAGGTTAAAATTCTACTCCATAAAATCACTTTTATTCTGAATGACTTAAACTGAAAATATGCATATTAATTAAAAAAAATTTTAAAAGATATATCTGCAATTCTAAAGCAATGCTTTCTATGAATAATCAAGATTTAGAGAGACAGCTAGATGAGGTAGTGGATAGAGCACTGGCCCTGAAGTCAGGAAGACCTGGTTCAAATTCAGTCTCAGACGCTTAACACTTACTAGCTGTAAGACCTTGGGCAAGTCACTTAACCCCAAGTACCTTGCAAGAAAAAAAAAACAAAAAGCAAGATTTAGGTTGTTTAACTGAGAATTCACACTACAAACCATATAATAATCATAATTGACAAGGATCTCATTAGGAAATGAAGGCTTTTCTCCATGTAAATCTTTAGAAAATACACTTTTATGACTTTTAAGTTATTCTGTGCTATCAACAAAGTATATAACATGAAACACAGTATTAAGTGACTTAAGTTGTAACCATACTACAGTGTCAATAAATGCTCCTACTGCTTGCTTCCCAACCAAAATCATTTTAACTAACTAAAGTACTTTCAACTCTGAATAACTATGGAATTGAGTTATCAATGGGTTTCCTCCCAGCTTAGGCTACTCATAAAGTGTAAAATTGTTATTTTGTCTCACTCATTAACTCATACCAATGGTAAGCTTACTCCCTTCATCCCTCTTTAAATCTACCATTCATTGGCCATTGTTAATGCAACACATCTGCCAATCAACACTTCTGCAGTCTATTATTATGGTCTATATTCTGTGTTAACACTTCTTTCTCTTATAGCTTCTCCAACACATATACCTGAGGGCTTTTTCTTTTTTAATGGCTTTCTTTTTACAGATATCGCCACTCAACAAAAAGACTCCTTTCTAGCAGATAAACTGACTAACCACAGTTTCTTAGATGCAATTTTTTCATCTTCTTGGTTGTATCATTGATAGGTGCTCAAATGTTGCTTCTTTGTTTTACATACACACATGCATGTCTGCCTGTGGTTGAGGGATTGAGGAGGAAGGGAAGACTCCAAAGAGGATAGAAAAAAAAAAGAAAAGGTAAGTAATTTCCGAATTTTGAGACATATTGGAGGTCCAAGAACTCTAGATACCTGACTCATCAATGGCTGACAAATTTTTATTGGCATTTTGAAAACATAAATTATAAATATTATAAGGTAAAAATAGCTTATAATCTAGGATTATAATTAATTTCTTCCCATATTCCCAATTTATTTATCAAAAAAATTTTATTTAACAATAAAAAAATGTCATCATATATTTGTGCAAATATGTAGAGGAGTTGCACATGTTTAACATATATTGAATCATTTGCTGACTGGGGAAGGAGGGTAGGAGGGGGGAAAAAATTAGAACGCAGGGTTCTGTAGGGGTGAGTATCAAAAAATATGTGTATGTACTTTGAAAATAAAAAGTATAATTAAAAAAAAATTTACTAATAGAACAAAAAAAAAAGAATTAACTTAGTCCTAGAGGGACCAGGTGATTTCATGCATAGAACCAGGGTTTAAATAGAAATGTCAAAAGCAAAATAAATTTATCATGCTGCTTCTCATTTTCCCCTAACATTATACTTATTTGAGCACATGTATCTACCAATTAGATTTTACTTGAAAACAAAGATTTAGTCATTTTTCAATTTTGTCTTTCTTCCAGTGCTCAATTAAGTCTCTGGAACTTAGTAAGTATTTTATATTACTGACAATAATTGCTAATAGTTATATAGTGCATTCAGGTTTACAAAATGTTTTCTGTGTATGTCTTTCTCTCATACATATACACACATACAATCTTTCTCCTTGTGTTTTTATCTTATAAAGATCCCTATAATAACCCTGAGAGTTAAGTATAACAAGTATCATCTTCATCCAGAAGAGGAAGTGATGGCTAGCAATATTTGTGGCATTGAATAAATTTTGAGTTGTAGCTTTATAATTTTTGATTTCCTTTTGGTTTTTGTATCTTAAGTGTATAACTATCTCTCTGAAATGTAACAGATATTTAAAGTCATTGTTGATTGATTAATCACTCTTCTATATAAGCCTTTCAAATAAAGATAGCTTTTATGTTTTCCCTTTAAAAAAAAAAAAAGTACCATCATAAGATCAACTTTGGTGGACTTGGCTCTTTTCAGCAATGAGGTGATTCAGGCCAATTCCAACAGACTTATAATGGAGAGAGCCATCTCCATCCTTTTCACCTTTTTTGCTATCGTTTGCTTGCTAATTTTTTTTTCTTGTTTTTCTCCTTTTGATCTGATTTTTCTTGTGTAGTATAAATGTGGAAATTCGTTTAGAAAAATAGCAAGTGTTTAACTGATATTGGATTACTTGCTGGGGGAGGGGAGAAATTTGGAACACAACATTTTGCAACAGTGAATGTTGAAAATTATCTTTGTCTGCATTTTGAAAAATAAAAAAGTATTAATAAAATAAATGTGCTTTCATAGTTTTATAGGGGGCTGGGGAAACGATACACCTTTCAGAAAAAAATTGCAATTAATGTAATATTTTACAAAGATTTAAAAGCTGTAAGGAATCTATTTTTCTTATGGTGTTATTTGCAGAAATTCGTAGAAATAATTATAATACCAGAAGACAATGAACAAAAGTATTCTCATTGTTTTCAATTAAATTCAGCAGTTCAATTCTCTGTACATATCGTATTTTAAGTAACTGAGTGCAAAGTGAATGACCAAAAGAAAAATTTATTCATTTATAAACTCAGGATGAATTGGTACTGGAAGAGTACTTGGAAATCATTCAGAATAGGACCTTAACTTTTTAACTGAGGAAACTGAGCCAGAAAACTAAGTAACTAACACTTTATAAAGTTATTAAAAATAAGATTACACTCAGGTCTCCTGATTCCAGTTACTCATTCTACTATGCAGCACTGTTACTGACTCAGAAAAATCAGAATTTTATACAATGCAGTGATTTTTTAAGAGATGGCTTCTTTAATTATACTTTCTAGAGAAAGGAGAAGCAGTGAGAGACTGAGTTATGCACAGCTTAGTTGTAATACCACCTATAAGTCAAAGAAAAGACTAAAGAGAAACTCCAAGGTCTTTTACTAAAACCTAGGATTCCATAAAATATCCTGTGCATAAAGTAATAAGACGTAATAGATTCTTTTTTTGTATACCACAGGATAATTCCAGACAAAAAATTTCAATATCTTACTTGAGGGCTACCTATGTTAACATACCTTGACCTCTGAAATGAACTTCTTAAAACTTTCTTCACCAGTAATGTCTCAGAGAACCTTTGCATTATAGCACACAAAAAAAGGTTCATGGCAATATCATGCAATCACTACAGAAGTGATTACCTGAAGGTACCAACAATATTATTTTATTTTCAAACTGAACATATTAAAAAAATGTTATTAACATATAATGTTGGCAACTCATAAAGCCAAAATTTGATTTCTGGTTAAATGTTAAAATATATAAATTTTCCTGCTCCTTAAACTCAAAAAGTTTATTCTTTTCTTAATGATGGTTGCCTTCCCATGATTCCATCAAGTCATTAAATTTTCAAATAAGAAAGTCTCTCTACCAACAAAGATTAGTACCTCTCTATAATATATATTCTTGAGGGTTGCTTAGAGTACTGAAAGTTAGAAAGCCCAGGGTCACACATACAATTTGTGACAAAGGAAGTACTTGAACCCTTGGTCTTCCTTTTTGAGAAGTTGATTCTATAAATGACTGAAAAACAAATAAATCCAGCTTCATACTACTTTACTTGAAATTTTTGCTTTACTTGAAAATTGGGTTACAGTTCTCTACAATTCCACCATAAAGAAGACATTGTAATGAACATTTTTCAAAAGAAAATTTCATACTTTAATTATTCAACATATTCATCATTTATTTTATGAAATGATACAAAAGTAAAGAGAACCAGGAAAAAAATACTACAATGCAAATGGAAAGAACAACTGAGTCAAAAGTGAATAGTGTGACACTATAATGACCAAGTGTGACTTGGAAAAGAAATATCAGAATCCAACTCCCTGTTCCTTGAAGAGAAAGTACGGGAGAGGAATACTACATATGAGACTTGACTGATGAGTTGGCAATTTTTAAGGAACTTTTTTTTCTTCTTTTTAAATTCTCCAATACAGTTTTGAGCTTCTGGAAAGGAGAAGGAAAGGAAATAATAGGAAATATAGGCAACACAAAAAAGAGAAAAAAATTAAGTCTGTACTTTCCTTTCTATTTCATCAAAAAAGTGGAGGGCAAGCTAGTTATTAACTACATAACTAATTGGCCAAATGGGAGGGAAAAATCAGTTTTATGCATAACAGTAATTATTGGGTGTGACTATAAGACAATAAGACTCACATACCCAAAATAAGGAGCTACAAAGAATTCATAAATATAATTGAGCTGTTAGTAAAATTTCTTCCCCGTTTAACAAAGAATGCTTTCTTAAGGTGTTTCTTTTATTTTTGTATAGTAGGAAAGACATAACACCTTTAAAGTAATATGAAATCATCTTCTCATATTAAGACTCAAAAAGAACAAGATCTTTTTTTTTAAAATAAAATATCACTTTCCTCCCAATTATCCATATTAATGAGGGGATAGTTATGTGACATATTTAATGTAAGGACTGTTTTTGTCCTAATGTTAACATGAATTATTTACAAAGTTTAACAACTCAGAGAGATAGGGAATTAAAATTTTTCACTCAGACTTCAAAACACATGTTTTATTTCTTATTTCACCTAAATTTTATTTGGTCAGGGGGACCAAATGGTCAGGGGAGCCCACTCCATCTCTCAGGTGACAACAAAGTTCCAATTTAAGCAATCATTTCTTTAAACTATTCCTTGGTAAAAAAAAAATAATAATAATAATTGAATTCCTTTCCTCGGATTTAGACTCAAGCAAAGGAAAACAAAACAAACAAAACCTAATCAACCATTCTACATAAAATATTATTGTCCCTGCTGATAATCATCATTATATAATCATTCATAAAACACCAACACTGACTTAGTTACTGCCCTTTCTTTTCTTATTCCTAAAATCTAAAGAGGTGAACATTAGTAGGGAAAATAGATACAAAGACTGTCCAAAGGAGAAAGACTATGCTTTTTTCTTCTATTTTCCTCTGATGTAAACTTGGACTTGCTTGTTTTGAAAACAAACTTTCAAAAATCATTTGCCTTCTTTCAAAATGTAGTAACAATAAAATGTTAATGAGAAACTAAATCCAGTCTAATAGTAAAAAAAACAAGGAATCAAATATAAATACAATAGCCAAAAATAAGTACTTTTTCCTTCAAGATTTCAATCCAAAGATTGCTTTATTTAGACCTGAAGACAAAAATATTGGCAAACTATGATGTTGAGTTGAAGATATAAATTTCTAAAATGAAATACTTTAGACATAATGTTTTCTGAAATATACAATTGATAAAGTTTTTGGAGATAGGTAGTATTGTATTTATTCTCATTGACTAAAGCTGAATTTTAAATTACTTCAAATCTCATATTCTGAAAAAAAAGAAAAAGCACTAATTTTGGTAAATGTAAAATCAATGTTAATCTAAAAGTAAAGAACCTACAAAAGTAAAAGGAGAAATCCAGATTAAATAATTATAGATGAGAAACTACAAATGCATGCCTTTAAAATTCACGCTTACCAGGATTATGATGAGTTGCAGATTCCCCATTCTGAAAAACGTCTCCTGCCACATTCATTCTACCAGGATTAAAAGGTCCTACTCCAGTCTTGGTCTGTGAAGTTAAAGATGGGGTGTATGTTTGTATATTAACACCAAAATTACTTGACTGCAGTCCGTTAGAGACATCTCCCAAGTTGGTATTCTGCAGTGATGTTACATGTGTAATCATTAAGTTCATATCACGCCCATCAGTATTTTCTAATTGGCCATCATTCACTGAGCTTACACCTGTTTCTAATGTAGTAACATTAGCAATCTGAATTTCAGAGTCTGGTTCTGTGGTGATACCACTATTACCCATTCCTGCATTTACCTTACTTCTTGAAAAACTGGAAGCTGAGAAATCCAAATCATTGGTTCTGTTTTTAGTCTCAGGAGGTCTCCGTTCAATAAAACTGGAAGCATTTTTCTCTTGCCCTTGATTTGTTTCAATGTCCTCTTCATCATCAATGATAATTGTCTCACTTATACTTCCTTTTTGAGAAGTCAAATCTTTTGAGGAAGAAAGTTTAGAATCACTTCCTTGTTGCTCTTCATTTTTTGATGATGGAAATGTGATGTTTCTTTGATCAGATACCACTGGGGCAGCAGTTGTTGGGGGTTGTATTGGTTCAATAAAAACAACATCATCATCATCTTCTACTGATGTGTTCTGAAACTTACTAGATCTAGAAACTAAAGAATTAGTTGGACCTCCAAATGAATTTCCTACATTTGTGAGACTAGTTGCCATGGCTGTAGTCCCTAATAAAACAGGAGTCTGTTCCGTCAATTCTAATCCTCCCACTGAACTTGAGTCCATTCCAGATGACCTGTTGGGAAGAGTGAAGAAGGAGAAAAAGATAATACACTTCAATTCAATAAAACAATAGTTTTCTTTTTAAACAAACAAAAGTAACAAAACACAAAGAATTAAACGGAGTGTTTTCCTAAATTGTGTTGACCCAAAGGAAAAAATTACAGTCAGTGTTTTGCAGAAATCCTCTATAAAATTCTTTTGGGTCCTTCTCTGTAAAATTCATCTTTTTCATTTCTTGATATACTACACAAAATGAATAATACCCATGCATCCATCATATTGAAATATATTGGTGATTGTACTAAATCAAGAGTGAGTTTGTAGAAATATAATTTCTAAACACTCATTCATATATATTAAATAAATTTTAAATTTATAGACTAATTAAAAATTAAAATTATTTTATCAAATAATTTTAAAATGCCTGTATTCTTAAAAACCAATGATTCCAAAAGACAAATAACATTTACTATGAAGTCAACCAATTCACTGTTAATATGACTGATTATATATAACTTTCTACAATATAAAATTTGACAAACATATCAAGATAAATTCATTTTAAGAAATCATAAACAAGCATAACAAAAAGTTGTATTTTTTTAAAGTGAGTTATTCTAGTAAGATAGTCTATTACATTTGTGAAAATAAAATCAAGATTGCATTTAACAAAATAAGTCTTCTTCAAGAATGCATAACAAATTTAGTGACTTTAGTGCTCAACAAACATGAGTTATTACTAAAAAGTACTTGATATAACAAAATATTAAACTTCCTAAAACAAAGAAAACCTTGGGCCTATGATTTCAGTGGTACAGGAAAGAGGGAATAATCTATAAATGCAAGTAATTGTTCTGGAAAAACTTGGGACTAAGGGAGCATGACTTGCCCAGGTTTCCAGAATCTATGCAAGTCTCAGGGGCAGGAAGTAAGCCAACATTTTTTGCTCCACAGACCACTTTCAACATCAACAACAACATGTATTTTGATAACTCCCCACCTCCACTCCTAATCCCTTCCCCCAATTTAATATGCTACTCCTAATATTTTTAGATTAAAGTACTTATAATACCTACACAATAATTTTTGCCTCCAAAAGGTTCAGATTAAATTTTACTTCAATAAAACTTCAAACATGCACAAGGCTTTACCATCACAAGGAAAAACATCTGAAACACAATTGGAAAAATATTAACTCAAAATTAACTCCTGAAATACCATTAAAATATTTAAACTCAAATACCTTGAATCAGAACCAGTACTATATACAAATAATCTATAAACTTTTTGATTCATACTCCACTGGGAAAATTTTTTAAATAAAAACCTAATGCTAGGTGTTAATGGTTGGCAGTGCTAAAGAAGAGAATTCCCAAAGTTACATAAACAAACACAAACCAAAGAAATGCATAGTTGGCTAAATTTACTAAATCATGAAACTCATAATAAATGAGTACATGATACATCATTTTCTGATGCCATAATGCAAAAGTTTTAAATGAAATTAATTTACCAAAAGTGTGTTTGACTCATTGACAGTAAAATGCTATCCATATTCAGAGAAAGAACTATGGAGTCTGAATACAGAACAAAGCATACAATTTCCACCTTTTTTGGTCCCCCACCCCATGGTTTTTCCCCTTTTTTTGATTATTCTTTCACAACATGACTAATGTCAAAATATGTTTAATATATTTTATACATGTATCTTAGATTGCCAGCTTGGGGAAAAGGGAGAAAAAAAAAAAACTGAAACCAAAATCTTATAAAAATAAATGTTGAAAACTAAAACAAATAGATAAATGTTTGGGTTTTTTTAAGATTATTTTTGTGGAGGATTCTGGGAAGATAAGTGGAATAGGGTCAGAAAATTCTAAACTCTAAACCCACACACACAAACAAGACAAAATTGCCCATCAGGGCAAATTTAGAGCAGTGAATAACAAATAGTTGTCCTAGAACAATGGTTGTTATGGACAATCACAAAAGATACTAAGATATCAGGATGAAGGTTTGGTCCCAGTTAAGTGTAAACGCCTCCAAGCTAGAGCAGGTAAGCCCTGGGGCTAGTTGGATTTGGAGGCACCCTCAGCCTCAGTCACAGGAATTTTCATACCCTAGACTGTGGGGAATCAGGTATTTTTACTGAGAGCAAATTGAATGAATCTCTGTTAATAAGAGATACCAGGGCCCAGCTGTACTGCTGAAACAAGGTCCTAGGTAAGAAGGAGCCAGCACATTCGTGGTAAGTGCAAAAGCACTGGAGCAGGAATGCTGCTGGCTTGCAGGCACTTAAGAGGAGGAAGGCAGTGTTCTGGGTTTCCGATTACAGGTCAAAGGGGAGAAGTCAAGAGTCTGAGGCTAGAGACACCACCCCCAAACTCCAGGATTAAAGGTGAATATATTAAAAATCTTATGCAAATTGAAAAGGGAGAGGAGGGCAAAGGAGAAAGAACCCAACCAAAGAAAGTTACTGAAGGATTAGGGAAGACCAGGATTCATCTTCAGAGGATACCAAAGTAAAAAAAAAAGACTTCCATCTAAAAAAAGAGTAATAACCCTAACGCTAAATGACCACCTGCACAAAGAGAATTTATAGAACTCAAAAAAAAATTTTAAAAACCAAATGGGAGATTGAGGAAAAAAATGAATAAAAACAAGATCAATATGGCACAACCACAATCACACCAGCTCTAACAGTAGCAACACTAAAAGACAGAACACTATATATCAGAGCAAAAGAAATGAAGTTGTGGCCAAAAATATCAAAGCAAACAGAGGTAAACATAATCGTGAAGAGGAAAAAAAAAAAAAAAAAAGATATTCAATGAATTGCCAGAATTTCAGGATTTTATTGCAAAAAGATCCGAACTTAAATATAAAATTTCACATAAAAGATCCAAGAAAAATATAAGGTAAACATCAAAAACTAATTACAAGGGATTCAATAAAGACAAACTGTATTTTATACATGGAAATGTAAACCATGTCTAAGGTTGTCGTTAGGAATTTATTAGTTCAAAAGAAACATTTGGTAGAGCTGAGTATGTGATTCTAAAAAGCAAATCCATATAGGAAAAGGTAAGAAAAATAATTATGTTATACAAATGTGGTGTGAGAACAAGAACTGACAGAAATGAGATGGGGGAGGAAATGTAGTTGTGGAATCCTACTCACAAGCAGAATGGAGGAAGGGAAGAAGAGAAGGGGAGAGTGTTTGAATACAAAGGTATAAAAATCTTCTAAATTCATAAGTAAGAGGAGTAGGGTATAGAAAGGGGTAGAGATTAGCAGGAATGGAATAAAGTATGTAATTAATAAGAATGGTATATAGAGAGAGAAAAAGTAAGAGGAGAGAAACTTTGAAAGGGGTTTGATTAAGTAATGGCAATGTAGAGGAAAGATGTAAAGCAGGAGTCAGCAGGGATAGGAAATAATAAAATATATACAAACATAATAATGATGAAAAGTAAAAATTATTAGAAGAAAAATTAGGGGTAGGTAGTAATCATTTATCTCAAGATAAAATTAAAGCTAACATAGATTTAATCAAAAGAGAAAATAGGGAAACTATATGTCAGCCATATTAATATTGCTTTAAACTATTTAAAATAAATAGTAGATGGCTGAAATGTTATGATGTAGGAAATAAGGAGTTGGTTGATCCTTATGAAGGATGTTATCCAACTTCAGAGAAAAAGGAGACAAAGAAGCATAGTACAGCCTTACATAGAGGCATATGAATGCATATGTGAATATGTGTATAATTATAGATATCTAAGTATGTGTGTGTATATATACATATGTATATATCCATGCTCAATTATAGCTTTCTTGGGGGAAATAGGGGAAAAGAAAGGGGGAAAAAATGAATTAAATAAAAAGTACACAGCAGTGAACAAAAGAGAGCCTATATGGAAACAAAGATGGACAGCTCTGAGCACAATGCATAAAAGTACTACTCATTATATAGGCTTCCTTGAAATGGAAATTTATTGTCTCATTTTGAATCCTCTTCTGTAATGCTGTGCACACAGTAATCATTTTTTTCTTTTGATTTTTTTTCTATTATGTTTTTAGGTTTTAACTAATTTTTAAGTGTATTTGTGCTGATAGAAAGTGAATAGGTTATGGTCAAAGATCTATAAGCTCACAGGACAGGCTGAGAACAGCTGCACAGCTACCACGTGAGAAGAAGTGTCAGAGTATCCTGACAAAATGCCTGGTTTTCTGAAGCCAAATGGCCTTCTTCATTTGTTACAAAGTTACTCAATAACTTTGGAGAAAGGATTGCAGATCTGAAGAATTCTGCATTTTGCTCTTTAATATCATTTAATGTCAGGGTATCATTCTGGAAAGCAATTTAGAACTATACCCAAAAAGCTATACAACTATATAACTGCCACCTCCTTCCTCAGACTTAGTAAGGGGATAAGGAACTAACCAACGGGAGGATGATGTAGAGAATATAGAACTTTGAGTAAGTATGAAGGTATGAAGAGTTGGAAGGGAAGAGAAAAAAAAGGAGCTATTTAAATTTAACAGAGGCAGAATGGATTTTCCACAGCTTCAAAATGTTTCTTAGTTCATTACTGAAGATGGCCAATTAAATGAGACTACAAATAAATTAGCTATATTTTTGTTAGAATTTATGTAGGCTACCAGGAAGTTAGCATCTCAATACAATCTGGCTTTCTACCTCATAAACCAACTGAAAATACCTCTTAGTTATGAATGATAACTCAAGTTATGATCTCTTAGTTACCAAATTTAATGGTCTTTTCTCAGTCCCAACCTTTCCCAGCTTATCCACTGTACCATAGATTACCTTCTCCTAGATATTCTCTCTTCTCTGAATTTTTCTGACATAATGCTGTCCTAGTTCTGTCAAATTAATCCTTCTCACTCTCCTTTCCTTTCTCATTATTCACATATCCTGCCCTGTGTGTGGGTATGCTTTCAAAGTACAAAGTTCTATGCCCTTCTCTGAAGGGCATATATATGTATGTGTATATATATATATATATATGTATGTGTATATATATATGTATATATATATACTCTTAGCAAACTCATCAAACTCCATCAGATATATGTATACACATACATATGTACACTTATACACACAGGCACATACATATACATTCATTGTTTTGATCTTCGCAACAACTGTGTAGCCAAAAATGAAGAAAAGACAGTGAGAATCATGTTTTGAAAATTCAAAGAAAAACCAGAAGCCCAGAAAGATTGACAAACAGGCAGGGCTGTTCTGAGAATTATATGTTGAATTTATTCTGTATTTTAAAAAGTTTCAGGTTCAAAACTTTTTCTTCTCTAATGTTTATAGAAACACAATTTTTTGTCAAGTTCAGAGAAGTAATTTTTAAAAAAGAAAAGAATATATTTCCTGCTTTTAAAAATATCACTTTCTTCAAACAGATAAATAATTTTCTATTAGGAAAGTAGTCTAGAAGCAACTGGATGGCACAGTGAATCAGTTGCTAGGCCTGGAGTCAGGAAGACTCACTTCCCTGAGTTCCTATCTGGTTTCAGACACTTATTAGCTGCATGACCCTAAGTAAATCACTTACTCCTGCTGGTCTCAGTTTCCTCAAATGTAACATAAATTGAAGAAGACCACTCTAGTATATTTCCCAAGAAAACTCCAAAGATGGGATGCAGTTGAAATGACTCAACTATTAAGTCCCCTATAGGATTAAATACACTTCATTCTGATCATTAAAATTCAATGAACTTCACTTTTTAGTTTTTAAAATTAGCTGAGAAAATGCATACTAATTGTATTATACAGTATATGACAACACTGGTCAAAACCTAATTTTGTCAGAATGCTTAACAATTTTTTTAGTAATTCTTTTCAAATAAACTTTTTCCTACTTAAAGTACTTTTTCATTTACTAACCTGGATTGAGTTAAGTTATCTCTAAGGATTCCTTGCCTGGTTTTATCTAATTGATCTGCTTTTCTATTTTAAATAAATTACAGTTTTGATGCTTACTAGGGTCTAGAACTGTTTGTTCTCAAATATTTTCAATAATTCCCCTAATGTTCTAGCTATATTTGGTAAAATTCTGTCTAGCTATATAAAAAAATTGATTTATATAGCACTAAAATATAGAAATTATTTTCCACATTATTTATTGTCTTGTTGATCTCTTTTAAGAAGGGAAAGTAGTTAAGGTATATCTTTTACAGCCATCGGTGGAGGAGGGAATGATGTCTGCTTTTAACAAAACATGGAAAACAAATGATTACAAAAAGATGAAATAAGATCATTTCAATTACATGAAATTGAAAAGCTTTTAAAAAACAAAATTAAGGGGCAGCTAGGTGGCGCAGTGGATAGAGCACCAGCCCTGAAGTCAGGAAGACCTGAGTTCAAATTTGGTCTCAGACACTTAACATTCCCTAGCTGTGTGACCCTGGGCAAGTCACTTAACCTCAATTGCCTCAGCAAAAAAGCAAAAAAAAAAAAAAGATAAATAAATAAATAAACAAACAAAATTAATCATATATAGGTAAGGGAATTACGATGCTGAAAATCATTAATACAAAGGAGCATAGAAAGACTTGTAGAAATTAATGCAAAGTTAAATAAGAAAAACCATTATGAATACACAATGACAATATAAATGGACAAAACTGTTGTTTTGTCAAAATTGTGTCCAAACTACCCATCCACCGCAAGAAAAAAATATGAACAAAACTGAGGTGTCTCCTTCCCTTCACTGAAGGGAATAATATATGTGAAAACTCTGTGGATAATGACATGTTTAATTTTGCTAAAAAAAAAAAAAAAAGTTTTCCCCTTTGCATTCTTTATTATAAGGCATGGGTGAGCATGACACAAAAAATAAAAATGATTAAAAAAAACCACATATAGCATAAAAATGATCTGTTTTCTATGTAATGATCATCTAAGTTCCTGCTTGTAACTCCTTTAACATTCTATTAATTCTAGTTTTTGCTTAATTATTTTTGTTACAAGAGATTTGTTTTCCTTTTTTCCAAAGAACAGGAAAGCAAAGGGAAAGAAAAGGAAATGAGAAAGGAAAAGAATGCAGAAAATAGGACAGGAAAAGAGAGAAAGCAAGGTGAGGGAGGGAAAACAAGAAGGACAATGAGCATATCTTTTAATGGGAATGCCACACAGGACAGCTTTGAAAACAATTGGTAGATCTTCAGAGAAATGCAAATTAAGACAACTCTGAGGTACTATTACACCTGTCAGATTGGCTAAAATGACAGGAAATGATAAAGATGAATGTTGGAGGGGATGTGGGAAGACTGGGATCCTGATGCATTGTTGGTGGAGCTGTGAACAGATCAAACCATTCTGGAGAGCAATTTGGAGCTATGCCCAAAAAGTTATCAAACTATGCATACCCTTTGACCCAGCAGTGTTTCTATTGGGCTTACATCCCAAAGAAATCATAAAAGAAGGAAAGGACCCCACATGTGCAAGAATGTTTGTGGCAGCCCTTTTTGTAGTGGCTAGAAACTGGAAACTGAATGCCTATCAATTGCAGAGTGGCTGAATAAATTATGGTATATGAATGTTATGGAATATTATTGTTCTGTAAGAAACAACCAGCAGGACGATTTCAGAGAGGCCTGGAGAGCCTTGCACGGATTGATGCTGAGTGAAGTGAGCAGAACTAGGAGATCATTATTCACGGCAACAACAATACTATATGAGGATCAGTTCTAATGGACATGACTCTCTTCAAAAATGAAATGCTTCAAACCAGTTCCAATTGTTTGGTGAAAAGAGCCATATACACCCAGAGAGAGGGATGTGAAATGTGGAACACAACATAACATTTTCATGTTCTCTATTGAGGTTTGCTTGCATTGTGTTTCCTTTATCGGATTATTCTTTCTTGTAGATACGATTTCTCCTGAACAAAAAATGATGCAATAACTATACATATATTCGATTTCTTAAGTATTCTAACATAATTATCATGTAGTGGATATCCTGCCATCTAGGGGAGGGGTGGGGAGTAGGGGGGAAAAATTTGTAACAGAAAGCTTTGTAAGGGTTAATGTTTAGGAATTACCCGTACCTATGTTTTGAAAATAAAAAAAAAAAATTAAAAAAAATAATAAACATTTTACCCCCCAAATTAAAAAAAAAAAAAAAAATTGGCACATCTTAAATACTTAAATATTATTTTAAAAAAAAGTGACTGGCAGTTTCATGTAGAATTCCTGAGATCTTTCTATCCTACTATGTAATGCAAATGCCCATTGTATTTGATGTTCAAGTTTAGAATAAAAATAATGTAATATTTTAGATTGTTCCATTCCATACTTAACTGTACAAACACCTTGCATTTTCCTCATTGGTTTTTAGAAAACTACAATAATTATTTAGTCATGATCAACCTACTGTGAATCAATTACTAGACTCAGGCTTCACAATTAGAAATAAAAGGCTATCATTTAACATTAGTTCTAGATTATTTGATGGCACTGATGCAAATTGTTCAATAAATGAAAATAACAGAACAAGGCATTAACCTGTTTATGAAAACAAAGGTATTACTACACTGCAAATTAATTTAGGTTTTCACAAATTACATATTTTAGTTCCCCACTGTCATATGTTCAGACAAGTTTGCCACCTACTGACTCATCAGTCACACTACACTGAGCTTTAAATTTTTTTTTTACCTATTTTGTACATTCTTGCAAAATATATATAACTCTTTATTAGAAGGAAAGAGGGCAAGTTCCTCATGTTGGAAATAATTAAGAGAAAAGAATCTCAGAGAACTTTCTAAGAATAAGATTTCCAAAATCACTAGGCTAACAAATATCAGAGCCAGAACTCAAAATACTTTTTGAATCCAAGAGCAGTTTCTCTTTCTAGCATCCATCAAAAGGCTTAATCACATCTCCTACTAATACAATGGTACTAACCTAGAAGTCTGCTGATTTAACAGCTGCATATTTGTCAATAATAATTATTATTATGATTCTTCACAATAGTCTTATTCCCCGGTCTCTACATGGCATGAAAATAACCCTGGATCTTTCAAAAGTTACAAAAGCAGAGCAACAAATGTTTCAAGTTATCTACCCAACACCAAAATCTTCAAGACAGCCTAGCAGACTTCTTGAAAAAGTTAAGACCAGCTTACCTAAATATAGTTAGATTCACCAGCAAAAGTTGGCCATTAAGTGCAATTTTTGTCAAAGCATTTCATGAAATTGATGAAAATATGAATTAGCTATCATTCCAATATCTAACTTCAGTTTCTTTAGTTACAATAATAAGCAAAAAAAAAAAAACCCAAAACATTCAAAATAAGCACATTTTACTGGTGGAAAACACAATGTATCATCTTTGTCCTAACATTCAAAGTTGAAAACTAGTAGAAGATCTAAAGTAACACTCAAGAGATCAAAAACAAAATAGGAATTTTACTTAAAAGAGTAACAGTTCCTAGTTTACCTTTAAAAGAGGATGAATAGTAGAGATAACAGAGTTAGTTTTATCATACAGGGACAGATAGAAATATATCATCATATCATTATATAAATACTTTATCTCACTTTGCAATCTGTTCACAATAAACAATTACATGAAGAAATTGGATTATGATCAAGAAATGAAAGAGACCAAAGCCTTAAAGACTTCTCAAAAGATTCTGTCTTTACAGACTGTCTTTACAGAAGAGCCTAAAAACACACTGGAAATGGCAAAGACTTTAACAGAAAACTAATTACTAAGATAATAGCTACTTCAGAATCAGCTGCCTCTATACAGTCAAATTAACTATAGGTCAAAAATCAGCATTAGAAGTCTAAAGAAATGCAACTCAACCTTTTTAGATCAGGGTAAACAAATTATTTGTTATGAAAGACCGCCATTTCTGAGAGAGGTTTGAACAATGTAAATTAAGCTGACAATGAGACCAAAAACAACTATCTCAGAAAGCAATCAGGGATAACACTTTTCTTCAATAGGAATCTTACTCTTTTTTTTAAAAAAAATCATGAAAGGATAGATCAGAAGATTTAATAGCAGTGCTACTTCTAAACAGGGAGGAAAAAAAGAAAAAAATAAATCTGCAGGTAAGATTGGTTGGAGGCTTCCCTGAGTCAAATGGAGGCAAAAGCCAAGTATAACTGGAAAAAACAAGCAAATGTAAAACAGGGCACCTCTCTGTAGATGTATATTCTCATATGAAATAGTCAAAGAAATCAGAGTACAATGAACTTCTGCTAAGAATGAATCTTAAGATGAAATTTAGAAGACCTGACCACATATATTCACATGAAATCTAAGCTGAAGATAAAGGCAAAGTTACAAAAGAATGAAAATGACTAAAATTGGATTTGATGAAAAACTTTAAAAATTATATTCTTTCATGATTAGTATTTTTTTAAAATGACTTTTACACACATAAGAACATAAGAAATCAATTTTTGCAATCTCCTACCATGATTCACATATTCATAGTTATATTACTATCCAAAATTTAAATTAAAAAAAAATATCTGGTTGTATCCATTAGATGGTGATTTTTTTTTTAATGTGGCCTTCAAGAGTCATCACAACTTGTCTCCTACCCATGACCTAATGGTTTAGATACTCAAGAGCTCAAAAAACAAGATTCCTTAAGGATACAAAGATGCTCCAAATGCCCCTGTTTACATGATATTAAATGATCATCAAAATCAAGCACACTAAAAAGCCTCAATTAAATGCAGTTATTTGAAAGACACTATTCTATGTCATCCAAAGTTGAGAAAAACATTGTTGAAAAAGCATACAACTAGAACTGCATCATGCTGCCAATCATTACAGCAATAATAGAAAGCATTTTATATAGTGCTTTAAGATGTGCAAAGCACTTTACATATTACCTCATGTATCTTGGACAGTCGTTCTAAATGGATAGCCTAGGGCAAGGCAAGAACTAAAAAAGCAGTATGGATGATGCCCCCTCATACTCAGAAAAATGCATAGAGCTTTCAAATATGTAAATGTTGCTCAAATTACTAAAGCTCCCCTTAACAAGTATTCTACCAGTTAAAAGTTTTTAAATCAACAAATCACATAACATAACATCATGTCTGAAGAATCACAACTTTACATGGCCCAAAGTCAAACTAGAGAAGTATTAATTAGATCTTAAAATTCTCCACAAACTACTATTACCTTAATTAAATTTCCCTCTCCCTATACATCTAATATCACCCCCAAAATTTTAATTATAAATACATGCTCGATACTGGTTCCACTCTCCACTGCAATCCCAAAGAAAGGAAACTACCTATCTTTTTTTATCATCATCAGAGCCTTCTAGAGAAAAATCAGTGTCTTACTTTTTCATTGGTCAAGAAGTAGAAACTGGCCAAAATTTCTATAGGTTATCATTTCTATAAAAGGAAATTCAAGAAGCAAACCATAATGTTTAGGAGAAACTTTTAAGTTTCAAATAATATCTAAAAGTAAAGAGTTTGTTTATTCTAACCAAATACTAGTTCACTTCCTCAAATTAGTTCATACTAGTACATTATAAAGCATTTTTTGAATAGAAGCAAAAAATTAAAACCTTTAATTTAATACAAAAATGTGAATCAGATCCAACCATTCTGGAGAGCAATTTGGAACTATGCTCAAAAAGTTAGCAAACTATGCATATCCTTTGACACAGCAGTGTTTCTATTGGGCTTATATCCCAAAGAAATCATAAAGGAAGGAAAAGGCCCCACATGTGCAAGAATGTTTGTGGCAGCCCTTTTTGTAGTGGCTAGAAACTGGAAACTAAATGGATGCCCATCAATTGGAGACTGGCTGAATAAATTATGGTATATAAGTGTTATGGAATATTATTGTTCCGTAAGAAACGACCAGCAGGACGATTTCAGAGGCTTGGAGAGACTTCCATGAAGTGATGCTGAGCGAAAGGAGCAGAATCAAGAGATCATTATACACGGCAACAATACTATATGATGATCAATTCTGATGGACATGGCTCTCTTCAACAATGAAATTTATCAAACCAATTCCAATTGTTCAATAAAGAAGGCCATATACACCCAGAGAGAGGAACATGAGATATGGGCTACAATATATTATTTTCATGCTCTATATTGATGATTGCTTGCATTGGGTTTCCTTTATCAGATCTCTTTTGTTCATGTAGATACGATTGTTCTAGCACAGCAAAATAAGTATGGAAACGTAAACATATATTCGGCTTGTCAAATATTTTAATATAATTAACATGTAGTAGACCTCCTGCCATCTAGGGGAAAGGAGGGGATTAAGGGGGAAAATTTGTAACGGAAAGCTTTGTAATGGTCAGTGTTGAAGAACTACCCATACATGTTATGCAAATAAAAAGTTTTAATTAAAAAAAAAGAAAGAAAAAGAAAAAAAAATCAATCAGCTTTGTTTTTGAGTAAGAAAGGAAAACAAGAAAACTTGAATCACTATGACACTCAAATGTTTACAGATCATAAAGTATAGAAGAGAACAGAATTCCCCTTAGATTTAAATTGGATAAAAGAAAACTACATAAAACATGGTAATAGTTTATTTGGACAAATTTTTTGATGGTTTGATATTCAAGCAAACTTTTACAAGACACATTCTATTATCTAAATGTAAGAAGTAACTAAGACAAAATGTGTTTTACCCTAATATAAAGTTAACACCTAAAAATTTATTCATTGTTAACTGATCACGTACAAAACAAGCAAAACTTGACCAACCCAAGATTTCCTAGTCAAAAAAACTAAATATTAAAAATAGAAGCAAAAATTCCACAATTAAAAATCACTGAAACACTAAAAATAATTCCAGAAATAAAATTAAATAGTCAAGTATTCTTTCTACTTCACTATGCTGGTTCCCTGAAAAATTAATGGACACAATGACAAAAGCTGATAATATCTAAAGCAAGTTTGTGCCCCTTCTCTCCTCCCCCCCGTATTTTTCTACATGAAATATGAAAGCAGCATTTAGCTCCAAAATTGGTCATTATTACTTAGCATTCTACTTCCAAGCTAATTTTTTTTCGCTTTAATTATTGTTGGTGTGTGTGTTCATAAGTACCCAAGTGTATACTATATACAATCCCCTGATAGAAAGTAAGTTTTTAAAAGTGCTTTTTAATAGTTTGGAATATGTCAATATAGACTTCCAAAAGCTTAATGCATACACTGTCATGGCCACTTTTCTCTTAGTGTCTCTCTTAAGTCACCACAATCTCTAACGTTGTTATATCTCCAGAAGTAACATTTATAAAAACAAACAAAAAAAAAATCTAAAAAAGTAAAGCAAGGTATGTTCTATTTTCAAACAATGAAAAGTACATATAAGCTACTTCTTTTTTAAGTCACAGGACTGGATACTAATGTACAAAAAAAGTCATTCTTTCTTAAAATAAGCTCTTGTTCGAAAGCACATAAAATATATTTATCAAAAATGTTAAGTTCATATGTATATGCACAAAAATTAAATACTAAATTGTCTAGATAGGAACTAAAACTAACAGGTAGGAGGATTAGGAAAGGATTCATAAAGCATGAAATAGTAAGACACTGATTTTTCTCTAGAAGGCTCTGATGATGATAAAAAAAGATAGGTAGTTTCCTTTCTTTGGGATTGCAGTGGAGAGTGGAACCAGTATCGAGCATGTATTTATAATTAAAATTTGGGGGGTGATATTAAATGTATAGGGAGGGGGAAATATAATTAAGGTAATAGTAGTTTGTAGAGAATTTTAAGATCTAATTAATACTTCTCTAGTTTGACTTTGGGTCATGTAAAGGTGTGATTCTTGCTCACTTTTTGAGCATAGTTCCAAATTGCTATCCAGAATGGTTGGATCTGATTCACATTTTTGTATGAAATTAAAGGTTTTAATTTTTTGCTTCTGTTCAAAAAATGCTTTATAATGTACTAGTATGAACTAATTTGGGGAAGCGATACCACTACATACCTGTCAGATCGGCTAAAATGACAGGAAAGGATAACAACAGGTGTTGGAGGGAATGTGGGAAGACTGGGACACTGATGCATTGTTGGTGGAACTGTGAACGGATCCAACCATTCTGGAGAGCAATTTGGAGCTATGCTCAAAAAGCTATCAAACTGTGCATACCCTCTGACCCAGCAGTGTTTCTATTGGGCTTATATCCCAAAGAAATCATTAAAGAAGGAAAGGGCCCCACATGTGCAAGAATGTTTGTGGCAGCTCTTTTTGTAGTGGCTAGAAACTGGAAACTGAATGGATGCCCATCAATTGGAGAGTGGCTGAATAAATTATGGTATATGAATGTTATGGAATATTATTGCTCTGTAAGAAACGACCAGCAGGACGATTTCAGAGAGGCCTGGAGGGACTTGCATGGACTGATGCTGAGTGAAGTGAGCAGAACCAGGAGATCATTATTCACGGCAACAACAATACTATATGATAATCAGTTCTGATGGACATGACTCTCTTCAACAATGAAAAGCTTCAAACCAGTTCCAATTGTTCGGTGAAGAGAGCCGTATACACCCAGAGAGAGGGATGTGAAATGTGGACCACAACATAATATTTTCATGTTCTCTATTGATGTTTGCTTGCATTGTATTTCCTTTATCGGATTATTCTTTCTTATAGATACGATTTCTCCTGCACAAAAATGTGTGGAAATAAGTATACATATATTCGATTTCTTAAGTATTCTAACATAATTAACATGTAGTGGATATCCTGCCATCTAGGGGAGGGGTGGGGAGTAGGGGGGAAAAATTTGTAACAGAAAGCTTTGTAAGGGTTAATGTTGAGGAATTACCCATACATGTTTTGCAAATAAAAAGTATTAATTAAAAAAAAAACCATAATAATTTGAGGAAGCGAACTAGTATTTGCTTAGAATAAACAAACTCTTTACTTTTAGATATTATTTGAAACTTAAGTTTCTCCTAAACATTATGATTTGCTGCTTGAATTTCCTTTTATAGAAATGATAACCTTAAAATAGTTTAAAATAAATTTTAAAGAGAATAAGATAAGTCCCAGGCATGATGAAGGTCAGGCAGTAAAGAAGTCAATTGGTATGGACTGGAAAGTTCAGGAGGGGAAGAAATGACCTGTAAACATTGAAAGGATGGGAAGCTTAAGAGAGCTTATATTTTATTCTAAAGGAACTAAGAAGCCACTTATGTTAGTTAAGGAATAGTCATATGATCAGATTTATATTTAAAGAAAATTTTTTATTGCTATTTGATATATTTCTACAAATACTGTAACAGGAAAAAAAAACTGATAGAATATACAAAGCAGCAAAATTTCCAGTGACAAATGACATTGGATAGAAATTTAGAGAATTAAAAAATTAAATATTAACAAAGTAACAAAATCTAAAATAAACTTACAAAAAAATCATCAGGTTTTCTGAAAATTACCAACAAAACAAAGAGAAGAAACTAATGTTTTTAACATGTCAACATAATAAAATAACAGTACTAGCCAAATAAACCTATACATTTATAGTGTCATACCTATTTATGAAGCTAGACTAAATAACATTTATTTGGAGGAAGTAAAAGTCAAAAATTAAAAGTTCTAGGATCTCATACTATACTACAAAAATCATTATCAGAACTGGTTAAAAAACAAAAGTGAATCAATAGAACAGATTTGATATACAAATAATAAATGGGGAAAAAAAACTTTTACAGCCAGTTTCTCTTATAAAGAAATGGTATCTAAATATTTGCAATTGACAAGAATATATGAACAAGAGCCATTCCTGAGTAGATAAATGAAAAAAAAAAAAAAAATGGAAGAGCCAAGCTCTTCAACTACAGGAGAAAAATGCTTCAAAGCACTAAGAATAATAGAATTGCAAATTATAGGAACTTTAAAGTTCATAAAAAAATGTTAACAGTCATACTATTTGTCACAGCAATAAACTGAGAATGAAAACTTGCCATCAATTAGGGAATACTGAATATAGTACCACTTGGGGAAATATGGGAAGATTTGCAAGAACTGATGCAGAATGAAATGTTCAAATGTTGAAGAATGATCACAAATGAGATGAAAGAAATGCAACTTTGAAAGACTTGCAAACTTATCAAAGTAATTACTAATCATAATCTCAGAAGACTAACAGTGAAGCATACTGCCCATATACTAAAGGAATAACAGACTAGTCATTTTCAGCCTCATCCAAAATATTGCTTTGTTTAACTGTACTTATCTGTACAAAGGAGGACTTTTTTAGTTAAGAAGGGAGGATGAAGTTGTTGTCAATAAAATATTTAAAAATACATGCCTTTACAGACAAAATTCATAAGATGATACAGAAAAGGATAATTTTGTTTCTAAAATGTTCAACTTAATCTAAAATAATAAACTATATAAATTCAGTTTCATACACATTTGATCAGTATTAGTATCAAACTTTTACTAATTAAGGAATACCAAAGATTCAGAAAGGTGAATTATATTTATTTCAAGATTTAACATTTATACTTAATGATAGAGTAGTTATCTGTCTTTTTGTCCCTGAAAAGCTTAAATGGAAATAAAAATCTAAAAATATTTAAAACTGACAAACTAGGAGACTAGACTGTGCTTTGCAAAGCAGTTAACTATGAGATCTTTCTGAATTTTTCATCATAAGAAAATTCCATCCTCAAACATATCAAGAAAATCTCTAATGCACAAATATAAAGTTTAGTAATAAATAGTTCAAATACCAGAATCTGTATAAACATAATTTTAAACAGAATTTATCTATGTAATTTTAAACTTTAGGTAGAAATATCACCCACATTTGCACCAATCTACAATCCTCACTTGGCTTAACCTCTCATTTCATCGCACTACCACAAGTCTCAATTTTATACTACAGCAACATTTTTCAGGCTTCCACTAAAGTCATTCTGAATCACACAAATCAATAATAGCAATAATCTACTCCTCATATCATTTCAATTGAGATAAAAAAAAAAGTTGTTAAACATATGCCTTCTATCACTGCCATTTACCACCAATTAGCACTGTACTCCTTGAAGTTGTTCTCTCCACCCCCATTCCTGACATTTATGTCCTTGCTTCTCATGACTAACCTCAAAATTACTATAAGACACTAGTTAGGACAAAGTAAAAATCACTTTACTTCCCTGATTCTCAATCTCTGAATGTATTCCCTGTCTGAATAATAAAAATAACTTTAATAGTTAGCATTTACATAGTACTTAAAAAGTTTTTAAAGCATTTTACAAATACTGTCAGTTGATCCTCACAACAACTTTGAAGGGTGGCACTATTATTACTCCATTTTAAAGAAGAGGAAATTCAGTCAGAATTGTTCTGATTCTTCTGTGGTCAACACAGTGGTTGAGAGCAGATCTAAACTTGGATCTTCCTGACTCCAGGTCCAGTAATTTATACATGAAACCACCTACCAATATAGAGGATCATAAATCTAGAGTACTCTAAAAAGTAACACTCACCACACAAAACCCCTACTATCCAAATCTGCTTTAAAATCTCCAATGAGAGAGAACCCGGTACTATACCAAGCAACCCATTTCACCTTTCATTGGCTTTAGTTTGTAGAAAGTTCTTGCGTAAATCAAGCCTAAATTTGCTATTTTCAAATTCCAACTATTCATTGCTCTTAATTCTGCCTTTTGGGCAGAATTAAGTTTTTAATGTTTGAGAAATTGACTAATAGGATGGTAAGACTGTTTAGAGAGGGAAAGGAGAATCAAAGACAACTCTAGTGATTTCAACTTAGGGCACCAGAAAAATAAGAATGCAAAGAAAATTAGCATTTTTAAGCACCTACTATATGCCAGATAAGCTAAGCTTTCATGCTATTATTACCATTTTACAGGTGAGGAAATTAAAGCAGATATACGACAAATGACCTGTCCAAGGCCTCAAAGCAAGAAATTTTCTGAGGCTGAATGTAAATTAAGATCTTCCTGACTTTAAGCAAAGCACTCCCATTTACTGTACACTACCTAGCAACCATTACCTAATTTTTAAGAGTAATGATACTTGTGTGTTCTAATTATTTCATATTCATAGATTACAAGAGCATAAATTTAAAGCTAGAAGAGAATTTAAAGTGCATCCAATGCCAAACCTCATTTCAGAGACGAGGAAATTGAGGTTCACAGACTAAGTTACAAGACTTGTCCAAAGTCAAAAAGGCAGTAGAAAAAGCCCAGATTTGAACTTGAATTCTAAATTCGGAACACTCAAGAAGAACAACTATCCAGGAGATGAAGTTGGGAATAAAGATACTTACATTAGCACAAATGATAAATGAGGCTAAATAAAAAGTGATAAATAAATAGGATATCACTTATGGATTAAAGACAATGTTAAAACCTCAGCATATAGGGAAGCATTCTCTAAGAAACCAAAAAAGGAAGAGTCAGAAAGGTAAGGATACTGGAGAGGAAGTATCATTCTAGAAGGAAGGTAAGCCTATCAAAGTGGTGCAAAAAGCTTAAGGACATGGACAAGACATAGGGTTTGGTTGATAGGTTATTAGTGACTTAGCAAAAGCATTTTCTAAAAGTTAAGTGCCAGAATACATGGAGTTGATGACCTGATCACTAATTTGATGACCAGGAAGAAAAACTATTACTCCTATCTATCAGTCTATCAATAAAGAATAGGAGATATGAGATGATAGTTGTGGATCATAACAGTGTCAAAGGAAATCATTATTTTTTAAAATAAGGCAGGCATGTACAAGTTTCTAAGGAATTGGGTAAAATGAGGTATGAAAGTGACTTTAAGAATCAGATAACTAATGGAATTAGGTCCCCAATGAGGCAAAAATCTCCCATTTTAAAGTCTGAAGGAAAAAGACTGGTTGAGTATTTTCAAACATTTAAGAAATAAAGGAGGGGTAGCTAGTTGATATAGTGGATAGAGCCCCACTCTGAAGTCAGGAAGACTTGAGTTTAAATCTGACCTTAGACACTTACCACTTCCTGGCTATGTGTGACCCTGGGTAAGTCACTTAACCTCAATTGTCTCAGCAGAAAAAAGAAATGAAGGAACTCATCTCATGACTTCAATGTCTTCCACCACAGTAGAAGATGGGATCAATTGATGATAAAGTAGTAAAAATTAAGTTATAGATAGGTCTGGTCTGAAATAATTTAATATAGTAAGATAATACACATTTTGAGAATGAAAAAATGGATATATCCAATTCTTGGTTATTAATAGGTATCAGAATCAAAATTTTCAATTAAATCTTCATTTTAGGCTTTAGTTTCAACTAACTCCAACCCACCTAATATAATTAAAATAATTCCTTAGAACATGTAGAAAAATAAATGTCAACTTTTAAAGTAGAATATGAAAAAATTCCTTGCATCAAATTTCTCAACCAGTGGTTTGGGAAGATGTGTCCAAAGGATCATTAACCAAATAAACCTTAAAGTTTTAAATAAAGTTTGGGGGACACTATCATAGACAACAGGTATATCTAGTAACAAAAATCAAGAATATGAAAATTTTTCAAAATAATTTCAAATGAATGATCAGGCTCCAAATCAATCAATCAATGGAAAAATGCAAATCAACATAATGTTGAGGGGTTTTATCTCAACACCAGCAAACCAGTCAAGATGTCAAAATACTAAAACCATCAGTGTTGGTAGGATTGTAGGAAAATATATTAGTCCACTGTTACTGGGAATCATCTGTCAGACAGCAATTTGGAATTATGCAAAAAGTTTGTCTTGTGAGGGGAAAAAAATCCCATTTCCTATCTCTTTTTAATTCTAATGCCTTTACTCAGTTGGTTATTTCTAATTTATCCTGTAGATAGCTTGTTTTTACATATTTGTATGATTGTTGCCTCCCCATCACATTGTTTGAACTTTTTGATAAATAGGTTTGTTTTTTCTGTCTTTATATACCCAGAATTTAGCACAGAGACAGGGACATAGTAGGAGCTAAATATATGCTTACTGACAGATTGAGATTCCACTAGTTAGTTTAAATACCAAGGGGGAATCATTGGTAAAGTCATGCTACCCAAAAAAAACAAAAACAAAAAAAAAAACCCCACCAAAACAAAACAACAAAACACCAACAAAAAAACCAAAAAAAACAAAAAACATTTAAAAGCAGTACTTTGTTGTAGCATAAAATTGGAAGCAAAGTAGATACCAAATGACTGACGAATAGCTAAATAATTTATAGCATATGAAAGTTATGATTCCTATGAGATATGAAATAAGGAAAACAAAGAATACATAGAAACATGAAATGGAAAAAACTGATACAGACTGAAATAAGCAGTCAAGAAAGTAATACACAATGGCTATGTCAATGTAAACAGGAAAAACTATCACAAAATCAAAAGTGAGCACTGCAGATATAATTGATATCACATTTCTTATCTTTACAATGGGTGGGGGGAGGGTAGAGAGAGAATTCCAAATTCCAAATTTCTTTTTCTTTTTTTTTTTTTTGGCTGAGGCAATTGGGGTTAAGTGACTTGCCCAGGGTCACACAGCTAGGGAATGTTAAGTGTCTGAGGCCAGATTTGATCTCAGGTCCTCCTGACTTCAGGGCTGGTGCTCTATCCACTGCACCACTTAGCTGCCCCCCAAATTCAAATTTTTTTAAAACGAATGCTAAAAAATAAAAATTTTTAAAGTGATAAATATTTCAAAATTACCAAGATGTATGGCCCCAAAGAAAAGATATGAGAAAATAAATATCCCTACCCTATTCCTCTGAAGAGGTGGAAGGTCCATAGCTGTGGTATATTACATGTTTTCAGATTTTTTTTCAATGAGTAGATAAGTTTTGCTGATTTATTTCTCTTCCTCCTCCTTTTCTTTAAAAAAAAAATCCTTTGTTATATGAGGTGTTAGCTTTCTAGGAGGGGGAAGGGAAGGATATTGGGAGAAATTTGAACAATGTAAAAGATACAAATAAAATTTTATTTTTAAAAAAACTTTTAATTTTTTAAATTTCATATCCTATCCCTGTACCACTGAGTTAGAATATTTATTAAAAACGCTAAAAAATAATGTTTAAAAAAAAACTTAAAGAGATGGAGTCAATATACATTTTATAAAAGCAAAGTTGATATGCATAAAATTGTCTAGTTGAACCAAGCCCAAGACACTTGCCCAAACCCCAAATAAGAGAAAAGTAATGTATTTATGAAATGGCTAGCTAAGGACTTAAGTTCAGAAAAAACTGATCAGCCCTTACAAAGGTCAAACTCCTAGAGTTAAAGTGACCTTGTAGGCCATCTGGCCCACTCTGAACACATATGCCCCTTCTTTTATCACCACCAAGTGGTTAGATACAGTCCTAGCTTTAACACTTCCAATACCACGCTATGCGGTCCAAATCTGTTAACTTCTTTCCCAATTATCCTAAAGCTACTCTTCTCTGAAGGTACTCTTTTTTAGTGTTTCTGAAAAAATGTAAGTCCCAAATTGAGCACAACATTCCTGATGTAGTCTAACAAAAGAATTCAAATTGCCTAAGAAGTGACCAGTATATGTGGGCTCAATTTCATACCTGCCTAAAAAATAAAACAAGTATCTGATAACATAGGTAGCCTTTAAGGAAGAGTTCCTTATTTCTAAATATATTCAAGCTAGAAATAAAGCAACTACTTATGGATGTTGAAGGAATTCAAACATTAGCTAATGGATGGTCAGACTAGACTGCCTCTTCCATTTCTCAAAGTCTGATTTACTTTTAACAGAAGAGACTGTTCTACTACATCACTCTGCCCAGGAATATCACAAATGTGTGTATGTGTATATATATATATATATTTATATTTATATGATATATATATGCATTTATATTGTATAAATGTGTATATATATATATATATATATGTTATATTCAACAGAGAATCTACAATTTGTAAAATATATTTCAAGGAAGATAAGCTCATGGACCAGGGCAACAGAAGTACTGGCAGACTATAGTCAACATGAGGATATTAAATAATAAGAATTTCCTCAACCACAGTCTCATTTTTGTTATTCCTCAAAACTTCTTTTAAGTTAACTAGCCCACACAAAGGGGGAAAAAAACGTATCTTTGATTAATAGTTCCATCATCTCTTATCAAAATACCTGGTATCTGACCCAGATACTTAAAAAACATTTTTTAATCAATCCAAATATGATTAGAGAATACTTAATCAACCACTGGGATTTATGTACACACTAATATTTCTTCTATCTGCTACCAAAGAATTAGCTCAACTTACCCTATCCAGTAAGACTATATGATTGGAATTCATTTAAATTCAGTCATTTCTGAAGAACTTACTTGAAATAGTTTTATAATTGGGGAGAGCTAGGTGGCCCAGTGAATAAAACACCAGCCCTGAAGTCAGGAGGACTTGAGTTGAAATTTGGTCTCAGACCACTTAACACTTCCTAGCTGTGTGACCCTGGGCAAGTCACTTAACCCAACTGCCTCAGTTAAAAAAAAAAAAAGTTTTACAATTTCCTATTTTTATGAAACACAGAAAACTTCAAGCATAAATTTTTTTTAAAACTAACACAAATTTAAAATTTGCTAACATACTAAAATTAATAAAACAAGGTCAAAATAAATCTTAAAAAAGGGTAATTTTTAATCTGTGGGCCATTAGCTTTTTAAAAAATATTTTGATAACTACATTTCAATATAATTCGGTTCCTTTGTAGCCCTATGTATTTTATTTATTTTATACATTTAAAACACTATTAAAACACTACTTGTAAGCTTTACTAGACTGCCAAAGATGTCAATGACACAAAAACCCTTTGCTCTTCAGCTATTTAGTTAATAGCTGAAATGGAAAAAAAAAAACTAAATTCCTTAAAAATTTTGATAAACCTTAACAGATTTTCTTGGGGGGGGGGGAGAAGAACCTCAGTTAAATGGCAAATTAACATATTAACAAACAGCTTAAAAATTTTAATTTAAAATTACTTTCAGAAATATTCAATACAAAATATAAAAACAGTTCCCCAATAATCTCAACTTCCACTATTGTTAGTAATGAATCCAATCTTGGAAAAGCCAATCATGTCTCAAGAATTAACTTTTTTGCTACTTTGTATTCCACTAAGATTTCTTTTTTGTACCTTTCATTAAATGAAATTTAAATTCAAATCTATGTTCTTTTAAGGTATACTTTCAAATCCTCAGTGAATAGTCATTTCATGGGGACAACTAAAGTTTCTGGGGTGTTTTTTTTTGGTTGTTTTAATTTTTTAAATTATATTAATTTTTCTTTAATATAAATGTTATAGGAAATAGCATAGTATATAGTAGAATAGGTGCTGACTGGCCATCAGGATACCTAGGTTAGTCTCAACTCTGCCATTAATTGCCCATGAGAACTATTACACTGACCTGAGTCTGCTTCCTTCTCTGCAAATAAAGGGAATTACCCTAAATTTTAAACGTCTCTTGCAGCTCTAAACTCCTAGGATTCCATGTCCTCAAAGGACTATAAGAAAATACAACCTGAATAAGAAAACATAAAAATTAAAGATAATAATTACACAAAAGTAATTCTCATCTAAACTGAAATGTTTTACATTACAATATTAGTTTGAATCGTCTGATTTTCTATTATCTACATTCAACATTTATTAAATGACTAATAGTATAATATCTAATTACAATTTGAGACAACTACAAAAAGACAGAATTTCTGCCATGAAGGTGTTTGACCAGTAGGGGATCTTTAAAAAAATTAACACCAATTTGAATGTTTAAAAGTACCTACTTAATAAATCAACAAAAAGAGGGTCAAATAAGGTAGAAATGACTGCCAGATAAGTCTATCAGGGAAAATTTCTTTAAGGGCAATCTAATACAACCTACATGGATGAACAAGCAAGACAATCTAGTGAAGAGAAAGCTAAACCCATGAGTGCCCAGAAGTTAAGTCCAAATTAACATATTTGCTGCTTGATCACCATGCTTAACCTAACTTCATGTTATTTACAGGCATATCAACCTCTCTATGTAAATCAGAATGTTTCCTACCTATTTCTAAAGAATACAGAAAAGGGAAACAAAGCAAAACAAACAAAAAACCAGAGGTTTTCATTTGTATTCATTATCATAATGAAATTAATGTACATTTGTACTTTCTTTACCCTATGTAATAAAAAAGATGAAAAACAAGAAATATCTGAATACTAACCACCTTGAAGTAATTATAATCCAATGTCACATAAAAAAGATGCTGAAATGGAACAAGGTGTGAAGCAGTTTTGTATCTACAAATTTTAAGTTAAGAGATTCACCTGTTGAGTTTATTTTTAATTTAATATTTTAAAAGGTATCTATATGCCTTTTAATTTCAAATAAAGGAAAATAAAATTAGCCTTACCTTTAAAAATTGCTAGATGAATTTGGAAGCTGTTTTTCACATGCATAAAATTTTTCCATTTTAAATGCAATCATACAACCCTCCATTCTCAGAAACACTACTTTTTAATATATGCAATTCTGTGGCTTTGGATTGGATGTGATTTAACTTTTCTTGAGCATTTGGTGTTTACTGCACATTTATGCAATAACCTGTGAAAAACTTGAAGCAGCGCCCCTAGCGAACGTCCTAAAAATCCAGATTAAACCAAATTTCACGGGTTCTCAAAATACATTGTCAAGAGGTACGTAATAAATTACTTTATAATCCAAAAATTTTAAAGACAAGAAAGTTTCATATGCAACAAATTACAATCATTAAATTCCAATTTTCATTTAACTAGTAATCAATATACAAAAATATATCTAACATCAAATCCCTCAAACTTTGGAAATCAAGGCAAATAAGGATCATTGGTCTGCTCAGCAATTAAATTCACTAGGACTGAAACAACACAAACTCGAGGTACCTAGTCTCAACGCTTTAACAAGCATCTCAGTACCCATTCGACGAAAAGACATCCCTTTTTAAAACAAACACCAAAGAAAAAGATTAGTTCTCATTTTTCCAATCCCTTAGGTGTATTACCGTCAGGAGAGGGAGGGAGAGATGCCTACGGACCGCTCGGCATCATTATCTTTGGTCGGCTGGGGTTCCCGCCCGCAGACTCTAGGGGGCACCAAAAAAATGCCCTCCCGGTGCCCCCGCCCCGGGAACGTGAGCAGCTGCAGCCCGTCGGGGAGCTCGGGCTGGGATCGCTGCTGCAAGAGCGGCACAGCGCCCACCCCCGTCGCTTTCCAGCCAGTCCTGGGTCTTCGCCCCGGGGGCAGCTGCCACCCGAGCAATGGCTCCTCCTCCTCAATACAACAGAGGCCCGCGGCGAATCCCAGAGGTTTAACACCCCCCTCACCCCGGGGCTAGGCCCGCAAAAGGAGACAAATAAGAGAAAAGAACTTACAATGGGGGGCTCTCCTCCGTAGTTTCGGCCAAAGCTGTACCAGATGAGGCTGGAAACAATTCTTGGTCCTAGAAAAATAGAGAAGAGATTTGAACCAGAATCTAGTGAAACGCGTCCCAAGGCCGCGTCCCCCCAGCCCCGGGAGAGTGAGTGGAGGAGGTTGGGCCTTATTTCCTCCCCAGACAGCCCCGAGGGCCGCCCCATCACTGCACTCGAACCATGTCTACAGCTAAAGCAAAAAAGGGCGAGAGGCGACATCGGCCAGCACGCATCCGCGCCCTCTCCTCTGGGAGGGGAAAGCCAGAGCCTCGACGCCAGAAGAGGTCCGGCCCGCCTCCTCTACCACAAATCCCGACGCCGCACCACACTCCAGTACAGATCACGTCACCGCGGGCCGCGATCTCTCCATCTGCCCCCAGCAGTTGCCCCAGGCCCGGGGTTGGCCCCCCCTGCAGTCGGCGGCCGGCAGCACTGCCTCCCCGTCCGCCATTAGAGACCCAGGCAAACAATACGGGAGACGCAGGAGCGTCGCAGGTCAGCTCCTGGGACGACGGGGGGCCGACTACCGAGCTCTCCGGGGAGAGAGGGCAGTTCCCCAACAACTCGGAGAAAAACAGCAAAGGCGGTAGTCTGTCCGAGGCGGGGGGGGGGGGGTGCTTCGGTCGCCGCCGCCGCCCCCCTCCAGCTCCCTCAGCGGCTACTCCCCTCTCAGAAACAGAGACGGAAAGGAAAAATACCCCGGCCTCCGAACGCCCCGACTGCCAAACCCGCGGGGCTGCCCCCTTCCCGGCCTCGTCTCTTCGCCGGCGTCCCGGCCTTGTCCCTCGCTCCGCTTCACGGCCCGGCGGGCCGTGATGCGCCGAAAAGGGCCTCGGACCCGAGGGGAGGGAGGGAGCCCGGGGCAGCCCCCGAGGCCCTACGCGGCCGCTGCGCCGCACTACGGGGTAACAAGCCCGAGGAGGTGGGAGGCTCCTTCGGTGGTTCACCCGTCTCCGCCTCCCCAGTCGCCTCCTCCGGAGGCAGTGCTGCCCCCAGCCACCCCCACCATCAGCGGACCAAGCTGGGGAAAGACAGGGGATAATCCTCACCCGGTTCTGGCTGCGGCTCCACAGAACGAACCTCCCCTCCCCCGCCCCACCCCCCCCTTCGGTAACACGCACAACTCCACTCGGTCCAGTCCCGGGCTAAGCGCAGGCGAGGAGGAGGAGGAGGCGGCCCAACCGAGCCCCACGAGGCTCCGCCTACCCGGACGCGGACTGGCTGCCGGGAGACACGGGCGGGGGTGTTTAGAACGCGTCGATTGGCTAGCAGGATTATCTTTCACTGTCCCGCCTTCGCAGGGTAGTCTAAATTGTTGTCCGTCAAATCTTGGCCACACCCACAATCTCCCCCTACCACTTTTCCTTCTCTCCCCCAAACCCCCTCCCTCTTCCTCATTCCCTCCCCACCCCAACCCCCGCTGGATCTTTCTGGTTTGGGCAAATGTGAATTTGGTAGCCCACTACCACCAGCCAATGGTTGCTACCTGGGGGAACAGGCGGGTGAAAACAGAAGCTATAGCAAATGGGAATGAGGATAAGGGGCCATTCTCTCTTCACCCAGGCCTGGGCACTCAATCTTGTGCAGCAACGGCTGCAGCTAAAGAATTCTCCCTGCAGGAATAACTGGGGAAAGACACAAATAGCCCAGATGCCCCCCAAACCTTCCCCACCCCCACTCCAGTCTCCCTAACACCCCCCGAAGAAGGGGCAAGAAGTGGACAAGAGCTGACGAGGTACCAGCCTAAGGGACAAGGATGGGGGAAAACTCTTAAAGCCTCTTGAGGGAAGGGGAGCTTCACTCTTACTCTCTTCCCTCCCCCCAAGGGGGAATACCCCTCTCCCTCCCCCCTTGTCATGGCTGCAGGAGGAGACGCCGTCCTCCATTTTGTCGGAAGCTGCTGTGGGAACTTGGGACCAATTCAAAACCAAACCCAGTGGGGCTAAAACCCCTTTCACCCCACTAAGCCCCAGCCTGCATCTGTCGTTTGACAGTGAGGGCATCCGCGGCCTCGTGCATGTAGAGGTGAGGGGCAAAAGGAGGCAAGAGGGGCTGGAGAGAGAGGTGAGAGATCAAGGCGCTCCTCCCCGCCTCCATCAACCAAAATGGAGGAAACTGCGGACTCCCCTGGAGCCTGGACTCCCGCTTGTTGGAGGGACTGGAGCTTTCCCCTCGGTCCGTCACAAGACAGAGCCACCTCTCCGTCCCCGCAGCCTCCACGCCTTCGCCTCCCCCCCCTATCCTTAGGCGGCCGTCTCAACAGCCTTGCACCTTCTCTGGTCGTCCAAGGTTGGCTAAAGCTCCAGCCTCCAGACTCCTCTATGGCCGAGGGGCGGGGCGGCCACCAGGCCCACAAGGGAACTTCCCGAACCTGGGGGTCCTCTCTGTCCCTCCCACCCTGTCCCCGGGCCTCGGGGAGCCGGAGGCCCCAATAACTCTGATCTTAGTATCCGTCTGAAGCCGGCGGAAAGGTGGCGCTCCATTTCCGAAGCTCCAGCGTGCCCGGAGGGAGGAACGCCCGCGAGGGCGCTGCAGCCCGGCTCGAGCATAAGTCCGGGGGCTGGAAGTGAGCTGGGCGGGCAAAGGAAGGCCGCCCGCTCGTCCGCCTGCAAGCTCAGCATTGTCTAATTCCGGGTGCCGGAGCTCCCCGGCAACTGAACGCCCCGACTCGAGGCCGGGCAAGCACGAAGTTTTTAATGAAGTTAATCATCCATGAAGGGCGCTGCAAGCATGATGCACAAGTCTTCCTAATAGATCCAATTTAGAAAAGAATAGTTTGGTAGGAGTTGAAGATTTCTTGAATCAAATTGTATTGGACTGGTTAATCATGTTTGGGGAGGGGGGGGGGGAAGTAACTGGGCGTGTCCTTTTACCTGGGATTTAATGTCTTGAGTGAATTTTTTTTTTAAATAAAATAAATAGCAGGTGTGTGATCCTAGGAAAGTCACTTCTCCCAATCTCCATTTCCTCACCTATGGTGCATAATACTTGCACTCACTTTACAGGGATCAAATGACCTAACATGTAAAAGAACTTTGCAAAGCCTAAACCTATATAAACTTTAGCTAATATTATTAGTTACTATCTGATATTCATAACCCAGCCCCCTCCTCCCTTTCCAGTCTTATTACACTTTACTTCCCTCTCCAATCCAGGGGCACTGACCACCTGGCGGTTCCACCAACAAGATTCCATCTCTTGGCTATGGGCATCCCTTGGCTATTCCTCCATCCCTTACCCCCTCCCCAGTCTAGAATGCTTTCCCTTCTCTGCTGTAACTACTAACCACCTTAGCTTCCTTTAAGACCCAACTAAAATGCCATTTCCCACAGCAAAGTCTTCCCCAATCCCTGTTCTCGAGCCTTCCCTCTATTTATTTATCCCGTATAAACCTTGCTTTGCATATATTTGTTAGCCTGTTTCTCCTCCACCACCTCTTACCATTAGATTGTAAGCTTCTTGAAGTCAAGGGCTGTCTTTTGCCTCTTTGTTCATCCTCAGCACACCTGGCATATAGTATGTGTTTAAAAAATACTCATTGAATTTAACTGAATGATCAAAATAGACTAATAGTACATGGCGATATTCTCAATAAGGTTCTTTTTAAAGATGTTTTTATTCCATGGTAGCATTCAAGCCTAAAATTCTTTCAATACCTTGATACTGAAACTGATATACATATTGTTACACTTTTGTTGTAAACCTGGTATCACCAAGTAAACAAAGTTCCCTTCCCCACTCCCAACCTCATTACTTGAAGTAAATAACTAAAATAAGCAAAAATTGAATCAAGATTATGATATGTAAGAAAATGACACCATCCTCAATTGGTAATAGCCAGCAATCTGCTGAATTTAGAGTAAGAGGGTCCAATAAGAAAACATTTGGAATTAAATTTCTCAAAGATCTGAACAGGTTACCTTAGAGTCAGCTACCATATGTTGCTGGGTTTTAAGCATGTAATTTAAAGCTCTCTTCCACTTCTCTTACTCTCAGGCTTCCTTACCACAATTTAAGACTGAAATAGTAAAAGGAAATAATATAGTATTTAATCTGAAAAGGATAAAGAACATAAAGTCCAGTTCTTTTTGTCTATGAATACCTTTTATTATAATTCTAAAAATAGACACGGCATCAGGAAACCTAGAAAAATATATGAAAGCTGTATTTTCATACAATGCATAATGTAATTTAACTACTTTAAATTTTATATAAGCCTATCACTGAAGGAATATTTACAAAAACATACTAAGTACTATAGCAATAATACAGAAAAACCATAGAAACATGAAGTTAGTAATGCTTATGTTTTTTCAAAAATCTTTATTCCTTATTTTAAAATTAAAATAAGCCTGCATATACTTTACATGTATATATGTTCATATATACTATATATCATCTGAAAATGAAATACTGCAGATTTCAGGGGAAAAAAAAGGGACTTACATGAACTGATGCTGAGTGAAGTGAGCAGAACCAGAAGATTGTACAGTAATATTAGGTGATGATCAACTATAAATGGCCTAGTTATTCTCAGCAATAAAATGATCCAAAAGAATTCTAAAAGACTCATGATAGAAAATGCTATACACATCAAAAAAGAACGGATGTAGTCTGAATGCACATAGAAACACACCATTTTCTTTGATTTTTTTTCCCCCTTTTATTCTGTTTCCTTCACAACATAAGTAATGTGGGAGTATATTTAACTTGATTGCACATGTATAATCTATTGCTTACCATCTTGGAAGGGGGGAAGGAAAACAATTTAGAATTCAAATTTTTATGAAAATGAATGTTGAAAATTATTTTTACATGTAATTGGAAAAAATAAAATACTATTTATATGAAAAGAAAATGAAATGTTCAATACCACAAGGAAATTTTGCAACATGCACCAAAGGTATATGCTTAAAACATGACTAAAGGAACTGTCTTCCAACTATACTAATAATATTCAAACAATCTTTTGGAAACCAAGTGCTCACTTGCTTTTCATAATTCCTTTAATGGTATGTTTGAAAGAAACAGTGTCTAAAATATTACAGATAGAATCTAAACCATATTTAACTTTCAAAGGCAAAATTAAAACTCTGAAAAGGCAGAAGTGAGCTCTGTAGCAGCATATATCACGCTTTTAATTCATAAGTAAGTGAAAATAATATTCCTCCTAATTCTCTTAGAATGTATCACTAGAAAACCAACATAGGGACCTGGACCCAATAAAGAAAAGACTAGAAAATTCACCATATCTAGGATGAAAAGAAGAAACCCCATAAAGTTTTTCAATCATTAAAATTAATCACATTCTGCCAAAAAAACATTAAATATTTACCAAAAAATAAGCAAAGCACTGGGCTATGGATTAGGGATGCAAAAATAGATATAAAAATAATTTTCCTTAAATCCAGATCTAACCATGTACTCCTCAACCAACTTCAATTGGCTTCCTATTTCTCTAGGATTAAATATGTAAACTTTTCTGTTAAGAATTTAAAATCCTACAAAACCTTATCCTAATATATCTTTCTAACCTCAGTGATGATTGTTTCTCCTTCCCCCACTATAAAATCTAGAAAAATTTGGTTTTTCTCTCTGTTCCTCTATCAACACCTTTTCTCCTATCTCTCCACCTCTGCACTGGTTGCTTTCCATAACTGGAATGTACTCTTCTCAGAGTCTCTCACTTCTTTTAACTTGCAATTCAGGCCCCTTTTTATGCACGAACTCTCCCAATCACTCCCAAAGACTAGTGTCCTTTCTCCCACTATACTTTGTATTTAACTTTGTGTGTGTATACATTTATTAATTTTATCTGATATATCCATCCACACATATACATATATATGTAAAATATGTACTTCTCTCCTCCATTAGAATGTAAGCTTATTAAAGTAATAGCTGAATAGCTACTAGTACTTACATAGCATGTTAAGACTTGTAAAGCACTTTACAAATATTACCTCATTTTATCCTCACGACAACTCTATTATGATTCCCAATTTAGAGATTTGGAAACTATTTATACCAGGAATGCAGGCCTGGTTCAATATTAGGAAAACTATTAGCATAATCAATTATATTAATAACCAAATTAACAAAAACCATATGATTATCTGAATAGATGCAGAAAAAGCCTTTGATAAAATCCAACACCCATTCCTATTAAAAACATGAGAGTATAGGAATAAATGGGCTTTTCCTTAAAATGAGTAGTAGTATCTACTTAAAACCATCAGCAAGCATCATATGTAATGGAGTCAAACTAGAACCATTCCCAATAAGATCAGGAGTGAAACAAGGCTGCCCACTGTCACCATTATTATTTAATATTGTCTTAGAAATGTTAGCTTTGGCAGTAAGAGAAGAAAAAGAGATTAAAGGAATTAGAGTAGGTAATGAGGAAACCAAATTATCATTCTTTGCAGATGACATGATGGTATACTTAGAGAACCCTAGAAACTCGACTCAAAAATTACTAGAAACAATTCACAAGTTTAGGAAAGTTGCAGGATACAAAATAAATCCACATAAATCATCGGCATTTTTATATATTACCAATAAAGTTCGGCAGCAAGAGATACGAAAAGAAATTCCATTCAAAATAACTGTTGATAGTATAAAATATTTGGGAATCTATCTGCCAAGGAAAAATCAGGAACTATATGAACTAACCTACAAAACACTCTCCACGCAAATAAAATCAGACCTAGTCAATTGGAAAAATATAAAATGCTCATGGGTAGGCCGAGCGAATATAATAAAAATTACAATACTACCCAAACTAATTTACTTATTTAGTACCATATCAAACTCCCAAGAAATTATTTTACAGATCTAGAAAAAATAGTAGCAAAATTCAGTTGGAAGAACAAAAGGTCGAGAGTTTCAAGGGAATTAATGGAAAAAAAAAGGCTGATGATGGTGGACTTGCTGTACCAGACCTAAAACTATATTATAAAGCAGCGGTCATCAAAACCATTTGGTACTGGCTAAGAAATAGAGTAGTCGATCAGTGGCATAGGATAGAATCACAGGACAAACTAGGCAATAACTTTAGCAATTTGGTGTTTGATAAACCCAAGGACCCCAGTTTCTGGGATAATTTCTCATTATTTGACAAAAACTGCTGGGAAAATTGGAAACTAGTGTGGAAGAAATTAGGGCTTGACCCACATCTAACACCACATACCAAGATAAGATCTAAATGGGTTCATGATCTGGATATAAAGAGTGATATTATTATGGAATATTATTGCTCTGTAAGAAACGACCAGGAGGACAATTTCAGAGAGGCCTGGAGAGACTTACATGAACTGAGGCTGAGTGAAATGAGCAGAACCAGGAGATTATTATACACAGGAACAACAATACTATATGACAATCAATTCTGATGGACATGGTTCTCTTCAACAATGAAATGTTTCAAACCACTTCCAATTGTTCACTGAAGAAAGCCATATACACTCAGAGAGAGGGATGTGAAATGTGGACCACAACCTAACATTTTCATGCTCTCGATTGATGTTTGCTTGCATTGTGTTTCCTGTAGCTGATTTTTCTTTCTTGTAGATACGATTTTTCTTGCACAATGATAAGTGTGGAAATATGTGTGCATATATATATATATATATATATTCAATTTGTCAAGTATTTTAACATAATTAACATGTAGTGGATATTCTGCCATCTAGGGGAGGGGTGGGGAATAGGGAGGAAAAATTTCTAACAGAAAGCTTTGTAAGGGTTAATGTTGAAGAATTACCCATACATATGTTTTGCAAATAAAAAAAAAGAGTGATATTATAAGTAAATTAGAGGAACATAGTATACTTTACCTCTCAGACTTATGGAGATGGAATAAATTTATGTCCAAAGAAGAACTGGAACTCTTAATTGAACACCAGATAGATAACTTTGACTATATTAAGTTAAAAAGTTTTTGTACAACCAAAACCAATGCAGTCAAGATTAGGAGGGAAGCAATAAATTGGGAAATCATCTTTACATTTAAGGGTTCTGATAAAGGTCTCATGTCTAAAATATATAGAGAATTGTCTCATATTTATAAGAATTCAAGCCATTCTCCAATCGATAATTGGTCAAAGGATATGAACAGACAATTTTCAGAGGATGAAATTAAAACTAGTTGTAGTCATATGAAAAGGTGCTCCAAATCACTATTGATCAGAGAAATGCAAATTAAGACAACTCTGAGGTACCACTACACACCTGTCAGATTGGCTAAAATGACAGGAAAAGATAAAGAACGAATGTTGGAGGGGATGTGGGAAGGCTGGGACACTGATGCATTGTTGGTGGAACTGTGAACGGATCCAGCCATTCTGGAGAGCAATTTGGAACTATGCTCAAAAAGTGATCAAACTGTGAATACCCTTTGACCCAGCAGCATTTCTATTGGGCTTATATCCCAAAGAAATCATAAAGGAAGGAAAGGGCACCACATGTGCAAGAATGTTTGTGGCAGCCCTTTTTGTAGTGGCTAGAAACTGGAAACTGAATGGATGCCCAACAATTGGAGAATGGCTGAACAAATTATGGTATATGAATGTCATGGAATATTATTGTTCTGTGAGAAACGACCAGCAGGACGATTTCAGAGAGGCCTGGAGGGACTTGCATGAACTGATGCTGAGTGAAATGAGCAGAACCAGGAGATCATTATACACAGCAACAACAATACTATATGATGATCAATCTTGATGGACGTGGCTCTCTTCAAAATGAAATGTTTCAAACCACTTCCAATTGTTCACTGAAGAAAGCCATATACATCCAGAGAGAGGGATGTGAAATGTGGACCACAACAAAACATTTTCATGTTCTCGATTGATGTTTGCTTGCATTGTGTTTCCTTTATTTGATTTTTCTTTCTTGTAGATACGATTTTTCTTGCACAACAATGATAAGTATGGAAATATGTATACATGTATTCGATTTGTCAAGTATTTTAACATAATTAACATGTAGTGGATATCCTGCCATCTAGGGGAGGGGTGGGGAGTAGGGGGGAAAAATTTGTAACAGAAAGCTTTGTAAGGGTTAACATTGAAGAATTACCCATACATATGTTTTGCAAATAAAAAATAAATAAATAAACAAATAAATAAGAGATTTGGAGACTAAATAAGATAGAGGCTAACTTGATCAGATTCATACAATAACCATCCAAAGCAGCATTTGAATTCAGATCTTCCTGAATCTCGATCCCTCACTCTATTCACTGTATCACATAGCTCTAAATAGCTCAAACAGGGATTTCATTTTTTGAACTTGTATCCACAAAACCTAGCACAATACCTGGTACATAGTAGATATTTAATAAAGACATTGATTGAGTAGCACTCTACTATGAAACAATGTACAATCTAACAGGAGAGGAACATATATAACAATAACTATGATTTATAATCAGGGATAAGCCCTAAGATACCTCACAATTCAAAATATGAGGTATAGAGGCAATGTAACTGAGAACTTCTCATTATACATTATATATCTGACTGAGGGCATCTTGATGGAGTTTGATCCATTTGACAAAGGTGAAGGGTAGTGTCTTTATTCTGCCTTTGAAGAAATCCCCTGATTTCCTCTGTCATTGACTTTATGATACATGATTGAATTTCAGATACAGAAGATAGGGGGGAACCCTTGGACATGTCTATGAAAGGAAGTCAACAAGTTTGCCAGAGATCAGAGAAATGAAGAATGAGACATACATTTTTGGAAAAAGACAATGTAGAAATTTATTTTGAATATACAAATTTATTAAGATGATTTTATTCTGCCCCTCCAACTTTGAGGGGCTAAGATGAAAATCATGGCTAAAGAAAAGAACAAAAGGGAAGCTAGGTGGTGCAGTGGATAGAGCACTAGCCCAAGAAGTCAAGACAAGCCCTGAGTTCAAATCTGGTCTCAAACACTTAACAATTCCTAGCTGTGTGACCCTGGGCAAGTCACTTTACCCCAATTGCCTCAGGGGGAAAAATTATTTATTAAGTACCTACTAAGTACATGAACCACAGCTTACACTTATGACCATGAACTTTACAGATTTCTACAGGTAAAGTGGAAATGGGAGTTGACAAACTTGAAATGAAAAAACAACAGATGTGAAAAGCTTTAGGTCTCAGTCATTCTAGGGAACTCTATGCATCTCTAAGGAAGTATAGATTGACCACACAGAGATTATTTCCAATCCATTCAGGAATCTTAATCACAACATGTACTATGAATCTGGATTATTGTATGTAGGTGATTCCTGTGAGAAAGGTGAGTCTAACCAAAATGGGAATGAAAGCTGACTTTATTTATGGATTAAGCTGGTAGGTCCAATTTCAGCATTCTTTCTATAAGATAAAATCAGTATTCTGTCAGATTGGCTAAAATGACAGGAAAGGATAACAACAGGTGTTGGAGGGGATGTGGGAAGACTGGGACACTGATGCATTGTTGGTGGAGCTGTGAACGGATCCAACTATTCTGGAGAACAATTTGGAGCTATGCTCAAAAAGTTATCAAACTATGCATACCCTTTGATCCCCAAATGTGCAAGAATGTTTGTGGCAGTTCTTTTTGTGGTGGCTAGAAACTGGAAACTGAATGGATGCCCATCAATTGGAGAGTGGCTGAATAAATTATGGTATATGAATGTTATGGAATATTATTGCTCTGTAAGAAACGACCAGCAGGACGATTTCAGAGAGTCCTGGAGAGACTTGCATGAACTGATGCTGAGTGAAATGAGCAGAACCAGGAGATCATTATTCACGGCAACAACAATACTATATGATGATCAATTCTGATGGACATGGCTCTCTTCAACAATGAAATGCTTCAAACCAGTTCCAATTGTTCGGTGAAGAGAGCCATATACACCCAGAGAGAGGGATGTGAAATGTGGACCACAACATAACATTTTCATGTTCTCTATTGAGGTTTGCTTGCATTGTATTTCTTTTATCCGATTATTCTTTCTTGTAGATATGATTTCTCCTGCACAAAAAAATGATGCAATAACTATACATATATTCGATTTCTTAAGTATTCTAACATAATTATCATGTAGTGGATATCCTGCCATCTAGGGGAGGGGTGGGGAGTAGGGGGGGGAAATTTGTAACAGAAAGCTTTGTAAGGGTTAATGTTAATGTTTATGTTACCCATACACATGTTTTGCAAATAAAAAGTATTAATAAATAAAAATTTAAAAAAATTAATTAAAAAAAAGATAAAATCAGTGTTGTCCTATATAAAATAATGTATTATTAGCTTAGTCCTTACATGGTGGATAAAAGCCCTTTTATATCTGTAAGGACCTAGATGAGAGCTTTAACCTATTTGTACCTCATTGGTGGAGAATTATTTAATGCTTTTCCATTTCCTGAGGGATGGAGTTGGTAAGAGATACTTTTGAGTTTCAGGCTTTCAGCTCTGAGAGAGAATACATGAGATTCCAGAAGAAAATCCATGAGATTACAAACTCCTTGAGGATATTGTTGTTGTTCAGTCATGACCAACTCTTTGTGACCCTATCTGGTGTTTTCTTATTGATATTGGAGTAGTTTTCCATTTCCTTTTCCAGCTCATTTTGCGGGTAAGGAAACTAGACAAAAAGGGTTAAATGACTTGCCCAGGATCACACAGCTAATAAGTGTCTAAGGTCAGATTTGAACTCAGGAAAATGAGTCTTCCCAATTCCAAACTTTTTATCCATTAGATCATCTAACTGCCCAGTGGTGAGCAGATAATTAGCACATAATAAATGTTAATTGACTGAATAACTAAGAGGTCCCTGGAGACATAAGGAGACTCCAGGAAAAAGCCATGATATAGAAGACTGTCACTATGTTCATTTTGCTACATCGGAGATTTGGGAGAATTTCCCCATGGGTGAGATTGGGAATTCTATTTTGGTTGAGGTATCTTGCTCCCAATGGGAAAGCTCATCCACTGTGTATATTATCTAGTATATCTTTATAGCTTCTCTGATTTCTTTTATCAGCTTGAATAATTCTATTTATTCTCTATTCATTGTGTGATAGTTTTTGTGAAACTAGTATTTGATGGGAACGGAGTCAAACCTTTGAATTTAGCATGAGACACTCCTTTCTTGTTTAGAGAGCAAATCAAAAAAGAGACAAAGTTTTTAGTTACTTTCCCAAGATTAATAATATTTATGGGAGCAAAGATATAATTCTAGGCTAGTACTTCCTCTCTGAAAAGAGCAAAGTGATCAGCCTCAAGGTCTCAATTTCACTAGTAGCCTGGCAGGAAATTGTCTCCATTGGGCAAGAGTAGGAAAGGAGACTAAAGATATCCACTTTTAAGCCATATCTAAACATATGGGCACACACCTTATGGAGTTGTATCTGCTATTCCCTAGGGAGACAGGCTTAATGGAAACAAAATGAACCAAATTCTGAAGTTGTCAGAGGAGATACCAAGTGAAAGCACAAGGCAAAGATATACATAGGCAGCTCCAGAGATTGAATTAAGTCTATGAGTTAAAAATGGGGGAATTAGCCTTGGATTACATAAGAAACAATATGATAAATATAAATAGGAGGTCCAAGCAAACTGCATGGAAGGATTTGGGAGGAGACATATCACTTTTATCCAACACAATGGGTGGTAATCAGTTAGTAAACTTTTCTTTATTTTTTTTTATTTTTTTATTTTTTTTATTAAAAGCTTTTTATTTACAAAACATATGAGTGATTTTTCTACATTGACCTTTGCAAAAACTTTTTTTCCCCAACCTTTTCCCCTCCTTCCCCCCACTCCCCACCCCTAGATGACAGGTAATCTAATACATGCTAAATATGATAAATTATATGACAAATCCAATACATGTATACATATCTATACAGTTATCTTACTGCACAAGAAACATCAGATCTAGAAAGAGAAGAAGAAAAAAGAACAACCTAAGAAGGAAAACAAAATGCATGGAAATATTTACAGAAAGGGTTAAAATGCTGTGTTGTGGTCCGTACTCAGTTCCCATAGGCCTCTCTCTGGATGTATATGACTATCTTCATTGCTGAACAATAGGAACTGGTTTGAATCACATCATTGTTGAAGAGAACCATGTCCATCAGAATTGATCATTGTATAGTCTTGTTGCTGTGTATAATGTTCTCCTGGTTCTGCTGATTTCACTCAGCATCAGTTCATGCAAGTCTCTCCAGGACTCTCTAAAATCATCCTGCTAGTTGTTTCTTACCGAACAATAATATTCCATAACATTCATATACCATAATTTATTGATCCATTCTCCAATTGATGGGCATCCTTTCAATTTCCAGTTTCTTGCCACTACAAAAAGGGCTGCCACAAACATTTTTGCACATGTGGGTCCCTTTCCCTCCTTTAAAATCTCTTTGGGATACAGGCCCAGTAGAAACACTGCTGGGTCAAATGGTATGCACAGTTTGATAACTTTTTGGGCATAGTTCCAAATTGCTCTCCAGAATGGTTGGATCCATTCACAGTTCCACCAACTCAGTGTCCCAGTTTTCCCACATCCCCTCCAACATTTATCATTATCATTTCCTGTCATTTTAGCCAATCTGACAGGTGTGTGGTGGTATCTCAAAGTTGTCTTAATTTGCATTTCTCTGATCAATAGTGATTTGGAGCACCTTTTCATGTGACCAGAAATAGTTTCAATTTCTTCGTCTGAAAATTGTCTGTTCATATCTTTTGACCATTTATCAATTGGAGAATGGCTTGAATTCTTATATATTTGAGTCAATTCTCTATATATTTTAGAAATGAGGCCTTTATCAGAACCTTTGGATGTAAAAATATTTTCCCAGTTTACTGCTACCCTTCTAATCTTGTCTGCATTCATTTTGTTTGTACAAAAACTTTTTAACTTGATATAGTCGAACTTATCTATTTTGTGATTAATGATGACCTCTAGTTCTTCTTTGGTCACAAATTCCTTCCCCCTCCACAGGTCTGAGAGGTAAACCATCCTACATTGTTCTGATTTGTTTATAATATCATTCTTTATGCCTAGATCATGAATCCATTTTGACCTTATCTTGGTATATGGTGTTAGGTGTGGGTCAATGCCTAATTTCTTCCATAGTTAGTAAACTTTTCATAGAAGTAGTAGCACTAACATTAAAGATGGGATTAAAATAAACAAAATATTGAAGGAAGGCACAAAAACAGGAGAGTAAAGGACTAGAAAAATGAGAGCCGTGAAATACTATGAAGTAAGATGGAAAGATAACAGGATGTCATATTGTACAGCCTAGTCTGACCTTAAAGTTGCTGACTGTGTCTTTGTTTTCAAAGATGACCAAAATACCATCACCATGTTAGAGTCAGTTACAGCATGTTTGACTGTGGCTGCTCCGACCAATATAAGCTCAGAATGCTCTGCCTCAGATCAGACACAAATAATCCCTAAGAACATTTGGGGTGGATTCTCTAACTTTGTACATCTTGCATTTTTTCTGAGCTAATTCAATTCTGTTTTGCTTCTTCTCTGTTGATGACATGCCATGCTGGAAGGGCTTGTATCAGTGTCTCCCATGTCCTACAATTGATTCTAAAGTTCTTAAGAGAGACCTTGAGAGTGTCCTTGTATCACTTTTTCTGACCACCCTGTGAATGCTTGCACTGTGTAAGTTCTCCATAAAATAATCTTTTTGGCAAGCGAAAAATTGGCATTCAAACAATGTGGCCATTGCTAAAAAGCTTTCCAATGTATCCTTATTTCCTCCTAGACAAACATGATTAGATCCATACATAAAGAGTCCCTGGCAGATGAAAGATTAATTAAAGGGGAATAGAGATGGAGCCATATTTCCATATATCTGGTTGAAAAAAAAAAGACATAAACACCACAAAATAGGTAGAAAATCTGAATTATTTCTCTGGCACATTTTCTTTTAAACAAACCTTATCAAAAACTACTAGAAAAAGTACCCTTGCAGCAATTAGGTTTAGACCAACATCTTAATCTACATTCCACAATGTAATGAATAGCTGATCTAAGAAAAGTTACATTACCAAAAAATTAGAGAAAACTGGAAATGGTTTGGTTCCACTAGAATTATAAGGGGTTGACTAAATGGAGAGAAGTAATTACAGAAATCAAAATGGGCAATACTGATTACATGAAATTGAAAATCTAAAATTAAAAGAGAAACAATTAACTGAGGAAAAAAACCTTCACAACATATACATTTAATAAAGGTTCAATATTTAAGGCATATGGGGAATTGAAATAATATATATGACCAAGTCATTATCAATTTATAAGAAGCCAAAGCATATGAGCAGTTTTCTTTTTTTTTTTTTAAGATTTTTATTTTGTTCACTATTGATCAGAGAAATGCAAATCAAGACAACCCTGAGGTACCACTACACACCTGTCAGATTGGCTAAAATGACAGGAAAAGTTAATGATGAATGTTGGAGGGGATGTGGGAGGGCTGGGACACTGATGCATTGTTGGTGGAACTGTGAACGAATCCAGCCATTCTGGAGAACAATTTGGAGCTACGCTCAAAAAGTTATCAAACTGTGCATACCCTTTGACCCAGCAGCATTTCTATTGGGCTTATATCCCAAAGAAATCATAAAGGAAGGAAAGGGCCCCACATGTGCAAGAATGTTTGTGGCAGCCCTTTTTGTAGTGGCTAGAAACTGGAAATTGAATAGATGCCCTTCAATTGGAGAATGATGAATAAATTATGGCATATGAATATTATGGAATATTATTGTTCTGTAAGAAATGACCAGCAAGATGATTTCAGAGAGGCCTGGAGAGACTTAACATGAACTGATGCTGAGTGAAATGAGCAGAACCAGGAGATCATTATACACGGCAACAACAGTACTATATGGCGATCAATTCTGATGGACATGGCTCTCTTCAACAATGAAATGCTTCAAACCACCTCCAATTGTTCACTGAAGAAAGCTATATACACCCAGAGAGAGGGATGAGAAATGTGGACCACAACATAACATTCTCATACTCCTTGATTGATGTTTGCTTACATTGTGTTTCCTTTATCTGATATATCGTTTGTGTAGATAAGATTTTTCTTGCACAACAATGATAAGTTTGGAAATATGTATACATATATTCCATTTGCCAATATTTTAACATAATTAACATGTAGTGGATATTCTGACATCTAGGGGAGGGGTGGGGAGTTGGGGGGAAAAATTTGTAACAGAAAGCTATGTAAGGGTTATTGTTGAAGAATTACCCACACATATGTTAAGCAAATAAAATTTAAAAAAAAAGATTTTTATTTTGTTAAATATTTCCCAAACATATGTAAAAATTTTTTTAGCATTCATTTTTTAAATTTTGTATTATAAGCAAGGTACCAGATATCTGCAAGAATGTTTCAGGTCACTAATAAGAAAAATGCAAAATAAAACAAATCTGAGATTTTACTTATTCTCTTTAGATTAGCAATGATGACAAAAGACAGTAAATGTTGAAAAATCTGTCAAAAGATAGGCACATTAATGTTCTGTTGATTGAGGTGTGAATTGACCTATTCCAGAAAATCATTTGGAATTATACAAAAAGCATCACTAAACTGTACATAGCCCTTGACCCAAAGACAGTAATACAAGCATGTACCCAAGGAGGTTAAAGACAGATGGTATAATATATGTAGAATTGTTAATAGCAGTATGTTTATATAATAAATTGCTAGAAATAAAGCAAGTCATCATCAATTTGCAAAATGGATGCATAAATTGTTGCAAGTGAAATTCCTTACATAGTAAGAAAATAGCAAATATGAACAATTCAAAAAAAACAAGAAGAATTTGTATGGCCCAATTAAGAAAGAAATATGTAAAAACAAGAGAACAATTTTCATGATGACTATAACAATGTAAAGAAAAACAGTATCAAAAGACTTGGGAGAAGGGGAAAGGAAAGAGAGAATACAAAGGTGAAAGAGAAAATAAATGCTTAATTGAAATGAAACAAAAGTTTTTTTTTTAAACTTCAGAAATCCAATCAATAATAACTTCAGCAAAATGATGATGAAGCATCACTATCTACCTCTCAGAGAGGGGGGGGACTAGACAGATAAAATGAAGCACTCCTTTTCAGGTATGGGTTATGTGTACATTTATTTTGCTTATTTATAATTATAAGTTAAAGGGGGAGTCAAAAGAGAGAAACCACAAATTTCTTCTCTTCCTTTCTCACTATAGTATTCTAAAACCTAACTTGCACAAAACAGTGTGTTTTGGAGGGTCTAAATAAGGAATTAAATAAAAGTCTGAATCAGGATAATCAAGTTGAATGAATTTACAATGACAACACTAGAAAATAATAATCAAAAAGTATCCTCATTGATAGCACTATACCCCTGTCTGATTGGCTAAGATGACAGGAAAAGATAATGACGAATGTTGGAGGGGATGTAGGAAAACTGGGACATTGATACATTATTGGTGGAACTGTGAGCAGATCCAAGCATTTTGGAAAGCAATTTGGAACTATGCTCAAAGGGTTATCAATTGTGCATACCCTTTGACCCAGCAGTGTTTCTACTGGGTTTATATCCCAAAGAGATCTTTTAAAGGAGGGAAAGGGCCCCACATGTGCAAGAATATTTGTGGCAGCCCTTTTTGTAGTGGCTAGAAACTGGAAACTGAATGGATGCCCATCAATTGGAGAATGGCTGAACAAATTATGGTTTATGAATGTCATGGAATATTATTGTTGTGTAAGAAATGACCAGCAGGATGATTTCAGAGAGGCCTGGAGAGACTTGCATGAACTGAAGCTGAGTGAAATGAGCAGAACCAGGAGATCATTATAACAATAAGACTATATGATGATCAACTCTGATGGACATGGTTCTCTTCAACAACGAAATGTTTCAAACCAGTTCCAATTGTTCAGTGATGAAGAAAGCCATATACACCCAAAGAGAGGCCTGTGGGATCTGAGTGTGAATCATAACATAGCATTTTCACGCTTTCTGTTGATGTTTGCTTGGATTTTGTTTTCCTTCTCAGTTTTTTTTTTCTTTCTAGATCTGGTTTTTCTTGTACAGCAAGAGAACTGTATAAATATGTATACATATATTGAATTTAACATATATTTTAACATATTTAACATGTATTGGACTACCTGCCATCTAGGGTAGGGGGTGGGGGGAAGAAGGGGAAAATTTGGAACAGAAGGTTTTGCAAGGGTCAATGTTGAAAAATTACCTATGCATATGTTTTATAAATAAAAAAGGTTTAATAAAATTTTTTTTAAAGTATCCTGATTGGGGCAGCTAGGTGGCCCAGTGAATAGAGCACCAGCCCTCAAGTCAAGAGGTCTTGAGTTCAAATTTGACCTCAGACACTTAACACTTCCTAGCTGTGTGACCCTGGGCAAGTCACTTAACCCCAATTGCCTCAGCCAAAAAAAAAAAAAAGTATTCTCATTTTGAAAAGCTCATTCAAACTCCATCTACAAATGTAGATCTGCACCAGCTACAAAACTTAAGAGCCCTACAGAATTCAGAGGCAAGTGATTTGCCCTAGGTAACACAAGTAGTATATATCCACAGGGTCCTGAATACCAGAAGTTTGCCCTCTCTCCACTACACTTTCATTTACTATTACTATAGAAAAACAAAAAGCCCAAGGCATATGTGTCTATGGAGTGCCTACAGAAATATATAGACACAAATGAGATCTCTTCCAGGTCTGTGCAAATTATACTTGGTGTTTCATGTTCATATATGAAAAACAGTACAGAAAAAAGTCTACCAACCCATTTACCTTCTTTCTCATCTTGATAAAGATATTATGAGAAAGTTTATGTATATACTAAAAGTATTCTTGACAAAAACATTAAAGCAAGAAGGTTTTTGTGGACAATTTTCTACAGCCGACAATATCTTCATAGATAGATATCTTCAGATAGAATACAAACTGTACTTAGCTTTAACACTTAAACCAACACTAAAACTTTGAAAGACTTCATATAAAACCCATCTGTGACTATTTGATGATTTTTATTAACTGATGCAACAGAACAAAAGTTTTCCTTTGAGTGTTTTCCACATATTCCATACATTAAAAGTATAAAAATTCTAATAGCAGATACCATAATGAAGAGAACACTGTCCAGTGATTCACTAAACAAAAGCATCTTGGACAGAAAAGACAAATGAAAAACCAATGTATTTTATTATAGGTTTCTAAATGAAGAGGAGGGAGGATGCTGGGTTAAGAAATTGTCAGACCACATCTGCAATACTGTTTTAAGTTTCTGGGAATTCTGTTTCAGGAAAGAGATAGACAACCTAGGGCATGACAGGAAAAGAGGAAACAATGAGGATAGGACTAAAAAACATATATGAGAATTAATAAAAAAAACATGGGAGATATAATATGAAGAACAATATAGGTACAGAAAAGTACAGAAGATACACAATAGTTACCTTTAAATATTCTTAAATACTATATAAACATCCTTCCTGTCTCAAAACAGAATGACTAGAAGAAATGGGTAGAAGTTGCAGGAGGGTGGTGGGAGGTGAAGAAAAATATCCTAAGAGGTCTATCCAAAAGAGAACAGAAATTCTCTAGAGCAGAAATTCTTAAAATGTCATCATCCACCTTTTAGATAGCCTAAAGAAACCTATGAACCCATCTCAGAATAATGTTATTAAAATTATTGAAAGAAATGCTAAATTTCAGTGGACAATGAAAATAAAGATAAATTTTTTCCTCATCAAAATTTCAGGATTTCTCTGAAATCTATCCATGAACTTGTTGGGTGCCAGTAGATAAAAAGTTGAGAATTTCTGCTCTAAGAGTAGTAGGTTCTCCTTACAGGAGATTTGAAAACAAATAATGAATCACTATTATCAGCAACAATGTATATTGAATTGTTGGTCAGGTATTAGTTGAAAGCACTTAGATTTATGAAGTGCTTACTATATGTCAAAAAGAGTGAAATGCTAAATAAGGATGCAAAAACATTGTCTCCCTCAAAGAACTTACATTCTCATGGGGAAAAGCAATGCGGAAAGTCAGAATGGAAGGGGATTAGGGGGAAGAGCATAAAAGTGCCAGGGAAGCACAGTGTTAAAGTTCTAAAAATTCAGAAACAGAGCCAGAAGAAGAATTAAGATTGTCTGGCTTGAACCCCACCCCAAATTGAAGCCTCAGGAGAAATTCCCCATTGGGAGAAGAGGAGGGGCTTGCTTGGCAAGGAATGTTTCAGGGTGAAACTGAGGCACAATGGGAAAATGGGACTAGCTAGCTTTACGGTACTTTTCAAATTTTAATATAAGACTATGAGTCAAATAAATAAAACATTTAAATTACTCACAGCCCACTCAAAGAAAGTGATAAAATGCTGTACTGGCATCTTTGCCAGGTGAACATCAACCATTACCTCTAAACTAAGGGTAAGATGTTTCTAACTAATGAGGAAACTCAATAATTCTATATGGGCCCTGAGTAAAATCAGGAGCTAGTGCAAAGCCCAAGGAAAAATGGGAACAAACTGAAGTAAGCATTCTGGCTGAATTCTAGAGAAAGAATATTGTGGGGGAGGGCAGGACAGAGCCCAAGGCTTCAGGCTCATTCTCTAAGCCCTCCTCCACCTTGATAAGAAGGGGACCTCATGAATTTCCAAATCTTGAGGATTTCTTGTCTTCTGAGTCTCTGGATCAATTTCCAGCAATTTTTGAATTAAGAAATAAGGACAGACTAGATGCAGATTCAAGGTTCTATCAATAACCTGAGAAAGAGGCTGCCCGATATGTAAAGGAAGCTTCTTGAAGACTACAGCAAAAAGATTTCCAGGAGCTATGTTAAGATGTGCTAATTAAGCTTGAGCTCTGACTCTAGTATGTACTCATGTAACACTATATCACAGACTCTTGGTGGGAGGATGTATTGTATCAAATATACTACCACAGTAAAATACCCCTTTCTAAAAGATAAGGTAGGGTTAATTGATAATTTAGAATCATGACAAGAAGTACACCAGTGAGGACTCAGTTGATGTATGTACTAGAAAATACCTTACCACTGTCAAATCTCTCCAAACCTAAAGGGAGACACAAAACCCAGCTCACTCTGGGATCCTGACTTACACCAATAGTGTGAGTGTAATTTGGACTTATTGTTCTAGAACAAGTACAGTTATCTGTGATTGACTCCCACCTTAATTCTTGTTTTTTTTTCTTTTTCTTTTTTTTGTGAAACAATTGGGGTTAAGTGACTTGTCCAGATCACATAGCTAATAAGTAACATGTATTTGAGGCTGAATTTTAATTCCTGACTCCAGGGCCCCTTCCATATCCATTAAGCTGAGTAGCTGCCCCTCCATCTCCTTTCTGCTCAACAACAATCACAATACTCAGTAAATGACTTTAACTCACATTTTACTGATAATCTTAAATAACAGATTCAAAAATGAAAAAGACTTTAAAGACCCTTGCCACTAGATGCTCTATTTTTCAGTTAAGGTAACTAAGCCACAGAGAGGCCCAGAGAAGTAAGAAGACTTGCCCAATATTATACTAAATGGCATTAAAGATATAAAATTGTCAAAGGATTAGAACTGGGGAGGTTTAGCATGGAAGAGAAAAGGTACATAATAGCAAACTTCAAGAATCAGAAGGATCATAGACAAACCTAGGAGAGGCCTCAAATGTCATCCAGTCCAGTCCCCCATTTTACAAATAAAGACCCTAAGGCCTGGAAAGAATAAGGGATGCCTAACATCACACAACAAGATTTAAATCCAGGTCCTCTTAACTCCAGAGCCAGTCATCTTTTCACTATAATGATGACTGTGCTCAAATTGAGGCCATAAATCAAGAACTCCTTTCTCCACTCCCCAAAACCTTCTCTCTAGTCCTTAGCTCCAGTCTCATTAGATGATGTGCCAAGACTAAATACCATATTTATGTTATAATGAGGATACAGCATACAAGCAGAGAACCTCAGATAGAGAACCTCATACTATCAATGTGAAAGAAGCTAGAGTTTTAGCTTCTCTGAAAATCAGGAGGAGGTTAAATGGAGATAGCTTAGAGAGATGGCTCAGAGAGCATGCAGACATTCTGTAGCTGGCTCTGCCTAACTGACCATGCCTGAAGATGAGGCTCTCTAATTGATGGTGGGCTCGGCCCTGCCCTTCTGAACTTCAGTCTTCACCTCAAGGTTCTTTTTTTTTCTTTTTTTTTTTAAATTAAAGCTTTTTATTTGTATAACATATGTATGGGTAGTTCCCCAACATTGATCTTTACAAAGCTTTCCATTACAAATTTTACCCCCAGTCCCCTCCTCTCCCCTAGATGGCAGGAAGTCCACTACATGTTAATAATGTTGAAATGCTTGAGAAGTTATGCAAGAAAAATCCTATCTACAAGAAAAAAAAAAGAATCAGAGAAAGGCAACACAATGCAAGCAAATGTCAATAGAGATCATGAAAATGTTACGTTGTGGTCCATATTTCATTTCCCTCTCTCTGGGTGTATCTGGTTTTCTTCAGTGAACAATTGGAACTGGTTTGAGACAATTCTTTGTTGCAGAGAGCCATGTCCATCAGAATTGATCATCATGTAATACTGTTGTTGCTGTGTATGATGATCTCCTGATTCTGCTCGTTTCACTCAGCATCAGTTCATGCAAGTCTCTCCAGGCCTCTCTGAAATCGTCCTGCTGGTCATAATTTATTCAGCCACTCTCCAATTGATGGGCATCCCTTCAGTTTCCAGTTTCTAGCCACTACAAAAAGGGCTGCCACAAACATTCTTGCACATGTGGGGCCCTTTCCCTCCTCTAAGATCTCTTTGGGATATAAGCCCAGTAGAAACACTGCTGGGTCAAAGGGTATGCACAGTTTGACAACTTTTTGAGCATAGCTCCAAATTGCTCTCCAGAATGGTTGGATCCGTTCAAGTTCCACCAACAATGTATTAGTGTCCCAGTTTTCCCACATCCCCTCCAACATTCATCGTTATCTTTTCCTGTCATTTTAGCCAATCTGACAGGTGTGTAGTGGTGTCTCAGAGTTGTCTTAATTTGCATTTCTCTGATCAATAGTGATTTGGAGCAACTTTTCATGTGACCAGAAATAGTTTCAATTTCTTCATCTGAAAATTGTCTGTTCATATCCCTTGACCACTTATCTATTGAAGAGTGGCTTGAATTCTTATATATATGAGACAATTCTCTATAAATTTTAGAAATGAGGCCTTTATCAGAATCATTAAATGTAAAGATGATTTCCCAATTTGATGCTTCCCTCCTAATCTTGTCTGCATTTGTTTTGTTTGTACAGAAACTTTTTAACTTAAGATAATCAAAATTATCCATCTGGTGTTCAATTAGGAGTTCCAGGTCTTCTTTGGACATAAATTTATTCCATCTCCACAGGTCTGAGAGATAAACTATATTACGTTCCTCTAACTTGCTTACAAAGTCCCTCTTTATATCTAGATCATGAACCCATTTAGATCTTATCTTGGTATGTGGTGTTAGGTTTGGGTCAAGCCCTAATTTCTTCCACACTAGTTTCCAATTTTCCCAGCAGTTTTTGCCAAATAGTTCACCTCAAGGTTCTTGAAGAGCTCCCAGTGACCAGAGAAGGGAGCTGACCTTCTCACCCCATGAATTCAAAAGCTCTGAAGGGCTTCTCAGCATTCCAACATTCTGGCCTAGATCTGCAGGCCAAGGCTCCCAAGACATGAAGGGAGTGGTGCTTCCCTCAGCATGCTGGCCTTGGAGCATTAGGGCTACAGTCAGCCCAGCATCCAACAGCCTGATGACCCTAACCCAAAACAAGGTCTCACCTAGCAGGAAGGCTGCTTTGTACATGAACTTTTTGAGACCACTCTTTATACTAAGGGAGTTAAGCTGAGCTTATTCTTTTTTTTTTTAATTTTTTTTAATTTTTTTGCTTTTTGTTGAGGCAATTGGGGTTAAGTGACTTGCCCAGGGTCACACAGCTAGGAAGTGTCTGAGACCAGAT
>JAJPUD010002526.1:0-23242 GCA_023553655.1 Myrmecobius fasciatus
TCTTCTAATTTCCCTTCTACTAGTCTATCCCTTTCTTTTCCTCCTTTCCCTCCCACTTCCCTATAAGGAAGGACAAGTTTCTCTGTGAAACCAAATGTTTCTGATATACTCTTTTAGAGCCCAATCTGATGAGAGTAAGATTCACACAATGCTCATCCCCCTCCCTTTTTTCCCTCAATTATATTAGATTTTCTTTGCCTCTTCATGAGATTTTACCTTATTTTTACCTCCTTTTTTTAACCTTATTTTACCACCTTTCCCTTCTTTTTCCCAGTGTGATAGCCTTTCCACCTCTAGTTTCTTTTTCATGTTATCAAAATAATATCAAATTATACCACCATTCTTTAAGTATCCCCATAGTAGAATTATGGTTCTCAAGAGTTCTTTCCTTTTTACCTTTTTATGCTTCTCTTGAGTTCTGTGTTTGGAGGTCAGATTTTTTGTTCAGATCTGGTCTTTTCATTAGAAATAGGTGAAATTCACCTGTATCAATGAATGTCCATCTTCTTCCCTGGAAGATGATGCTCATTCTAGCTGGATAGCTTCTTCTTGGCTGTAATCCAAGTTCCTTTGTCTTTTGGAATATCTGGTTCCAGGCCCTTCCATCCTTCATTGTGGAAGCTGACAGTTCTTGTGTGATTCTAATTACAGTTCCTAGGTATTTGAATTACTTCTTTCTAGCTGCTAGCAATATCTTCCTATAGTCTCTTGATAAGGCAAAAGACTACAGGATAATGGAAGAGGTGACAGAAAAAAAAAGGGATTGATTATGGAAAAATTAAAAGGGAAGGTCTCAACCCAACCTGGGAGGGAGAGGAAGTTTTCTCCTAACTTCTTCAAGAACAATATTCTGGCCCAGAAGAAGGAATGGGTGAGCTTCGAGGATTACTTGGTACCCAGGTACAGAAAAGTAAGGGAGGAGCAGAACATGAACTCAGATATGAGATAGAATGACCAAAGAGCATAATCATGGAGAGAGTAGGAGATTGAAATGGACTGCATGGTTTGGGACACAGGATCATTTTTTATCAAAAGGCTTCTATACAAGCTTATTTCCCTCACACATTGATACATATTTTAAAGAATGAAGTAGGCAGCGGGCATTACTAGCTATTTGTGATCTGCAAAGGAAATACTGCCCAAATAGACTTCCATTTTCCTGAAGCTCTCCATCCTATCTCACCAATGATACCTCCCACTCAACAGTTTAAAAAGTATGGCCCAAAGCCCTTCCGTGCACTTCATGGTCAGATTTCTGTAGCTAGACTGTCAACTTCTATGAGGGCATAGAATTGGTCTTCTCATTTTCTTGAATCCCTTAGTGTAATGTAGCCATACTGTAGGGAGTCTAGGATGAATGAACAAGTAACTCCAAACACAATTTAGTTAGATTCTATGGCAGAAAACCTCTGTGGCTGTCAACTGAATTGGAATTAATTTTATGAATTAAAAATGAGTCACAAAGCCTGGCCCTGAAGAATGCATTTCCTTTATTTCTTTTAAGCAGGGGGAGATGATGAACTCAGACTACATATACTGTGAATATATGTTGCTGAACTGTTTTTAGTCTTCATTATAAGAGGATGACACTTCCGGTGCTGGGGGGAGGGGCCAGGAGTAGGAAGTATGTCTGTGGGTGTGTATGTGTGTGTGTGAATATATTAGAAAATTAAAGTGCTGTAAAAACAAGATAAGTGAAAAAAGTTTTAATGGAAAAGAGGAGGTACAGGAAAGAGCCCATGCCACACTATTTTGACCATTTTGTCCATTTAAAAATAGCTGTTTTGTGTAAACCCTTTGACCCAGCAGTGTTTCTATTGGGCCTATATCCCAAGGAGATCTTAAAGGAAGAAAAGAGCCTCACATGTGCAAAAATGTTTGTGGCAGCCCTTTTTGTAGTGGCTAGAAACTGGAAACTGAATAGATGCCCATCCATTGGAGAGTGGCTGAATAAATTATGGTCTATGAATGTTATGGAATATTATTGCTCTGTAAGAAACGACCAGCAGGACGATTTCAGAGAGGCCTGGAGGGACTTGCATGAACTGATGCTGAGTGAAGTGAGCAGAACCAGGAGATCAATATACATGGCAACAACAAGATCAATTCTGATGGACACGTCTCTTTCCAACAGTGAGGTGATTCAGACCAGTTCCAATGATCTTGTGATAAAGAGAGCCATCTGCACCCAGAGAAAGGACTGTGGGGACTGAGTGTAGGTCACAACAGAGCATTTTCACTCTTTCTATTGTTGTTTTCTTGAATTTTGTTTTCTTTCTCAGTTTTTTTCCCTTTTTGATCCTATTTTTCTTGTGCAACAAAATAACTGTATAAATATGTATACATATATTGGATTTAACATATATTTTAAGATATTTAACATGTATTGGATTACCTGTCATCCAGGGAGGGGGTGGAGAGAAGGAGGGAAAAATTTGAAACGCAAGGTTTTGCAAGGGTCAGTGTTGAAAAATTACCCATGCATATGTTTTGTAAATATAAAGCTTTCATAAATAATTAAATTAAAATAACTGTTTTTCCTGCATTAAGCATTTGGAACAGATTCCAATCCATTTGTCTTTTAACAGGCCCATCATCAAAAAAGCATTCAACCTCAATTGCCTGTTCCCTCTGTGAAACTGCAAAAGCCCTGTATTTGAAGAGAGAAAGAACCTGCTTAAGATTCTCAAATGTAAAGATTGTCCCAAATCCATTCTTAAAACATTCCCAAGCCCTTCTCACTCTAGTGGAAATCCTGTTCTTGGGTACCCAGACCTCTCCCAGGAACTAGAAATAGTCAAAAATGAGATGATGGCCATGACAGGACTTTCTTAATTCATTTGTAGGAATTATCAAGTCTCAGTGGGGGATCTCCTCATCATCCAGATCATACTTGCTTAATTTGCCTGTTCCATAGGACTTTTGTCCTTGGTCTGCTTCTCTTCTCCTTTTTTACTCTTTCACTTGGTGATCTCTTCAGCTCTGATAAATTTCATCATAATATCTATCTTGGTAATTTTCTGATCTATTTATCCAATCCTAACGTCTCTGTTGACTTCTGGTCTTGTGTCTCCAGCTGCCTATTGGACATCACAAATCAGTTGTCCTATAGATATCTTCAACTGAATATATCCAAAACTGAATTCATTATCATTCTCCTGGAACCTTCCCTCTTTCCCTACTATTATTGTTGAGAAAATCACTATGCTTCCAGCTCCCCAGGCTCCAAGCTTCAACTGCTCATTCTCTCCCCACTCCCCCAACCCTACAATCCAACTTGTTGCCAGACTTTGGGGATTTTACCTACACAACATCTCTCATATACACCCTCATCCCTACTTTAGGACTGCCACCATTCTAGTCCAGGTCCTCCTCATTTTATAACTGGAATATTATCAGCTTTTCTACAATTCTCCCTCCTACAATCTTACACTCAAAATCTTCTTAAAGCATAGATTTTATCATGTCACCTTTCTTCCATTCAATAAACTCCCTATCATCTCTAGGATGAAGTAAAAAATCCTGTTAGGTGTTCATAAGAACCTGTTTTGCTCCTACCTTTCCAGTTTACTATATTACACTCTCTTCCCTTGGCTTCCTTTACCCATAACCTGTGATACAAGTGACATCCTTGCTATTCCTTGCATAAGACATTGCACCCCCTCCAAATCCAGGAATTTTCTCTTTTTAAAACATTTTTAAATGGATGTTTTCTGTTTCTTAGTTTCTCTTACATCCTTTCCCTTTCTCTTCCCCCTCCCCCAAGAGCCCTCTTATATGACAAATAGTGAGTTTTATTTTTTAGAAAGAAAAAAATCAGCACAACTGATCAATATATTGAAAAAAGACTGAAGACATGTACAATTTTTGATACCTGTGGACTTCCTACTTCCATAAAAGGGTAGGATGTGTCTCTTCATTCAAATCCTGCTTGATCTTTATAATTTTGTTATATTTACTTTTGATTTTCTGGTGTGTCACTTTTCTTTACACTCACATTGTTTAAGTCATGGCAAAGATTATTATCATACAAATAGAAATAGCTTTAATTTCTTGAGAAGATGTTCATTCTTACCACTATTATTTGATATTTTGGAAATGCTAGCCACAGCAATAAGGCAAGAGAAAAGAATTAAGAGAATAAAGATGTATAAGGAGGAAGAAAAAGTATCCATGTTTTTTAAATGATTATGATGGTTTATTTGGAAAATTCCAGGAAATCAGTGAAGATACTAATTGAGACAATCAATAACTTCAGCAACATCGCCAGCTACAAGAGATTCTCTAAAATCAACAGTATTTCTATATAATAACAAAATATAAGAAGCAGTAATAGAAAGGGAAATTTCATTCCAAATAACTACAAAATACATAAAATCCTGGGGATCAATTTCTCAAAGCACACCAAAGATTTGTATAGGTTCGATTACAAGGCACTCTTTAAAGATACAACAGACAACCTAAATAGCTGGAAAAATGTTCAGTGCTCATAGCTAGACAATGTCAATATAATCAAAAGGACAATACTACTGTGAGGTTGGGAAGGGAAGGGACCCCAAAAGGGTGGGATCACAGACTGTGTTACAAGGTGTCTCAAAAGAATTTGCAGGCTTGAACCCGTCTCCAAGTCAAGGGGCCAAGTTATTATAATTGTAACACCACTGAAGCGATCTAAATTTCAAGAAAATTTAGCAAAGCCACAGAAGCAGAGACACATTTCTCTAGTTCTTCATGTTACAGATCCGCTAATTTTATGGCCCAGAGGTAGGACCAAGGAGTGGTCTCTGGAATTTGGTTCTCACTGACCAACAGACAGTAACATTGTTAGAATCATAGTATTCTTAGGTTGGCTGTGGGGGAGCCCTTGGGTCAGATTCCAAAGCCACAGTGGCAGACTGCCAAAACAGAAGCCTCCCAAGATCAGGAAACCCCAAATCACCACTATATTTCCCTAGAAGCTACACCATATCATTTTCACCTTTTTATTGTTGTTTGCTTGTTTTTTTTTTTCATTTTTTTCCCACGTTTTGATCTGATCTTTTTTTTCCTCAGCATGAGAAATATGGAAATGTGTTTAAAAGAACTGCACACATTTCATCTGTATCAAATTGCTTGCTGTCTCCATTGAGGGGAAAGAAGAGGAGAGGGAGAAAATTTTGCAACACAAGGTTTTGTGAAGGTGAATGTTGAAAACTATCTTTGCATGTATTTGGAAAAATAAAATACCAGGAAAAAAAAAGGGGGGGGGGGAAGAGCATCTTCACTTCACTCTCATTGGGAAAGGTTCTAATACATTAGGTATGTATATGTATATACATTGTATATGAAGCTTGCTTTGGGTTATAGATAGATGCTTTTGATGATATTTTAAATCTTTCTATGGCCATATTTTGCAGGGTCTTCAGCATAAAAAATGTACTTTTTAAAAGACTGTTTCCTGCATCTATTGAAATTGTGTAGTTTTGGATATTTTTGTTTTTCATATTGATGTGACTTACTCTCTCCACTTGTCAGGAAGAAGCTATTATCAGATAATTCCCAGACTACCTAGGAAGGAACTCTATCAACCCTCCTAGTCCATCCCTCCACATCTGGGCATCTTCAAACCATCTTTTGAGATATTAATTAGCATGTCTTTAGGCAGATCTGAGAGCTGCCCAGTCAGGTCCATTCCATTTAGCTCCTGCCCCCTCCCTCGGAGTTCCTGTCTGCTCTGATTTCTCTGAGAAATCTCCCAAGGCTCTATTCCCCCTATCAAAGATCTGTTTATGATGGAGATCTTTGCTAGATTCTCTTCAGGACTAAGCCCACTAAGAGGCAAGTCTCTCTCTCCTGGTAGTGTCTTCCCTCTAATGGTGCATTTCTCCATCCTCTAGCTAACTGGTCAGTCTAACTTGCCAGACAATGGCTTTCTCCCACATCACAGAGTATTTGCTTTCTCCTGGTTAATTGTGAGTTCCCTTGGGGAACTTGTCTTTTTCCTTGCTAAGTATATGCTCTCCCAACTCTAGTTCATTTTTACCATTCCTGGTGTTTATTGTATCCCTTCACTTTGTATGTAACCTATTCCCCAAAATAAATCTGCCTTTTGCCAAAGAGAATGGCCATTGTGAATGTCACATTTATTTCAAACTAGGTGTTACTATCTCAAGCACATCAGTAGGACTAATTACATTATTTTCCTAATGTTGAACCGTCTGTTTTTCCATCTCTGGTCTAATTACTTGATCATAACGAATGATTTCTTGGGTAAGTTGCTGTTGTCATCTGTTTCATAGGATTTTGTTTAAAATGTCTAAATCGCTGTTCATTAATGATATTGGCCTAGTTTTCTTTTGGTGTTCTATCAACTCTGGTTTACTTATTAGGACTCTGTTTGTCCAGATGGCCCAACATCAACAGTTCCAGCTTGCAGCCTTGCCTGTGGGCTTTTGCCCCTAAAGGGCATTCTACTGACCATCAAGCCCTGAGGAAATTTCCATAGCCTGGACCTGGGGTCCATGTAACACTGGAAAGAGGGATCAGGAACTGCAGTGGATTTTTATTTTTATGGCAGTGAGATTTCACTGAAACTTGCATGGGAAGTTAGGGGAGAAATACTGAGAGAGCTCAAGGCCCACAAGTGTCTATTTTCTGGGATTGGGGTTTTTCTTATTTTTTTTAATGTTCTTTCAGATTCTAAATGTCCTCACCCAAGGAAATAGATGAAGTTATTTTATTTTTGGTCCATAATTTCTGTTTTAAAGAGGTTTGAAAGGTCACAGGCATTGGAGAAAATCCACCATCTTGTTGCACACATGACCTGGAACGAATCTGGGCATTTTCACTGATTGTCCCTCCTGCCTGGAATGCTCTCCCTCATCTCTCCTTTTTAGCTTCTTTCCCAGATTTTTTCAATTCCCAACTAAAATTACATCTTATAAGAAGTCTTCTCTGCTGTCTCTCAATTCTGACGCCTTCCTTATGCTGATTTTTTCCCATATATTTTGAATATAGCGTGTTTGTATATTGTCTCCTGCATTAAACTATTAACTATTTGTAATCTACCTTTGTGTGCCTAGTGCCCAGCACAGTGCCTGGCCACAAACAGGTTTCTAGTTAAGTGGATTCATGTGATAGGAAAGGTAGTGAGCCTGGGATGGTCTTTTGTAAAACAAATTTAAAAGACAACGAACCAAGCAGAGGACAGGTGGGAAAACACCCTACAGAAGAGACTGGAGGGAAGTGAAAGCATCTGGTCTCATCCCACAAAGCCCAAGAGCCTCAGTAAACAAGCTACGGGTGAAATCCCTGGTTAGGGCGGATGGAGGCCGCCCAATATCAGGCCTCTGGAAGGAGAAGACCCGCAGGCTTTCTAACTAAAACAGCAACAATCGCTAGGAAGGGAAGGAGTAAGAAAGGGAAGCAGGGAGAGGGGAGGGAGGCAGAGGAAAGGGGAGGGAGGGAGGAAGGCAGAGGAAACGGAAGGGAGAGAGGGAGGCAGAGGAAACGGAAGGGAGAGAGGGAGGCAGAGGAAAAGGGAGGGAAGGGAGGAAAGGAGGTTGTTCTGTCCTCAGTAGGGCAACGCCGACTCACCAAGGTTGTTGTTTGTCCTTCATTCTCAAAAACAATCGTGAAGTCAGGGAGGTGATGCCATGACATGTGAGTTGGATTTGAAAGCGGGAGAACTATCCAAGGTCAACAAACAACAACAGAAAAGCAGAAATGCAGACAACTGACACAATTTATTTATGAGTTTTATTCTTTACACAAAAGACTCTTCAACATGCAGCATATCGTGGGGAGATTTAGAGAGTGTTACTTCATAAACAGAGAACAATAGATATTTAAATTTCCATTAAAAATATATGTATATATACTTTCATTCCATTTAAACTATTCTATGTCTTGGCAGGCTGATTTAATTATAGAGAGCTTTCCGTACCCTTTGTACAACCCATTGTAGCCAGCTGATAGTCTGGCAAGAACACATTCTGGTACTGAAAATACTCAAAGGCTCACAAACTAATACTAAGAATCTGGGGATATGTGGTTGATAGCACCACTCACCCTTCAAGTTACCAACTCTCTTGAGGTGTTCAGTCTATACCCAACATGCACTTTAAGAAGGAAAAGGAAGAGGAAAGGGTTTCCTCTTATTAAAGATGCCGAAAAAGAAGGTTACCAAAATAACATCCTCTGCAAGAATTCAGTGTCCCACCATTTAACCTTTTTCCCCCAAGAGAAGATATAGGTCAAATCCAAAAAAAAAAATCCCATTAAGAACTGTGAATGGTTAATTCTCAACCTTGAAGGGACTAGATTGGCAGAGGAAAAAAACCCCAGAGACATTTTCCACAAAAACGATACTATTCTGAATCTGCATAAAGCAGCCCCTTACCAGAGTGACTTGACTAATCCTTGAACTTAAGAAGCTACCCACCTTGGGCTTCAGATGGCTTTCATCTAGAAAGAGTTGTGCATTTGGAACCTCCCCTTTCCAAAAGGTCCCTTGTGCCCAAAAATCTAAGCAAGGCTCAGCATTACCAAGCATCTCAAATACTTGTCACTTATTCAGGGGCTTTAGATGACAAAACTCCTTGCCTGAATCTCCCTAGATCAATCTGTTCCCCTTAGGATTTGCACAAATACATCTCTTAAAGTTTAAAACAGTACACAGTACACTTGTACACTGATAGAAACTACTTTGGCAGACAATTTCTAACACCGTACAAATAGCACCAAAGGTATGTCAATCATACAAAAACTAACCTGTAAACATAAAGACATGCAAGGTTTTATGTCTTGCTTGAAATGGACTTGAAAACCATCAGCAATTAGTCATAGTGCAAGAGCAACATCAAGGTTCGATATTTTTTAACATTTTCTGAAGAGACAGGCTCACACATGAACATGAGAACAAGGAATATGGTACTCTCCACAAAGGAGTCACAGGACATTACCACTCAAAAATGGAACTGCAGGGCCACTGATATCTCAACTGAATGAGCTCTTAAACACAACGCAATCTCAAGCATCATTTTAAATGACCTACATTTTCAAAACAATTATAGATATTTTTACTGTGGCTTCAATAACACTTTGAATATCTTCCCAAAAGACAACCAACAGTCTTGGACAACCATTTAAAGCTGAGAAGCTGGATGACTTAAATTTTAATGCCAGTTCTGTGCAGATCCATTTGCTTGTCAACACTGTTGCTTCCCTTCTGCTGGAAAAAGGGGGTCTTCTTTCGTTATTCCATTCGTTTATCGCTGGTAGAGGTTAGAAGGAAAAACAACATAAAAACACAGCAATGAAAACTAGCCAATATCTGTGACTGAATATTTTCAATAACTTAGGAAATAAAATTCCAAACTGTTTTATTTTGAGAAATGAGAGAGAACTTCCTACTCTAAATTCAAAAAACACTTATTGCAATATTATTCTATGGCTAGTAGAGAAATGTATTGGGACAACCGTTATAGAAGTGGTAAGGTAATGTCGCAATAAAATAATTTCCCAGCCAGGTTTCATTCGGTAGCCAAATTAGAAAGTTCCTGAAAAGTCAATTATTTGGCTAAGTAAGATGATTAAAGAAATACAGAGCTGAGAGATGGGAACACACCATCAGCTCGATTACAGACAAATCATAGAGTCGAGAACTGAAAACATACTTATGGGAAGAATCTCATCAGGAGATATGAAGAGAAATTCACCAGTGAAAAGGAGTTGGCCAGTTCCCCTTAGGAACAATCTTCACTGTGTGGAAGCTTCCCTCCCTCCATCCCTCAGTTCCCCACTTCCCCTCATCCCTCCTCCTCCTCCCCTTCCCCTTTCCTTCGTCCCGTCCATCCCCTCTCCTCCTAGCTTCATACTTGAGCAACCTATCATACATACCCAGTTACTTTTGAATGGTTTTCCTTTAGCATCAGAAACTAACTTTGTCCGGCTATTCATGGGCAGAGTGGATTGTGCTTCCAGTGTCTCCAAGCGCTGGGTCAGTGCCCGTTTCTGCTGAATTGCTAGGCTCAGCAAAGACTTCAAGGTCTTCTTCTCATCTTCTGCAGCAGCAAGCTGTTGCTGTATATCACTGAGCTGCAAAACATACTCGTCACATCTGGAAAAGAAGGGGGGGAGGCAATTTAGCATCTCCCACAGATCACTGTCCCTAAATAGCTCGGTCCCCTTCGGGCACAGGTCCCCAAGCAGGCAATCACACTCGACATTTTATCTTCAAGAACCAACTAGATCACTCATGGGACAAGAGTCGGCACGTTGTTTCCTTGTCCTTGTAAAGGACAGTTCTTTCCTTATAACAATGTCCCCTTGCCACTCTCAATTCAGAGAAGAGAAAAAATCAATCCCTCCATCAAAAAGGCTGGAGACTCCCATCTTAAGGCAAACTTCAACTAATTAATAACAGCTCCTATATCTGTGGTATTTTAAAGTTTACAAAGCTCTTTTCTCACAGCCCTAAGTTAGCTTGATTGTTTCCTCCATTTTGCAAATGAAGGGAGCCTCATCAAAGGGATCCGAATCATTTAAGATTCCATATCTAGGAAGCACCAGCCAGGGTGCAAACTTGGCTAGCTCGGGGTCCACTGCTCATTGCTACCTCCTTCTGACTGAAAATATCAAAAACCAGCTCCTGAGGAAACTCAGTCAAACATGATCTTGGTTCTAAGAAAACTCCCAGGCAAGATCAGTGATCAGGGTTACCAGTGTCATTCTCTTAGTATTCACATAGAAACCCCTCCCTGTTGAAGGTGGCTTAGAAGGGATCAAGTACCATGCTGTACTAATAGGACAGCAGTCCCTCTATTCTACAGTTAAACAAAACAGAAGTCAACCGATTTGTCCACTATCACAGAATTCTAGTGGCAAAGTCAGAACAAAATTCCCGTTTAGTGGTTTTCACACAGTGTCTGTTGTGTTTGGACTAGTGATGGGAGGTATGGCTACCTGGGTAGGAACAGCTCTATGTATGCATTGCCTTCTCTGGGAAGAAAAGGTGCAAGGTCTCTCATTCTTCCCACTCCTTACCCATACACCAAGTGTAAACAGATTAGTTTGGGGATACATGCCCCCTTTAGGGCAATCAAGGACTGGAAATCTCTCCCTTGGCCCAAGCTCTGTGTTACTTGACAACCGGGAAGAGAGTTCACAAGAGTGTTGGAGGAGTTTTTGAAACAGAGAATTGAAACTTATCTGCTGGCAAACACCGCTCGAAGGGAGGAAAAAGTAGCCGCATCTTCCTTCAGAATTTTCAGTTCGTGCCTTAATTTACTCATGGTTTCCGACATCACAAGCTTCTCGTCTTCATACTTGCGTTTCATGTTGGAAAGGGCACCATCAGCAGCCTAGGGGAGAAAAAAAAGCCCAGTTGTCATAGAGAATTTGCCAAGCCCTATCAGTTGGAGAAGGCTCAATTTCCTTCTCCTTCTCCCTCAATGCTGCTGTTACTTTCCTTTTGATATTCCAGTTTACCCTTTGTCTAGTTAGCATGTGCATGGCTGTGTGTGTGAGTACCATTAGTGTGTGAGTACCTGAGGGCAAGGACCATATTTTCGCTTTTTTTTTTATGCCTAGAGCTTAGCACAATGCCTGGCACTAGATCTAGTGAATGCTTAATAAATGCTTGCTGATTTGACTTTAATAACCCAGTGAACTAACTTCTCACCATAGTTTACATGATGGTAGCTACTGTTAACCCACTATAGTTATCCCTCCCACAAGGTTGGGGGCTAGAGGTATGGTACCCCATGATCTGGAAAATACAGGTAAAATGTTTTGGCCCTCCTTTGTACAGAGAAGAAGTCTGAATTTTTATGGTATTAGAAGAAAATATGTTGATGCTATACCATACTAGACATATATTTTATGCATTTTTCTGAGTTTCTATACTTTTTCTGTGTCATCTGCTACTTCCATAAAACTCCAATTAAATTTCTTATGTTGCCCCTTGATAAGTTGAAACCAGTATGGATGTGGAAGGGATAACTATAGTCACTAATTTTGACCAAAACTATAAGATTAACCTACCCAGGAGGCTAGTCAGCAAATTAGGTAAATTCATATCACTATGGGCCTTGGGTATGACAAGTAATAATTTGCACACAGGCACTGACAAATTAATTTTGTATGTTGTTGAATTAACAACACCTTAAAGCAGCAGAAACCCCAAAAAAGTCAATTGTTTTCTTCTATCTTTCCAAGTTAACATGTTGGATTATTTTAACTTCAAAAAGAAAAAGGAAAAAAAAGTGTTCTTTTGGATACTTTGTATCCAATTGCCTGGTTTTCCCAACTTGACAAAACGTCATTTTTGAGTCCTTTTAGTTTTTATTCATAGCTTGTCTCTTTCTGCCTTGGCTCTTGAGCCAACACATGTGACATGTCAGTGTAGTGTTAAAAATGCCCGGGATTGTCACCAATAGCTTACCTGCTTGTTGGCCTTCAAGACAGTCCTCAGAGTTGCTATTTGCTCTCTTTGGGTGTTCAACAAAGACTTCAGTTTCATTATTTCATCAACGAGAGCATTTTTATCCTTCAACTCTGTTGACATGGCTTCAAGGGACTTGTTGCGCAATGATATCGCCAGGGCTGTCTGAAGTTGCTTCACTTGACTTCCAATGATGGAAATTTGATTGGAGAGACTCTCAGGTTCCTTGTCGTACTCCTCTCCATCAGATTCACAAGGAGAATCACTGGCAGACTGGTTACTGCTGCCACTTTTCACGGTGCTTGTCTCAGGACTGAACAAGACTTTCACGAAGAGATCGTTAGACTGGCTTCGGCACATACGCACATTGGCCATCACATCATTGGCATGCCTTTTGCAGGTATGGACAGGGGCCCCTTGACCATCTTTATAGCCATCTAACAGGCCACGATCAGGTAACAGGTTGTTGCAGATGCAGACACGGCGATACATATTGGCCAGGTCTTCGGTAATCACCTGTAGCTCCTCCTGGGCGAGGCTCAGTTTGCTCTGAAATTCTGAGGACCGTTTCCTTGAAGCCTGAAGTTCATTTTCTAGATTAGTAATGATTTCTTGCTTCTGCTTACCTGATTTGGCCCAGAATCTTATCTTCTCCATGAGATTTTGAGACTCTTCTTGCCAGGCTTCTGTGTCCTGCTTGTACTTGGCTTCAAAATCCTGGTATTTCTGATGCAGCTCCTGAAGTTCTGTCTTTAGTCTGGCTACTTGGGAACAGTTTGACGCCGCACATCTGTGTTCCGGGCCATGGAGGTCACTGGCACTGCTCTTCTCTCCATCTTTTCCAAAAAGCAAACTCAGTTCATTACTGCCATACCGTTTGTTTAAAGCCTGGATTTGCTCAAGAAGGTAGTTATTTTGAGCTTGCTGTTTGGACAGTGCATCCTTCGTACTATCAAGCTGTGCCTGCAATTCTTTTATACTACTTAATAGCGATGATTTTTCATGATCAACCTGTAGGTACAAAGCAAAGAATTTCGAACGGGGATTAAAATTCTTTCTAATCTGGGCCTTGAAACTGAATGACCTCGTTAGACACATTGTAGAGTGGATTCCTATAGGGAGAAGACATTCTCAGGGGTCATTAGTCTAACCTCTGAGATTCTGAGATTCCTCATTGTACATTTGGAAAAGGGCATCAAGGAGAGGGGGGAAAGGAAAGGGACTCTGATTCAAGAGCAAGACAATTCAGTAGGAAAGGAGAAAACTTTTGTGGCCTTTTTATACCACAATGTAAAGAAGCTAGTAAACATCCAGAGGCAACCAGGATAGTGAAGAGACTTGAATTCATGCTATGTGAGGAATGGTTGAAGGAAATGAGGAGGAGAAAAGACATGGGTGAGATAGGGTAAAATGGCCATCCATGTATTTGAAGAGCTGGGGTACAGAAGAAAGCTCAGACTTTCTTTATTATTTGGTCCCAGAGGGCCAAATTAGGAATAATAGGTAGAAGTTGAAAAGAGACTCGCTGTCAAGGAAAGACTGACAGAACTGTCCCAAAGCAAAGGATGAAAGACCACTTGTGGGGCAGGCTACATTGGGGATCCTTTGGGAGTTTGGGGTTGGACAAACTGGATTTGAGGTGTCTTGAATTCTGAAATCCTGTGATTCCTTGGAAGGGAAAAAGTCACCTACTCTTCCTAACTTCAGTTTTTGTCCGTGGTAGCACCATTCACACAAAGCCTCCCAGGTTTGTAATTTTGGAGCCAACTTTGGACTTTTCTGTCTTCATGACTTTTCCTATCCAGTCAGTTACCAGGTTCTGCCGATTCCACTTCCAACATCTCATGCATCTGTCTACTATGCTCTCCATTAGGTGATCTTGCTAATAATATAGGACCTCCTCATCAGCTACCCAGACTATTACATTAGCTTACTTTCATCTCTTTTCTCTGTTCCAAATGCACAGATCTGGTGATGATATTCTTCGGCTCAAAAAAAGAGAGAGAGAAGACAAGAGAAGACAAGAGAAGGGGGGGGGGAAGAGAAAAGGGAAATAAAAAAGGAAGTAAAACAAAATAAAGCAAAAATGAAAAAAAAATCTTCCAAGGCACTGTGGATGCACAGATGAATATGAAAGGAGACCCTATCCTCACAGACTTCGGTTCCTGCTGAGAGGTTGTAACACATATTGACTATTAAATTCCAGTAGGTAGTAATGGGACCAGGAAACATTTCTAACAAACTGATCTAGGAAACTTTAAAAAAGAGAACCTTAAGCACTAGACAAATCCGGTAAAACTTCCCAGAAGTGGGGCCACTTAAGTGTTGAATGCAGGAACGCAGTATAGCCAAAATATGGATCAGAGCTTCTTAAACTGTTATGTAACTGAATGTGGGGGCTGCAAAATTATGACTTACTATCAAGTAAATGCAATAACGAGGGTCCCATAAAATTTCTTGGGCAAAGAGGGGTCCCAAGTGGGAAAAAGTGGTATAGGTGACAAGACAAGAAGGAGAAAATTATGAGATAAGAATAGATCAGAGCCTCATGGAGATGGGGAGAACCTTAAATGCCAACCTACAAAGTTTGGCATTTATCCTCAAGGCAATAAGAGGCCCCTGTAGGTTTTGGTCTGATGATGGTCAGACTTACTGTGACTTAAGAACATTATCTCAGCAGCTTCATAAAGGATAGTTTAGAGAATGAATAAAAAGTATACTCTTCTAGTTGCCATTCTTCAAGGCCCACCATAGCCTCTTTTTTTAAGGTGGTCCTTTTCCCAATTGAGCTCTTCCCCTTTCCCTTCCCCTTGATCTCATCTTTTTATTAGTTACCCTTTAACTCCTTTCCCTTTTTGTTGTTCAATTGTATCTGACTCTGTCAGCATTTGGGGTTTTCTTAGCAAAGATATTGAAATGGTTTGCCATTTTCTGGTCTATTCTGTTGGGACTTACATCCAAACATTCTATGTTCCCATCAGACTAGATGACTACCTCTTGGCCCTGATATGCACTCTTGTGTCTCCCACCAGGCATGGTCTTCCTCCCATTTGTCCAAGGAATTCCTTTAATGTCCCAACGAAAAGTCTCCTCCAAAAAGTCTTTCCATTCCCCCCGTTGGGTAATGGGCTTGTTCTACAAATCTCACATAAAAATGGACTTTCTAAGTCTTCATGTCACATTGCGTAGTACAGCTCTTTGGAGAGATGTCTTAGCACACATATAAGGGTGCCTGACCTCAAAGAGCTATCTTCTCTAAATTCTGTCTCTTCCTCAGTGCACACAAGAGGAGCATAATCAACATTTATTCATTTATTACAGTCCTCTAATAATTACCTAGATTTCGAACTTCTCCCTCTTGTAGAAATAAAAAAAATCTATTAGCTGGCTTAAAAAATTTCATTAACAATTACTTTGATCTGACTTTGTTACAACATCAAATAAAAAGCAATTGTACCAACCTTGCCAGAAGCAAATTCCAAAGTGAGTCTACCAAAAAAATGGTTAAAAACCACAGAAACTGCTCTGAGGGGAAGCAGTTCAGGCTTTATTATTCTGTGCTCTCTGCTAGTTCTTATTTCAATGATGTCGGTCAGTCCCGAGCCCCAGGATGGGGCATTTTGAGAAGATTTTTAGTCATTTCCTGATCTAAAAGTACTCAGTATTAAAAACAGCTAACAAGTAAGCTGCTCAGACATATTAAAATCCAGGATTTCTCCCCTATTCCCTTTCTTAATCTTCCCAGAGCATCAGATAAGAGGAGATGGCCATTTTCCTATATGTGTGTGTGTATGTGTATCTGTGTATGTACACATACACACACATACAAACACATACCCATGTATACATGTATATATACACATTGTATATGCATACATGTACCTATATTACACATGCATGCATACATGTTGCATTATATGTATAGCACATATGTGTATGCATGTGTATATGTATATAGGTGCATGTATATCCCCTTTGTAGAAACAAGAGGTTATTTCTGAGGGTGCTGCTGTGGCCAGATACTAGAAGTATTGAAGACAGCAGCTGTGAAAGCCAAGTCAAAGACAAAGAACTTTTCAGACATAACAATGAAAGAAAATAAATAAATGCTTAAATGGAAGACTTTCTTGCCATATACCCTGAGCATCATTTAATGACGGAAATTAATTCCTAGACTCTGAGACACTCCACTGCTCTTCTGAGATTAAAAAAGAAAACATAAACACAGATAGTTTATTCCATTATAAAGTTGAAGTTCCTGTCAAATAATAGAAACATTTTAAGCATTCAAGTAGATGACACATTAGGCCTTCTCAGCTTAGTATATGGCAAGGAAGATAACGGAAAATTACAAGCCATTTATTTTCCAAATCTGGAAGAAGGAAATGAAAGAAACGATAAACTTCACAAGTCAGAATGACAGAAGTATTCCTTCTTAAGGGAGAATCAAGGCCGGCCAGCAGTCAGTTATGTAGGTAATACAAAGTCAAATTTCCACCCTGAAAGTGCCTTCGGGAGATAGATCCTTGAGCAGAACAGCCCTGACAGATTAAGTTTCTAAACATTCATACAACCCATGAAAATGTGCTGCTATATTGGGGCATATTTAATTTCTCAAGGTATCCTGCTAATAGCAATAAGAGGATCTGATCATAGTGTCATCTTGCTCCATTACTCTGACTTCCCATTTTGCCTCTTTCTTTGCTATTTATAACGAATTGTGTCTATTTATCCAATGGATTGGGTCCTACCAGATAGCCCAAGTCTAAACTGTTTGGGACTTCAATTACTGCAAGAACCAAAGTAGTATACCACAAGTGTAGAGAACAACTCCTAAGCCCCTGACTCCATTCTTGCTTGCTCTGGGAGCCTTACTAGGAGCCCTTGCTTGACTGCTCTCTCCCTTCTCCCACCCCCCCCCCACCTCTGCCCTCAGTGCACAAACTCATCAGGTGGGTCCATGATTCTTTTCTCTCCAGTCTTCTAACCTGTCTATTCCTGTAGCCTGAATTCTTAGAACCTGGCCTTTGTCTGTCTAGCCTACAGGGAGGCTGCTTGAAGCCTCTACTTGATCTGAACTGCTCTAGCCCACCTGACTTACAATACCTGCCAGTGCTTTCCTGGCTGGTTAGATTACTAGTTGTGACAAGCTGGCTTGCCATCCTAGTCATTATCCACCTTCCCTCTACTACTTTCCCAAGTACCCCAGTCCAAGCAGGCCTTCATCATCTCCTGCCCGTGTTACTGCAATGGCCTCTTCATTGGTCTTTCCCTGCACTGCTCTCCCCAGTTCCAGAACCATGCTTCCTACCTAAGTCCCCTGGCTCTGACATATGAGCTGTAGCCTTACCTTGCCAGGAACCAGGGTCTCCATACCACTTTTTGACCATCCCTATATCATGCTGCTGTGTGCATCCCTACCTCCTCCCTTACCAGATTCCCTCCATTAGAGGGAATTCCTTGAGGGCTTATATTTGTATCCCCAACATTTAGCACAATGTAAGTATAACACACAGTAAATGCTTCATAAATATTTTAGCCATCTAACCATCTTCTCTATTCTCCAGTCCCCTTTCCACACAGCTGTTTAGTTGATATTCCTGAAACACAGGTCTGTCCATGTCACTCCCCTGCTCAGAAATCTCCCATTACTTTCTAGTGCCAAAAGGATGAAATACAAATTCCTATGGTTAAGGTTAATGGGTTAAAGCATTTTCCACTTTGATTCAAGCCCATCTTTCCAGGCTGATTACATAGCATTCTCCCTTCACTGCCTCTAGGATCCAGCCATATTGGCTGTCCTTCAAACCATGAAAATTTCTTTCTCATCTCTCTGTGGGTTTTTGTACTTTTTGTTTGCTCGTTTGCTTTTTGGCTTTCTCCCAGGCACGGAATGCTCTCTCTCCCCAGCTTCCAAAATTTGCCTCTTAGAACCTCTAGAGGGCTCTTTTCAAAGGTCCCCTTAAGTGACATTTCTTTCAAAATACTTTTTCTTGTCCCATTAGTTGTCAGGCCCGCCCCACACCTCAAAATCACTTGGTATTGCTTTTGTACATATTCTATATTTGCTCATCCATCCCATGGAAGAAAAATCCTTGAAGGAAGAGTGAGTCTCTTCCTTTTGTCTTTGCATTTCCCGTATCTAGCACACTGTATACTTACTGTTTATTGACTTCATAGTCTCAGTACGATATCCCGCTACAGCAGAGGAAACATGTGGTTAAGTACAATTGTGCGACTAGCATGGACCTGAGTCACATTGACCTCGGCTCCTCAGCACTAAGAGGGCTGTCCACATGGGCCCTGGTCAGTACTAGAAGAGCACCTTCGGCCTCCGTCGCAGGACTCCGACTCCAAGAAGGGCTTGGTAGAGAGTCATTATCTGTGCTGCAGAAGAACATTTTTCTGCCACAAATGTGGGAATGATTTAGAGTGGGGGAAGTAATTTTCCAGAGGCAAATATCCTTTTAGAAAATAATCATCTTAACCAGAAGAGAAATACAGCTGAACAAAGCTGAGTCACTCACTGTTAAATGAGGCGTCAGCAGCTGTAACAACACAGCAAGTTAGAAGCAAATGGTCCCATTATCATTAGCAAAAAGCCTTTCCCCTCATGGGATGGTGGGGACACTATTTTCTGAGAAAGTGCTTTTCAGATGTTTTAAGACACTAGAGCCAGGCCAAGACAAATGCTACCAGCAACAGACAAGGGACAGGAGGCCTGTTTCCTTAAAGAGACAAATTCAAAAAATTCAAGATCTAGACCTAGAAAGGACCTAAGAGATTATCCAGTCGTAACTAGATTCTCTCTTACTGAGTCAGTCACAAGTCTACTAGTAAGCTGAAGAACACCTCAGAGGCCATTAATCCAACCCCCCTCATTTTACAGAGGAGGAAAGAGAAGCCCAGGGAGGTTAAGACTAAGTGATGCACCTCAGCTCACACAAGTCTTAAATGTCAGAGGCAGGATTCGAACCCAGCTTCCCCCAGGGACCTCTGACTCCAAAGATATGGCTCTTTCTAGTGTACCATGCTGCCTCTTATAGTGGATTCTTCTTTATCCAATCTATTTAAGAGCCCAAGTTCTTGGCACTTTAACCTAACCCTTTTAGAGCAGGCAGGCTAAGGCGATCCTCTATCCTTGTGGCAATGTCTTCCCCCGTTGGAAAGTAAATTCCTTGAAGACACATGCTGTCTTGTTTCCTTGTATTTGTATGTCTAGAACTTAGTACAGTGTCTGGCACATAGTAAAAGCTTAATAAATGTTTGCTCTATCATCTATCTATCTAATGAAGTTATGCTGGGACATAATTCTGTTTATTGTCATGGGCTGCACCGGTTCAGTTTGATTTAGCAAAAACTGTTTGGCCCAGAATATTCTTAATGAGGCAGAATGATTGCCAACTCAATTCAAAAAATATTTATTTGCCACATAAGTGTTTTCAAGTAGAACACTCGGAGATAGGCAGTTCCCAATTCATCCTAAACCTTATTTCCTATAACTGAAAAGCTGAACAATTGTTCTCAATCACTAACTTCTCAAAGGTATTTCAAGAATGAATGAAAGGTCAAAATACCCAGGGAAGCATGGGAAACAAGATGGTTCAGATAACTCTCTTTGAAGAAAATGTCTGAGATGCCAAATGGCTAAGAATTTATCATATGATCTTCCAAATGTCAGGAGAGCAAAATCGAGGGCATCTTGTTTCTGCAACAAGTCTGAGAGGTAAGGTTACAACTCCTCGACCACCTCGAAGGTGTTTTCTCATTTTTTCTCATTCTCTTATTTTAAGGCGTGCTCCAAATCTGTTCATTTTTTTTTCAGGAAAAGTCATTTGTGGAGAAAAATCCTTTGACTTTCCATATCCTAGTCCCTTTTCATCATATCTGCATCTCATCAATGCAGTCTCTGTCACTGCTGAGCTCCACTAGCACTCCTTAACTATCTCACCTTTAAAAGCCTTACAGGCAAAAGTATACTAAGGCCACCGGGTTTGTGCCACTGAAGGAAGTTCTATACACAGCTCAGGAAAGGAAAGCCAGCCGAGTACTTCCGAGAAGTATTTTGCCACCTTGGATCGGAGTGCTGAACTCTTCTAAGAGGCTCATTTATGTTTAGATCCTCATGCTGCCTAGCTGACAAACACACAGAAAAGCCCCCTCCTACCTGCAGAAGCTGCTGGTTCAGTTTCTGAATCTCTGATAAACTGAGCTCACTCAAAAGATCACACACTAAACCAGGCTGAGGCCTGGAGCTGTTGCTACTTTGAGGCATGGACATCATGTTTTCTCTGCGGTTCCTGAAGACTTGATTGTTGTAGCCAATTCCCAAGCCGTCATCGTTACACTGATTCAGGTCATCGAAATTTGTCGGCAAAGTCCCAAAGGAATCATAGGTGTTGATGTACCCGGATAGCACCCTGCGGAGCTCATTTTTTTGTTCTCGTTCACTCTGGAGGGTTTCCAGGGCTTCCTCAAGATGATGGTCAGAAATCTCCTTTTGTCGAGTTACTTCAGCCAAACGACTGTTTCTAAGTTCAATTTCTTCATCTCTTCTCTGAACTTCACGTCTTAAGCCTTCATACTCCACCTGAAATGAAAGGAAAATGTCTTTTCTAAAACCAACTATTTACCTTGTGCAGTTCATGAGTTCTGAATTTATACTTCACTTTATTTATGCTAGAAACTGTCTTGTTCAGAACAAATCCCCAGTAGATAAGAACCAAAGGATAGAACAGGCAGTTCTCAAAGGAAGAAATCCAGGCGCTCAACAATCATGTGATGAAATGCTCCAAATTACTAAACATTGCAGAAATGCAAAGTAAAACAACCCTGACATTTCATTTGATACTTCAGATTGTCAAAGATGACTACAGATAGAAATTACAGTTATTACAGGAAAACAGGTACACCGATGCACTGTTGGTAGAGTTGTGAACTGGTCTAGTCATTTTAGAAAGCATTCTGGAACCATGCCCCCAAAGTCACTAAAATGTAACTGTGACTCAGTGATACTGCTATCAGGCCTATCGCTCAAAGGGAGCAAAGAACGAGGAGGACTCACATGTACAAAATATATTTATAGTAGCTCTTTTAATGGCAAAGAACTGAAGACAAAGAGAGTCAAATCCAGTCAAATAAATACCAACCACTATGTTAAGCATGGCAGGGGAGGGAGGGGAGGAGGCAAAAAACAAAAAACAAAAATTCTAGTTCCTGTTCTCAAGAACTCACAGTCTAACGTAAAGTCCATAATTTGTTGAAGAACTGAACAAATTATGGTATGTGAATGCTATGAAATATTATCATTACATTGTAAAAAAGGATAAGGAAGAAATGTTGGAAGATTTGTATGAACTAATGCAGTAAGGTAAGCAGAGTCAGAATAATTATATATAAGATGCAGAATATCTCATTATAATTGGAGGAGAGACAGAGGGAGAGTGATATTGTTTAGAAGGAAAAAAAGAGGTCTACTGAAGCATTTTTTTAAATGCAAAGAAAAGAACAGAAGAAAGGCCAGAAGAAAACACAGATAAGCAGGCTAGCTTTGAAAATTCTAAGATGAATTTATCTTAAAAGGAAAGGGAACTAATTCATATCATATTTAATATGTTCTATGTACAATCTTCCTTTTTTATTCTGCTTTGTATGTGGAAATGTGCTAATTTTTTTCAGTGTGTAGGTTCAGTACTTAAAAAACTTTTTAAAGAAAAAAAAATTACCTTGATCTTACCCCTTAACTCCAGTCAGATGTCCCTGTTTGTCCCTGGAAGGACAGTCAGCTAAAGACCAATTCTGACTCTGGGCTGGAAGTCTACAAGGAACTTTCTGTGGCTTGGTATAAAGCTTCAATCTTGCTGGTGGAGACTATTTCTTGCCTGGATCCCCTATTCCTGAGTCTCTTAACCTGTCTGTTCTTGCTACTTGACTTCACCTGCTTAGGTAATAGTCTGAGAAAAATGCTCTAAGGGCACGTTTAGTCAAGTACAAAGAGCAACACTATGGAACTCAATAGATTAGATTCAACATACACTCACTCATGAAGTGTATCTTCTGTGTGTCAAGTATTTTGCTAGGTTATGGGGACAAAAGATATATCCAAAGAGCATAGCAAACATATGGCACTAGCAGAAAAGTCTAGAATCTTGTCTCTAGTCTCAATATTAGGATTTCAGCCCATCAACTATGAATCAGAGAATACTGTCCTTAGAATGCTACAACCATGATGCCCTGCACATAATGAACACTGAATTCAAGTAAGGCAGGAAAAGATTTAAGAAAAATTCAGGTATGTTCATGATTATCTCTCATGAAGTCATGAAAATATTCATGACTTGTTGATCACGTTGGGGTGGAGGAAAGCATAAAGAGAGGAATGTCTGAAAATTGCTGATATAAAAAGAGGCATTGATGCAACTTTAATTTTAAAAAAAATTAATAGGGACTGAAGAGATCCCTGGCTCTATGAGGGTCTCATTGTGATCTGCCTCCATTTACACCCTATCAAAAAAAAATACCACACAAAACAAAAAAACCATCATATCTGCTACAAAACCTACCAAACTCTCAGACTCTGCACCTTACATTCACAGAATACTTGCAGGTGAATGAGCTATCATTTTAAATGCTCCTCCCAAAACACTGGGTATTTCCTTTTAAAAATTATATGGATTGAGGGCAGCTAGGTGGCACAGTGGATAGAGCACCAGCCCTGAAGTCAGGAGGACCTGAGTTCAAATCTGATCTCAGACACTTAACATTCCCTAGCTGTGTGACCCTGGGCAAGTCACTTAACCCCAATTGCCTCAGCAAAAA
>JAJPUD010002526.1:23342-108627 GCA_023553655.1 Myrmecobius fasciatus
TATATATATATATGGGTTATTTCAGAGCCAGATGAATAAAAAAAAGACTATCTACCCACTAGCTGATCAAGAAGCCACACCCACCCAAGAGTTTATTGGAGAACCTACTATTCCTGCTCCATCCTTGAGGATTCAAAAGCCTAATGAGCAAAAGCCACAGCCAGAAGCCCATTTCAACCTGATCTGAAGCTTAGGAACAGGATGGGTGCCTCCGCTTTCAAAGGTCTTAAAGCGCAAATCTTTTCTCAACAATTCACTTCTAAGTAAGTCTTCAAGTGAGAAAGATGTTCTACAGCAGAACACACTTCACTGGGTGAGATGTCTAGGGCAGATAATCAATTGGCAACCATGAGGGTTCCTCTTCCAATACTATCTTCCATGGTAAAGAGGGATTTATTTTTCTGCTGTTAAATCACGTTTTTCCCTGGTGCCTCGGTATTCAGGGGAGAATTTTCTTGAACTGGTAATTTGTTGTTATATATTTTGAATCCTCCCTAATGTTCTGCTGGGCACATGACAATGTTCCCTTTTGTTTTGTTTTGTAATCTTTTTTTTAATAAAATAAATTTAAGTATTCAGGGGAGAGCAATCCCCAAGAGCAAAAAATTCTTTTCTTTCTTTCTTTTTTTTTTTTTTTTTTTGCTGAGACAATTGGGGTTAAGTGACTTGCCCAGGGTCATAAAGCTAGTGTGTCTGAGACCAGATTTGAACTCAGGTCCTCCTAACTTCAGGGCTAGTGCTCTATCCACTGTTCCACCAAGCTGCACCAAGGGCCAAATTTTCAAACCTTGCTTGAGACACAAAAATTCCTAGCCTCAGCTCTGCTCTAGTGACATAAGGACTGGTCACTGTTCTCCTGATGGGTGAGTCCCTGGCCCAGGTGCCCATTGCTTGAAGGACCCCGGCCATTTTCACTTTACTCCAGGCTCAACTTACTCTGTGGAATGTTCCACTGCCTCAGCAACTCTATCCTTTCCCAACCCCTTTCCACTGTTGTTCAGTCTTGTCAGTCACATGCAACTCTCTGTGGGCCCCATTTGAGGTTTTCTTGGCAAAGATACTGGAATGATTTTCCATTTGCTTCACCGGCTCATTTTACAGATGAGGAAACTGAGACAAACACAGATAAGGGACTTGCCCAGGGTCACATAGCTAATAAGTATCTGAGGACTCATTTGAACTCAAGTCTTCCTGACTCCAGGCCCAGGTGCTCTATCCACTGCAGTGCTACCTAACTGCCCCCAGCCCCCTTTCACCTCCCTTTATTTTCTCTTCTCCAATCAGAAAGTAAGCAACTGTCTTCTTTTCCTGTATTTGTGTCCCTGGCACTTAGCATAGTGTTTGGTACCTATTTTTAGTTAAATATTTTCTCTTTCTATCCATCAGGGGTTTCAAGAAGAAAACAACAAGATGACCAAAGTTCATTTGGAGCTTCCAGTCACTACAGTGGATGGAATCTGAGACCTACTTACCTGGGTTTCCTTCAGACAGGAAATTTGCTTCTGTAAAGATAGATTTTCTTCTTTCAATTCTGCAGTGTCCTGCAGTTGACGCAATTCTTTCATCTTATATTGTTTGACCTCATCTTTCAATAGGGCTTTTTCAGTTTCAATACATTTGCACTCCTGGGGAGAAAAAAACTTTATCACGAAAAGGACAATTCTGATTTAACATTTTTCTTCTTCCATCTTCAGAAGGCGATTCAGAGCTTCAGTGGGTTAGATCTAAAAGCACAAATAGATAAGCTTATTTATCTATTTACAAAATGCTTAATCTCTCAAGTGCACAAGGCAGAAAGTGATAAACATTTGTTCACCAAACATGTCTTGAGGCTCTGTTATACCCTAAGGTATGGTACTAGGCACTTGAGTCTTTTGTAGGAGGACTTTTCCAGTCCTCCCTCAGGTACTGCCTTTCTAAGGTTATCTATCTACTCAGCATGTATCTTGTATCTACCTATTTAATTACATGGCTCTTCTCTGATTAGAATGGAAGTTCCTTGAGGGCAGGAACTGTTTTTGCCTTTCTTCACATCCCCAGTGCTTAGCACAGGTCTCGGCAGGTCATATCAATCAATAGTGCTTGTTAACCAATTACCAGAACCACTTGAGTTTACAGGAATGTCCCTTTCATTTTGCCTTCTGACTTCTTAGGTCATTAAAATTCACAATGCCTCTGGATATACATTTAGATTTGACTAAAATAGCTTGGGCTTAGCTATTTCTTCTGCTTCAGAGACAGAATTGTTTAGTAATAGGCAAAAGCAAATCCTTGTGTCACTGAATTTCAATTTACAAAATTTTGTTTATAAAAAACATTCCTTTTTAAAACTTTTGAGCTGCCCTTCCCCCCACACACACACACAAACGCATTGCCATATCATCAATAAGATATCAACCTTGCAGGTTAAGCTGTGCAAACATATATTCAATTATCCATGTTGCAAAAGGGAAAAAAAAAAGTAAAAAAGTAAGCTTCAATTTGCATGCAGAATTCATCAGTTCTCTCTCTGAAGGTGGACAGCATTTTTCAACATGGATCCTTTGGAGTTGCCTTAGTTCACTGTATTAATCAGAATAACTAAGACTTTCACAGTTGACCGTTAGAATATTTAACAGTTGATTTTTAAAAGTGGCTAGTTTAGCTTGGCAGCCCCAGCAAGAAGGTTTCTGAAAAAAAAAATGATAGTCTCTTGATGAAGACAACTGGCAGAAACAGACAACTGGTAGAAGCAGAAAGCCCAGGCCTGCCACATTGATTCTAGCAAATACTTAAAAGTTGAAGACAATGATCAAGAAATCCAATGAGAGAACTACAGCAAGCAACTTCAGCCACTCCAAAATTACATTAGTAGCCCACAGCAATAATAGGCCCCCACTAGCAAAGCTAGAGCACATAGGAAATCAAATGAGGCATCTCCCAGCTTAACCAGGTACTATAACCTGCAAGGGTCTGTATCCCAAAGCAGCAAAAGTGAAAGGCTCTTTAGAAACAACCAGGAGAGGCAAGAAACATTAATCACAGAAGCTATTACTCAGACAAGTACACCCACGACCAAGGAGTTCTGAAGTCTCTAGCAATCTGCCCTGAAATGCTATTTGGAGCCCCAGAGAGTCACTCCAAACCTTAAAGATCCAAGGGACTTAAACCTGGATTTCAGCACAAGAACCCAAATAATTTAGATCAAAATACAATAGGGTTGACCACCCCACCCAAAAGCATAGTGAGAAACAAAGCTTAGCTCTCACACAATGCCAGGGCCATCACCAGGCATCTTGATTCATGTCTTGCCACTGGACTCTCCCATGACTGGAAGAAATAGTAAGGCTGATGACTTTGAACACCTATGACTCACTTATATCCAAGACACTTTTAAGTCGAGATCACTCTCCTAATGTCATTGACCCTTTTTGAGAATGAAAGATGAACAAAAATTTGTGAGTAGTAGCAACTGCCCCAGTCAGTCAGTTCAAGTTGGACAATGCTGCTATTATCATCACCATCATAATCATCATCACCACCACTACCACTATCACTGCCATCAACATTATTATAATTATTATTTCTTCCTTTTCCTCCTTCTCTTTCTCTCCCATTTCCTTTGTTCTTCTCCTCTTGTCCCTCTGTCCACATGAGGAATCATATTCTTACATATTTGTGTTCTGTCCAAAGAAATATAAATTTCTTCATGCATACTTCATAAGGTATGTCGTCAGTCTCATCTTGGGATTTGGAGGTTAGATTTTCTTCTCTATTTATTGTATCACTAATTTTTTCAAAAAGTTAGGACAATCAACTCTTTTGTCTGGTATAGTTTCATTTATGATTTCTCGAAATATAGCTCTGAAAAAACGGGTTTGGAAAAGCCCATTGTGGTTCAAATGGAGCTATTTAATTATGCCTTTAAACCCAAACTCTATTGATTGGTCAATAATAGTTCCCAGTCCAAGCCTCATTTGCTCATTGTTTGGGCTTTGATGGCTTAGACTATGTGCAAAATAGCAGTTTTTTTTCTGTTCTGGTCAGAAATTCTAAGGGTTTTTCCCTTCCAGACTGATTCTTTTGGGAAGACAAACTAGACCATCTTGTATCTCAATTCTAACCTATACTTTAATCACTGACTGGGTGTTGTCTCAGAAAAAATGAGGCCCAGGAAAGCTTAAAAAGGTCAAAGTCTCCCCCTGCATACTAGGTCACTATCATCTCAACTTATATCTTATCACTGAACTCATGATGATTCTGGAGAGTGGGGCTGATGACTTTTCACATCTCTCCCTCACTAAAATCCAATTCACTTACAAGTCAAGACATCACTCTTCTGATGTCCTCTCGAGAATGAAGGATGAATAATAATTTGTAAGTAGTAGCAGCTACCCCGAGTATTATTTATTTTTCCTTTTTCCTTCCTCTTCCTCCTCCACTTCTTTTTCCATTGTGCCACGTAACTGTCCCAAAGATACTGGATATCTTTCTCCAGCTCATTTAATGTGGCTAGGTGGTACAATGGATAGAGTGCTAAGCCTGGAATCAGAAAGACTCATCTCTCTAAGTTCAAGTCTGGCCTCAAACACTAATTGTGTGACTCTGGGCAAGTCATTGCTTCAGTTTCCTCATCCATAAAATTCTTATCTACCACCCAATCAAAATCCTGGTAGCTGTTGCCTACATATCCCCGGGTCACTCCCTTACTTCCTCAATTAGTTTGGTAGCTGGATCACAATTTTTTTTTCTTCCACAATCTATGGAATTTTGGAATCCCCTTATCTGATTATAATCTTTTGGCTTTCCACCTCTCCCTCTATCTTACTTAAACCCTAGTCTTCATTTACTCTCCCAAGCCATTTCCCCTGCACTAGCCACTTTCTCCTGTTCTCCTCATCTAGACCCCTTGCTGAACCAATTCAACTCTACACTGTCCTCCTTTCCTGAATCCTTTGCCCTCTTATCTTCTAACCAATCATACCCAACCAACTTCAGCCTTGGATCATTCTCAACCATTAACTACCTTTACACCTACACATGTGCTGCTGAAAATGAAGGTAGAGAAAATCATGAAAGTGTTCTGATTGGGTCAACTACCAATTTATGTTACACAACTTTAATTGGGTCCTCATTGCTGCTAGGTAATCCTACTATATCTCCCTTAACAATTCATTCTTCCACTCTCCACAGAAACTCTTCCAAAACTTTTCATCCCCCTACAAACATCCTATGGCTTTTCCTTCCCTACACTCTCAACTGAGAACCTTGCCTCATCTTTTACCGGAAAAAAAAATTGAGACCAATCACCATGAGCTCCCTCTTTAACCCTCCTTCCTTATCTCCATCACTCAAATGCCTTCTGACACTCTTCTTCTTCATCCCAGTGACACATGACGGGATATGGCATTACTCTTTAACAAGTCTTAACCCTTTACCTGCTCTACCTCCAACATATTGCCCCCTCTGTCATTCCTATTGTCCCTTTATTTTCAATCGCTCCCTCGATATTGCCTACAAACATCCCCCACCCTGAAAAAAAAATTTTCAATTCCTACTTCCATCCCTACTATCATTCTGTATTTCTTTTGCCCTTTGTAGTTAAACTCAAAAAAGATGTCTACACTAGATGCCTCCACTTTCACTCTCTTCTTAATCCCTTAAAATCTGGCTTCTGCTCTCTCCAAAGTTACTAATGATCTCTTATTTGAGAAATTCAATCTTTTCTCTCTCTCTCTCTCTTTTTTTTTTGCTGAGGCAATTAGGAATTAAGTGACTTGCCCAGGGTCACACAGCTAGGAAGTGTTAAGTGTCTGAGATCAGATTTGAACACAGGCCCTCCTGACTTCAGGGCTGGTGCTCTATCCACTGCGCCACCTAGCTGCCCCCAATGGTCTTTTCTCAATCCTAATTTTTCTTTAGCTGTCTGCAGCCTTTGATACTATCATTCTTTCCTCCTTGATATTCCCTTCTCTCTAGGTTTTCAGGTCACCACTTTCTTCTGATTCTCCTCATACCTAACTGATCATTACTTTTCTGTCTCCTTTGCTGGATTTTTTTTTCCAGATCATTCCCTCTAATCATAGATATCTCTCAGAATTCTGTTTTGGGCCCTCTTCTCTTCTCTTCTCCCTCTACACTACTTCAATTGCTCTATGCTAATGATTCTCACATCTATCTTTCCTGCCCTAAATTCTGCTAATCTCCCAACTGCCTTTCAGATATCTCAAACTGGATGCTTAATAAGCATCTTAAACTCAATTACCTTTTCCCATAAACTCTCCCCCCTTCATATTTTTCCTATTACCATACAGAACACCACCATCCTCCCACCCTAGGCTGACAGCCTAGGGATCCTCCTGGATTCCTTACTATCTCTCCCTACCAGATGCAAGCTATTGCCAAGGTCTGTCCATTTTACCTTTGCAACATCTTTTAAATGTCTCCTCTACTCTTAAACTGCCCCCCATGCAGACCTTCATCTTCTCTTCCCTGGATTACAATAGCCAGTAAGAGGGGTCTGTTTGCCTGTCTCAAGCCTCTCCCCACACCAGTCCATCTTTCATTAGGCTACTAAAGGGATTTTCTTAAAAGTGTAGGTCCAACTATATCACCTTTCCCCCACTCAACTTCAGGAACTCCCTATCACCTCCAGGATCAAATACAAATACAATTCTGCTTATCATTCAGTGTCTTTCATAACTTAGCCCTTTCCTATTTTTCCAATATTCTTACACATTATTCCCCAAGACATACTCTTCAATTCAGTGATTCTGGCTATTTCTACAACAATATATTCCAACATGTTCCAGACATTTTGTCCAACTATTCCTCAGGCCTGGAATACTCCCCTCTACTCTCTGCCTATTGGTTTCCCTGGTGTCCTTTAAGGTCCCAACTAAAATCCCACCTTCTACAAGAAACCATCTTCAACCCTTAATTCTAATTCCTTCTCTGTCAATTATTTCCTATTTATCCTGTATATAGCTTGCTTTGTTCTATTTGCAGGTTGTCTTCCTATTAGATTGTAAGCTCTTCCCTTGAGGGAAGAGATTGTCTTTGGGCTTTTTTTTTTATCCTCTGTGTTTAGCACAATACCTGGCAATAGGAGGTACTTAATAAATGCTTATTAATTACTTGATATCGTACCACAAGAAATTATGAGGTAATTTCAGAGAATCCTAGGGAGCAGGAACCAATGTAAAGTGAAGTGTGGGAAGCCAGAAAAATAATTTATATAAAGACAACAATATTGTAAAGAAAAACAATTATGAAAGACTTGAGAAGTCCGATGATAAACAATTTCTCCAAAGGACCTGTAATGTATATTACCCACCTATAAACAGATAAGTAACAGGCTCAAGGTGCAGAAAGAGATAGACATTTTTGGACATGATCACTATATAGATGTTTTACTTCACTATCATTTGTTATAAGGGTTTTTTTCCTATTCTTAATTGGGAGAGAGAGTATTGGGGGGAAAGGGGTAATGGAATTGGTAATAGAAACACCAAAAACATAACATAGAGAGTGCCACTGAGACATTTTAAAAGTGCAGAGAACAGAAGGAATAGCAGGAGGAAGCAAAAGCAAGAACAGTTTTGAAATTAACATTTTTTTTGTCACTTTTCAGTCATATCTAACTCCCTGTGACCTCCATTTGGGGTTTTCTTGGCAAAGATACTCTAGTGGTTTGCTGTTTCCTTTTCCAGCTCGTGTTGCAGATGAAAAAATAAGGAAAACAGGATAAAGTAACTTGCCCAGGGTCACACAGACAGTAAGTTTCTGAGGCCAGATTTAAACTCACAAATATGTCTTTCTGATTCCAGGCCTGGCACTCTATCAAATGCAGCACCACCTAACTGACTGAATTTATTTTATAGTTGTGGTGTTTTTTTAAACAGTACAAAATTGAGACCCACAATTTCACATACAATCCTTTTTGTGCTCCACTATATATATGGAAATCTCTTTTTTTGGTGATCAAATTTAAAATTTCAAATTATTTTTGAAAGATCACAAACCTAAAAGTTAGGGGTGATAAACATTATGGTAAGGAACAAAGCTCATCCAAGCTAAACACATGATCTGATGACCTTGATAAAGTAAAAGCAATCTTCCTAAAAGGATATAAACCCTCAGAGGTTTTATATTATCCCCTACCAAAAAAAATTGCAGCAAATATTAAGAGTCAGGCAAAACCAATTCCTATACTGGCCATATCCAAAAACCTGTTTCTTTTTGCATCTTGGGTCTATTATCTTTCTTTCAGAGGGTGATTAACATGCTTCATATTCAAAATCATAGTTGATCATTTAATTGATTAAAGTTCTTAAGTCTTTCAAAATTGCCTTTATAATGTTTTTTAAATGCAGAAATTGTTCTCCTAGATCTGCTCACTTCACTTTGCATGCCATTTTACCTGGTTTCTCCAAAACCATCCCATTTAGCATTTATCATGCCCAAATATTTCATTAAATGAATATACCATAATGTATTCATCCATTTCTCAAGTAATGGGTATTCCTTTTGTCCTTTGCAAATAAAAGGTGCTATATTTTTGTATTTTAGAGTTTTTTTTTTTGATCTTTTTGGATGTATAGGCCATCTCTTAGTTATGGCACTGAAGAAGTAAATTAAGTAGTATTGTCACTGTTATTATATTGGCATGGCATAAGCACGAGCATTTCTCCAGTTACTTAGATCTATTTCTATCAAGTATTTAGTTATTTTCATATAGTTTCTAAGTACATATTGCTAGACTCCCAAATATTTGATATAATCTATAATTATTCAGAACAGAATTTCTGAGTTTTGTTGGTAAAATAAAAAAAATGCTGATAATTTTTAGGGATTTATTTTGCATACTGCAAATCTGTTGAGTTGTTTCAATTAATTTTAATTGATTCCATCAACAATTGACTCAAGTTGATCCTAAGTATACCATATCATCTGCAAAGGGCAAATCATTTTGTCTTTTCCCTGTCTAAGCTTATTCCTTCAATTTATTTTCATGACTTGTTATTGCTAGTATTTCTGGTACTATATCAATTAGTAGTGTTGGTAATGGCCATCCTGGCCTTCAAGAAAAGGGCTCAGTTTGCTGGCTCTTGGCTTTAGGTTCATAGTATTTATCATATTAAGGAAAGATTCATTCATTTCTGTGCTTGTTAGTTTTGTTAAAGTTAGTTTTTTGTTAAAAACCAAGTATATTTTGTCAAAACCTTTTTTTTGCATCTTGTAATTTTTAGCATTCTTTTTCCTAATTTTGAACCAACTCTTACATTCATGGCATAAAACTAACTTGATCACACTGTACAATCTTTTTGATAGCTCCTGTAGTCTCTTTGCTAATATTTTAATTAAAATTTTTGTGTTGATAATCATTAGGGATATTAGTTTAGTTTTCCCTTTTCTCCTTTGGTTCTAATTTAGATATTAAGATATTTGAATACTAGAAGAAATTTGGTAGGATTGTTAACTTTTTTGCACACAATTTACATAATATTGGAACTATTTATTCTTTTAATGTTTGATAGAATTCATTTGTACATCTATGCAGTCCTGGCATTTTTCTTCAGGGATTCAATTATTTCTTGTTCAACTTGATGTTGGTAATCTAGTTTTACTTTTTTTTTTCAGATTACCTAGTGGTATCTTGTTCCTTCCCAATGATCCCCACCCCCATCCCACCCCCACTCCCCCATCCCCCCACAAAAAAATCTCAGCTTCTTCGATGGGATTTTTGGTCTTTTTGTTTGGCTCTTAGGCTTGTTAATTTCTGATTTTTGAAATTTCAATTTTCACATTTGGTTTTTTTCCCCTAATTTTAATTTATTCTTTTTTTGTCAATGAAAGTTTAGAGAGAGAAAATTTCCACTAAAGACTGTTTTTAACTACATCACAAAATTAATGCTATGTTGCTTCATTGTTGTCATTTTCTCTAAATAAACTATTTTCAATTATTGTGCTTTTACTATTTCTTCCTGTAACTTGTTTATTTCTTCTTTGAAGTGTTTAGATGCTGTACCATTTGGTGCATGTATGTTAAATGCTGTGATTTGTTCATCACCAATGTACCTTGAACATAATGTTTTCAGTTCTCTTTCAATCATGTCTATTTTTGCTGTTGTGTTATACCTGATTTTTGCTTTGTTTAGGTGAAGCATAATAGAGTTTATTCCAGCTTCTTATTTTAAGTCAGTGTGAATAAATGTTTCAAGTGTAGATTTGTCTTTCTAATCCATTCTTCTACTCTTCTGTTTTAGTGGTGAGTTTACTTTGTTCACAGTTATGATCATTAATAGCATATTTCCCTCCATCCTATTCTCTTGAAGTTTTTTTTCTTTTAAATTTTTTATTACATTTTGAGTTCTGAGTTGTATCCCTCTCTCCCTCCCACCCTCCCATTAGAGAAGACCAACATTTCAGATAGACACACAGAGAGAGACAGGGAGGGATGAAGAGAGAGGGACAGAGAGAGAGAGAGAGAGAAATAGGGGAAGGAGGTGTGGAACCATAAAATACATACTTCCATATATCAGTTCTTTCTCTGGAGGTGGATAGCATTTTCCATCATAAGTCCTTCGTAGTTGATTTGAACGATCGATCATTACTCAGAATAGCTTAATCATAGTTACTCTTCGAACAATATTGCTGTTACTGTATATAATGTTCTCTTGGTTCTGCTCATTTCACTTTTCATTATTTCATGCAAGACTTTTCACATTTTTCTAACACCAACCTGCTTGTTACTTCTTACAGCACAGTCGTATCCCATCATCATCATATGCCACAACTTATTAGCCATTCCCCAATTTAAGGATATCCTCTCAATTTTCACCTCTTTGCCACCAAAAAGAAAATTGCTATAAATATTATTGAACATAGAGGTTCTTTTCCTTTTCCCCTGGTCATTTTGGAAAACAGATGTAATAGTAGTATTTCTAAGTCAAAGAGTATACAATTTTATAACTGTGTGGGCATAATTCCCAAACGCTCTCCAAAATGACTGGATCAGTTCACAATTCCACCAATAGCATATATGTCCCAATTTTTCCACATCTCTTCCAACATTTGTTATTTCCCCCTTTTGTCATTTTAACCAACTTGATAGATGTAGAATGATACCTCATAGCTGTTTTGGCTTGCATTTCTCTAATCAATAATTATTTTGATCATTTTTATATGACTAGATATGGCTTTAATTTCATCTTCCAAAAACTGCCTTTTGTATTCTTTTGACCATTTAGCAAATGGAGAATGACTCATTCTTAGAAATTTGACTCAATTCTCTATATATTTATGAGGCCTTTATCAAAAAAAAAGTTATAAAAATGTTTTCCCAATTTCGTTTTCTTTCTAATCTTGGCTATGTTAGTTTTATTTGTATAAACCCTTTTTAATTGAATCAAAATCATCTATTTTGTATTTCATGATGTTTTGTCTCTTGTTTATTCATAAATTCTTCTTACTCAAATCTGATAGATAAAATGTTCCTTGTTCCTCTAATTTACTTATAATATCTCCCTTTATGTCTAGGGCATGTATTCATTTTTACCTTATTTTGGTAAACAGTGTAAGATATCGGTCTATGGCTGGTTCTGCCAGATGGCTTTCCAATACTCCCAGCAATTTTTACCAAATACTAAGTTCTTTTCCCAAAAGCTTATACCATTGTTTATCAAACACAAGGTTACTATGGTCACTTATTACTGTGTAATGTATATTTACTCTATTCTATTGAGCCACCACTCTACTTTTTAACCAATACCAGATAGTTTTGATTATTACCACTCTATAATAGTTTAAGATCTGGTACTGCTAGACTTCCTTTATTTATATTTTTTTCCATTAATTCCTTTGATATTCTTGACCTTTTGTTCTTCCAAATGAATTTTATCACTTTAATAAGCTTAATAAACTAATTCTTGGTAGTTTAACTGAGATGGCATTGAAAAAGTAGATTAGTTTAGGCAGAATAGTCATTTTTATTATATTGGCTCAGTCCACCCATACTGAATTATTCTTTACAAAGAAGGTGGTGAGAGATTAGGCACAATCAGGATTAGTGATCTTGGCTCGATGTAATCTTCTGCTCTTTGTCTATATGCCATCACAAGTTTTTTATTTTTTATATTTTTATATTTTCTTTCCTTTTGTCTTTTGAAACCCCCCCTCCCAACGATACTGGGTCTGAAGTTTGTTTTCTATTGACTAATTCATATTGCAGTCATCCACAATCTTATTCCCACCCCAACTATACTTTCACTTGTTCCCTATTTACTTACATAAATGTTTGTGTGTTTGTTTTAAGATTAGATTTCCCTCTCAACAAGCAGAAAATACAGCGGCCATTCACAGACCCAAAACCACTACTGGTTGGCATAAGTTTTCTGCTGGTTCGCCCCTCCTTAGGCAGCTCAGTAGCCCTTCACTCCCTGGGACTCACCATGTTGGTGTTGAGATTATTGTAGACATAAAATTGGCTTTAGCTCCACCGAAGCTCAAAATTCTTGAGCTCAAGCGATCCACTAGCTTCAGCCTCCCTAGTTAGCAGGGATTACAGGAGTGGTCCACCATACTCAGTCTTCAATGTACTCCTATACCAAATTCTGTGTGTGTGTGTGTGTGTGTGTGTGTGTGTGTGTGTGTGTGTACACACTACCATCCTCAGATTGGTTCAGGTGAAAATGAAATTTAATATTCACTCTCCCCCCCCCACTTCTTCCTCATTTTTATAATTATATGTGCCCTGATCATATGAGATAGTAAATTCTCCTATCCTTTCTTCCTTCCTACTAGTATACTTCTTTTCCCCTCCATTTTCTTTCTTTAAGATCATCAATAAAAAAGAAAATTAGAACAAATATGCATAGTCCAGCAAAACAAGTTCCCACACTGACCATGTCTAAAAATGTCTTGTTCATCTCTAACTCCATCACCTCCTTGGCAGCAGGCGGGTGGCATGATTTACCTTCAGGCTTCTGGACCCATGCCTTATCTTTGTATTGATCAGAAACCTAAAGTCCTTTGAAGTTGTTTTATTTTTTATAATGTTGTCATTGCATAAATTGTTCTAGTTCTGCTTCCCCCTGTATCAGTTCAGAGGTCTTCGGTTTCCTCTGAAATGTCCACTTTATCATTTCATATGGCACAGTATGATTTCATTACATTCATATACTATAATTTGTTTATCCATATCCCAATAGATACCCCCTTTCGATTCCAATTTTTGACTACTTTGAAATAAGCTTTCCTAAGTTTTTTGGTTGGTTTTTTTACATATGGATCTTTTTTCTCTTTCTTTGATATCTTTGGGGTATAAACTGTATAACTAGGTCATAGGGTAAGCATCATTTAAAGTGACTTTTGGGACATGGCACAAATTGCTTTCCAGAATGGCTGGAACAGTTGGGAATCTTACCAACAGTGCACAAGTGTACCTGTTTTCCCTCAGTCCTTCCAACATTTGTCCTTTACCTTTTTGTCATCTTTGCCCATCTTTTGAGTGTGAAGTGGAACCTCAGATGTGTTTTAATTTTCATTTCTCTAGTTTTATTAGTGATTTGAAGCATTTTTTTCCACATGGTTGGTGTTATCTTAGATTTCCTCCTTTGAAAACTGATCCAATTATTTAACCATTTACCTATGTTTTTCATTTTTTACCAATTATTTGATTTTTCCCTTTTTGAAAAAATCAGTTTAGTTGTTTATTTTATTAGCTTTAAAAACAGCTTCAAGTTTATTTGTTAACTCAATGATCACTTTGCTTTCAACTTTATTAATCTATTTTTTAATTTTCAAAATTATTACTTTATTGCTTAAAGTTGGGGGCAAAGCTGATTTTTTCTTTGAGGCTTTGGCTCACATATGTTGTGGTGTTCTTCTCTTGTTGTGAGTTGGTGTCTTGGGTGGCTCTGGCTCCATAACAGCTCTTTATAGTGAGAGTTTTTGTTTGTTTACTCATTCCAAACTTACTTCCTGAATTGGGACCTTGTGTAAAAGCCATGCTCTACACAGTTCTGGAGGAAAGATTAGGGCCTCATTGAACCCAAACTGTATTCTGTGAGGTCCTGACACTGCTTCTCCAGGTACTTAACGATGTTAAAACCAGCTCAGACCAGGGAATTGCCCACATGTTCTCCTCTGAGCAACACAACTGCCGGCTTGCCCCTGGTTGAAGTTCCAGTAGACAGCTGCTAACCCCAGCCCATGAAGTTGCTGGAAGAATGTGCAGATTCTAAGCAATACAACTGCAAGCTTGTCCCTGCTCTCTCTGTTCACCATTTTGAATACTCAGCTGCAGGCCTATGAACTAAATCATAATCTTGTTCTAGGGTCAGAGAAACAGAGCTAGAAGCTCCACCCTGATCCACACTCCCTATCTTGGTACACAGATTCAGGGCCTAGTCTCCAACTTTCCTCAACACTGCTCTGTGGTCATACTGATACAGCTTCAGGTCCCAACCTCATTCCATCTGAAAGAAGGTTCTGGGAGGACCTTGCCAACTGGACTGTCTCTCCAGTGCCCAAAGGCCTCTGGCTAACTCTCCAAGCTGAAAAAAAAAAATGGCCTTCTGTAGTGTGGTGCAAAAAGCACTTCCTTAACATTGTTGGAATAATTGTGGGAGAAAGCGAGCTATGTGCTGCCATCTTTACTAATCTATTTCCATCATTTTGATGCAAATCTAAAACTTAATTCTAAAATTAAGCCAGCCGAGGATTTGTGTACAAACAGAGGGTTTCAAATAGAATAGAACTTTTCCTTAAGAAGAACAACTCTTTTATATGGTATTTGATAAAGCTCTATGGACAGTCTTTATGACATCCCTATAAGGAGGCATGGTTACCCCTATTTAACAAGTTAACTGAGATAGATAGGACTTAAGTGGCGTGGCCAAAATTACACAGTTCAAAGGTGTGAGCCAGAATTAAAGGCCAGGCCTCTTCAGACTCCAAAAGTCTTGGCTCTTTCCTTAAGCACCAATTACTGATCCAGACTGTGTAGTTGGATACACTCAAAGGCCATTGTTATATACAGATTCATTTGCTTCTTGGTTAAATGGGGCTTTTGGAGGGACCATTTTTTTGTTCTTGTGTCTTTTGGTATGTTGATTTTTCTGTCTCCTCTCTGCTCTTATAAAGCTGCTAACATTTTGTTTCAAATTACCATTACTAGGTTTTTCATGAGCATCTCTTCATGTTTATAAAGTATACATGTTTTAGGACATGACCTAAGTGACATCTCTTTTAGCTGCTCTCAGACCCTTCTGTACTTTCATTCCTTTTTCTGGTTAGGATCTGGATAGCTAAAGGTTACTAACTAAGCAAGCAAGGTATTTCATAACAGGAACCCTCAATGAAAACGTGTTGGAATTGTACAAGCTATCCCCCACACAAGCTTGAAGTGGTGCCCATACACCCAGGGAAGCAAGAGACATACAGACACACACCTTTCTCAGCTCCTGGATTATGGAAGAAAGGCGATCATTTTCTGCGGATGTATTAGTCACAAGAAATCTCATTTGTTTAATGTCGTTCTGCAACTCTTCAATTCTCTTCATCAGCTTTGCCTCTTTGGAAGCGGTTTCTAGCAGTAAGCATTCTTCTCTGTTCTCTCCATCATATGTGGCCCGCTTATGGTTGCTATGACATTCTGCTAATGCCTACAAGGGACAAAGAAGACAGCCATTTTGAAGGCAGACTAGAGATGAGATTTGCAACTTAAGTACTGCTCTGTGTGGTATAAGAATATTAAATCATCACCCAGAGAGATGTTTCTTCTTAAATAACGACTTTTTCTAATGACTGAAATACTTTTGTTGGACAAATCAGCAAGTAGTTATTGCACACCTATGACATGTCTTACATTAAAAGAGAAAAGAATGGTAATAGCTAAAAACTCAGCACTATTTAAACTATACCTAGCTTACAAATTAGTTGATAAAATAAAAATTTTAACCATTCCCTCCCTCAAAAAACACCTCCACATATAAATTAAACATATTAAAAGAATCCAACAAAGAGAATTAATCAAAGTGGTTAACTAAAAAAAGTTTGATTTGGGGTCTATTTTTATTTTTGATCTGTTTTTAATTTTTTACACAAAGGAAGCCAGACCCAGAAAAGAAACACAGAGATAGCCTTGTAAGGTACTCCCTACCCCCTCCTGCACCACTAATGGCTCAGAGTAGATGTTTCCTGTTTACCTCTTTCAGTTGATGCACTTCCAGCCTATGGGACTCTAGCTCTGTTTCCAAGTCCCCATATTTCTGTTTCAAGTCGGCATTTTCCTCAAGCACTGCCAGGCCATATGTTGCAGCCTGGACTTTCTCCTGGGTTGTCTCCTGTAGCTCGCTGGATAACCGTTCCACTTCTGCTCTCAGAAGTGCCAAGATCCTTTCCTGTTCCATAGGGGATAAGCTGGGCCCCTGCCTGCCAAGTACAAGCCAAGAAATCAGTACCTTGTTACAGGAGAAGCCCTTAAGGAAAGGGAAGATTTACCGAGGACACAGTTAAACAAACGCAAGATTCATATGGAAAAAACCCTACACATATAGCTTGGTATGGGGTGAGGGGAGTGCAGAGGACAAGGTAAATTCTAATGGCAGTAGTAACTTAAAAAAACTTAAACTTAAAGACTTAAAAAAAAGGCTGGGGGCATAATAATATGCATAAAAAGAACCCAGAAAATATGTAGGGTTCAAGGGACAAAGCAGTCCAGTGAGAAGACAATGTACTTTTAAGACACAGGAAGAAAACTAGTCACTTAGAACATCTCCATTATTCCTTTTAAAAAAAATGAACAAATGGGGAGAATGACAAAATGGAGCATCTTGATTCATAAGCAGATAGCACAAGAAAACGAAATGTTTCCCACTCCATAATGAGTCACTGAATTGTGGTGGGGCAAGGAGCCACTGGTTCGAGGGAAGAAAGTGATGCCATAAAATAAGCCCTTAATAAATGTTGATGGATAAAAATGAGAAAGCAATTTAAGATTTAAAAAAAAAAACTGTTCAATCATCCATGTTTTGTTTTGTTTTTTTTGTTTGTTTGTTTTTTTGCTTTTTGCTGAGGCAATTAGGGTTAAGTGACTTGCCCAGGGTCACACAGCTAGGGAATGTTAAGTGTCTGAGACCAGATTTGAACTCAGGTCCTCCTGACTTCAGGGCTGGTGCTCTATCCACTGCGCCACCTAGCTGCCCCCAATCATCCATGTTTTAAACTAATAAAAGGAAATGTGAAATTGGGCCACACAGCTAATGATCTGAGGCCAGATTTGAACTCTGAAAAATGAGTCTTCCTGATTCCAGGCCCTGCACTTGATTTACTATGCCACCTAGTGCAGTTTTATGTTTTAATAACTTCAGAAATAAAAATGATATAAAAATATTTTAATCACTTTAAATTTTAATTATTTAATTTTATTTAAAATTTAGCTTTGAGAATTTTGAATAATAAATTTATCATTAAAATTAAATTAAATTTTTACTTCAGTTATAAATGAAGAAAAAGTCAATTGTGTTCTCTGATGAGTTGAAAAAAAAAAGGAGAAAATCCACTTTCCATTATAAAAAAAAAAAGGCTTCCTACAGAAATTTAACAATTGAATGAAAACTGGCTCAATTCAGAGAGATTGAAGAGACATCAAGCATATTAAAAAACTGTGGCTGAAACTGAGGGTATTTCAGTGAAGTCTCTACAAAAAAACAATTCACTATATGTTTGTTGAAATGAACACTCCCAAGGCCAAGATGCACATAATTCAAATAACCTATGTTACAGCTGTTCAAATACTCCTGGGAGAAGATTTCTGGGCAAGTTTAGACTTCGGTCAATTGATCAAAAATGGAAAAATTCCAATGGCAGATATGACAAAGTGACTTTGTCTGATGAAGCAGCTCTCCACATATGTGGCAAAGTTCATCATCACAAATGCCATATTTGGGAGCCAGAAAAGTCTCAAAGACTCTGACAACAAAAAAAAGAAAGTCCCTAAATTCATGTTTGGTGCACCATTAATAATCCTTGCCCCTCCCCACCTTTTTTTTTGAAGGGCCTACAGTCAACAGCGGTTCTTACTTAGCAATGCTTCTAATTTTTTTCTTTCTCGAACTGCAGAAGCTACATCTATTAAATAACACTATTTTCCAACGAAACAGAGCACTTTGTCATTATGAATTATGTGAGTGACACTTTTTGAATGATAGCATCTCAGTCCAGTGGATCCATAGAGAAAGCCATTTTGCTTGGCCATTTTGTTTGTCCCTATTAGATTTTTTCTTGTGTGGCCAGGATAATGTCAAAATCGTTGGTGTACATCAAAACTTGCTTTTTGGGTGACTTTTAAGTCTAGAATTACAAATGCAATCCTTTTCACCAGTGAATAGCAGTTAAAGTACAAAAAATCATCTAGAGTAAAGCATTACACAAGATGGTGATTATGTTGAATTTTATTAAGAAACATCATTATTTAAACAATTAACCTTTCAAATGTTTTTTTCCTGAGTCTGTGACATTTATACTTCTGAAATTATTAAAGCATGACTCGATATCTCTTGGATCTAGACTTGTCATGAACTGAATCAGTCCTTTAATTTTTTTCATCCAAATGTTAAATTTTGAGGAGAGGCTCCTTTTTTTAATTTAAAACATTAAACTTTCAAATGATTTTTTGTAATTTTGTAAAATTTCTATTTCCAAAGTTATTAAAGCTTAAGACTTTCAGCATAAGGCATTTTGGTTCTGCTTTCTTCGTTTTTTGGTTATTGGCTTTTAAGGAAAAAAAAAAAGAAAAAGAAAATAATCCCATTTCTTCCAATACAAGAAAGCTAAGTTTTTGTAGATGAATCACCTAAGTTTTCTTCCCAAAAATAAGCATCAAAATGCTGTTAACACCTTTTAAGCATTTTTGGAAGCCCCCTTACCACTACATAATAGTAAGTCATACAATAAGCATTTTTTACATAAAGTGGTCATTCTAATGGTAAAACAGAGGCATACTCCAGAAGGACCACAAAAGGACACTTTCTGAATCATAAACATTACCATCTCTACCATCACCAATACAGCCCACTTCTATCATTATTCTCTTCTGCAATCCTCATCTCCCAAGGAGACTGCATAATGCAAGTCCACTTTCAAGAGAAGACCTCTTCTACTTTCCCATGCTATATCCAAACCTATATACACCCCAGTGGCGCTCTGCCCTAGGACCATCTTTAGGACTGGTCTGCCCTCAAGACCTCTTCCACCTTCTTATTCCAAATAACTACAAAATTCATAAAATATCTAGGAATCAACCTCTCAAAGCACATAAAAAACCGATATAGATTCAATTGCAAGTTCTTAAAGAAATAAAGAACAACCTAAATAAGTAGAAGAATATTCATTGTAGGAGAATATTCACTGTACATGGCTAGACCATACCAACATAATAAAAATGACAAAAATATGAAAATAATGTTTTAATGCAATACCAAATTACCGAGGGTATACTTTACAGTGCTTAATAAAATGATAACAAAATTCATTTGGAAAAACAAAACATCTAGAATATCAAGGCAAATGATGAATAAGACAAAAGGGAAATAGCATTTCCAGACCTCAGACTATATTACAAAAGTATTCATCAAATTCATCTGTATTAGTTAAAGAAAAAAAATATGAATCAATGAAACAGACTAGACAAGAGAGCATCAGAAACAATAAAACTCAGTAAACCAGGGCTTCATAGAATGGAAAATATTAATTACCTAGGAAAAAGATTCCTTATTTGATTAAAAAATGCTGGGAAAACTGGAAAGCTGTCTAACAAAAATAAGGCTTAGATTAGTATCATATACTCTGCTCCACAACACCTTCTAAATGGGTATGACCTTAATATTAAAGATGATACCATAAAAAAAATAGAAAAGAAACAGATTATATAGTCTCACAGATATGGTTAAGAAATATATTCTCAAACACACAAGACACAGAGGCAATTATAAAGCTAAAATAGGTTTTGCATAGACAATACTAATTTTTAGGATAAGAAGTGATTGAATGAGAAAAAAATCTTTGGATCAAATTTCTCTGATAAGAGTTTGATATATATATATATACATACATACATATATATATATATATAAACATGTGTTTATGTGAGGTTGAATAATGTTAGAGTCCCCTGAATTTGTTTTTGAGTTGCCATATTTTCTAGAAACACTGGACCCAGAGTATGCAAGAGGCCCTGAATGAAGCCCTATACCTCTTTCCCCCCCACACACATAATTTTTTGTTCACATTTCAAACTGGATTCCTTGTGTGTCCTTGGGAATCAAGACAGGTGCCAGTAAGTCTGCAGTAGACTGGGAAATTGCTTGTGCAGCTGGGACCCTTGTAGATAAGCAGACCATTCTATTTTTATAGTCTAACAATTTCCAAGGGTAAAGAATGTGGTTTTTGCCTTGCCTTTCCTTCAGGAGAAGTTTTGTCCTTTTCCCACCCCTACTGCTCTTTCCCTACCTCCATGCCATTCCCCTTTTAGTAGAGATTTGTGTTTTTTCCTCCTTCCTTTGTCCTGCTGTTATAAAAATACAAACTTCTGTGTGGATTGTGAACTCTTTGGATTCCATATCCTTGTTTGTTTCTCTTGTAATAAAATAAATAAAATAAAAATAAAAATAGTTTTCATAAGTTTTGTGCATTCACCATTCACCAATAGGTATATGGTCAAAGGATATTCAGTTATCAAAAGAACTGCAAAGTATTTATAACCACATGAAAAAAAAATGCACCAAATCACTAATAATAAAATAAATGCAAAGCAAAAAAACCCTGAGGTTTGATCTCATACGATGCAAATTGGCAAAAAAAAAAAAAAAGCAATATGCACTAATACACTGTAGGTGGAATTATGGTCATGTCCAAAAATGCATATTTCATTTTGCATCTTGACCCTATCAACTCTCCATCTGGAGATGAATAGCACAATTCACAGGCAGCTAGGTAGAGCTGCATTGGTTAGAGAGTTAGGCCTGAAGTTAGGAAGACTTATCTGCCTGTGTTCAAATCCAGCCTCAGGCACTCACCAGATGTGTAACACAGGGCAAATCACTTAACTTTGCCTCAGTTTCCTCATGCATAAAATGAACTGGAGAAGGAAATGGGAAACTATTCTAGTATTTCTGCAAAAAAAAAAAAAACAAACCCCAAATGGGGTCACAAAAAGTCAGCCATGACTGAAAAACTGAACAACAAAGTCATCAAAAAGAAAAAAAAATCCCTATCTACTTCAAAATATTTATAACAGCTAAGAACTGGAAACAAAAGTACATGCACATCAACTGGGGAATGGCTAAGCAAAGTGTGGTGCGTGAATGTCATGGAATATTACTGTGCTGTAAAAAAAGAAAAAATGACAGGTGTGATAAGTGCAGAGAAGCATGGAAAAATGTTTTGTGAATTTCTATACAATAAACAGAGCCAAGAAAACAATATTCACAGGAACTATAAAAATATAAATGTAACCAACACATCAAAAAACCAAAGGTAAACATAACAAAATCAAAAAGATCAAGGACTGAGGAAAAGACACTCATAACCTTCCCCTTTGTGGAGGTGGGAGTTCCACAGGTAACATATATTGCACATATTTTCAGACTTTCTCAAGGTACCAATCAGTTAATTGTGCTGACATTTTTCCCCCCTCTCTAAAAAAAAATTGTCATACAGGATGGCTCTCAGGGAGGAGAAGGGGAAGGGGAAGGGAAAGGGGAAGAATCCATGTGAGACATAATTGTGGTGATGTAACAAACAAAACATATCAATAAAACCTTAATTTAAGAAAAATCAAAAAGAATTCAGGGAATGATGAAGTCAGTTTTGCCCTTTGGAAAAAATCAGTGTGGCAGCTGTGTGGTAGATGGATTGGAGAGGAGAAAGACTGTAGTTAAGGACACTAATTGGGAGGTTGCTGTGATTGTTCAGATAAGAAGTAACAAAGGCCTGAACTTGGATGGAAAATATTGTTAGAAGTGAGAAGGTAGATGTAACATGTAGTTAAAGGAGAAAGGGTAGGATTTAGCAACTGAAAGGATATGAGGTGAGAGAATGAGGAACTGAGGTTCTAAATTTGGGAAATTAGAAAAATGGTGATGTTCTTGACATGAATAGGTTCAGTAAAGAAGAGGGTTAGGGAGAAAAATAGTATGCTCTCTTTTATTTTATATGTATTACACTTTTTTTTTTTTTTTGCTGAGGCAATTGGGGTTAAGTGACTTGCCTAGGGTCACACAGCTAGGGAATGTTAAGTGTCGGAGACCAGATTTGAACTCAGGTCCTCCTGACTTCAGGGCTGGTGCTCTATCCACTGCGCCACCTAGCTGCCCCCCTGTATTATACTTTTTAATATATGTATTATATAATTTATATAGTGTATATATTTCATATTTGTTACATATATTTATATTTAGTTTAAGAAGTCTATTAGATATCCAATTGGAAATGTTCAATAGGCAGATAGAGATGTGGGATTGAAGACAGAGACCTGAGAACCATTTGTCTTGAGAAAATGAAACCCAGAGTTGCTGATGAGGTTACTGGGGAATAGAAAAAGAAGGCCCACTATAAAGCATTAGGGTACATACAAGGACATGGTAAGAAGGAGCCTACAAAGGAGAATAGGGAGCAGTCAGCCAGGTCATCAACTCTCCCATAATCCACAGCAGCTCTTCCAAATCTTTTCATCCCTCCACAAACTTCCCACAACTTTCTCTCCCCCTCTACCACCCCCCCAAGCTCTTGGATTCCTATTTTACAGATAAAATGGAGGCCATTTGCTGTGAACTTTCTGTTTTCTCACTCTTCTTCAACTCCTATCGCTCAAATTCCTTCTGCCACTCACTCCTCTTTCACCAGCGTCTCATGTGAAAAAATGTGGCCTTACTTCTTACCAAAGCTATTCATTCAAGTAACCCAAGTTCATCCTGCCTCCTCCAACATACTACCCTCTGGCATCTCCACTTTCTCACTTTTTCTCAATCTTTCCCTTTCTACTGGCTCCTTTCCTACTATCTACAAATATGCCCATCCTGGAAAAAAAAACACCTCACTTTATCCTTCAATCAATGCCCTCTCTCTCTTCTGTCCTTTGTAGCTAACCTCCTGATGCCTTAACTTTCTCTCCTCTTGATCTCTTCATAATTCCTTCTAACTTTTATCATTCCACTAAATGGAATGATGGAATGGAATGAATTTATCCCAATGATTTCTTCATTGCCAAATCCAATTCAACAACCTTTACTCAATCTTCATTCTTCTTGATTCTCGACATCCTTTGACACTATTGATCACTCTTTACTCTGATACCCTTTTCTCTCTAGGTATTTGGGACACCACTTTCTCCTGCTTCTCCTTATCAGGCTGATCCTTTTTCCTCTCCTTTACTGGATCTTCTCCAGGTCACATCTTCTAAGCACAGATGTGCTGGGCTCACTTCTCTTCTCCTATACTACTTCACCAACTAATTAAATGCCTACTATGGCATTGTGATAAACACTGTTCATCAATATCCCATGGATTTCATCACCATCGCTATGCCAATTAATCTCAAAGCTACCTATCTAGCCCTAAGCCCTCTGCAGACCTGCAATTTCAAATTTCCAAATGCCAGGTAGACCATCTTAAACTCAACATATTAAAAACTGAACCACTATCTTTCCCCCTAAACCCTTAATCACCATTTCTACATGAATGATTCCTAAATCTATATATCCTGCCTTAATCTCTTTTGCTGACTTCCAATCTTGAAATTCCAAATGCCAGGTAGATATCCTAAACTCAATAAGACATTTTAAACTCAACATATTCAAATTTGAATCATCTTTTCCCCAAATGCTACCCTTAACTGCTATCTCTATACTGATGATTTTAAAATCTACTTATCCAGCCCTCATCCCTTTGCTGATTTCTGAATTTTGAATTTTTGGTAAATCTTAAATTCTTAAATATATTGAATTTTACATATTCAAAATTGAATCATTACCTTTCCTCCCAACCCCCCCCAATTCTTCCCTTCCATATTATTTAGAGGGCAGCAGCATCCTACCAGCCTCTCACCGCCCCCCCCCCATACACCCCATATCTAGTCTGTTGCCAAGGACTGTCGATTTTACCTTAGCAACAGCTCTCACAAATGCTCTGTCTATGCTCTGATACTGCCACCACCCTGGTGCAGGGCCTCATTATGTATTGCAATAGCCTGCTGGTGTGGTTGCTGCCCCCACTTCAATCCTTCCTCCATTCAGCCACTAAAGATTTTCTTATAGTGCAGGTCTGACCATATCACCCTCTTCCACTCAATAAATTCTAGAAGCTTCCAACTGCCTCAGGATCAAAGACAAAATGCTCTGTTTGGCATTCAAAGCTCTTCATAACCTAGCTCCCTCCTACCTTTCCAGGCTTCCTATACCTAATTACCTGACATTATCCCTTATTCCTTTTTCCATATTCCAGAGATTGACCTCCTGGGTGTTCCAGGAGCAAGACCTTCCATTTCTTGGTTCCATGCATTCTCTATGGCTTCCCCCATACATGGAAAGGTCTCTTCTTGTTTCTGGCTACTGGCTTGCATCTTTTACTGGATGGAAGCCTCTTGATTCTAGTGCCTTTCTTTTCCTATTATCTCCTATTTATCCCCAACAGAGCTTATTTGCATATATTTGTTTGCTTGTCTTCCCCCTCCCCCTTCCTCTCTTCCCCCCCTTCCCTCTTTCCCCCCCCGTTCCCCGCCCCTTCCCCGTCCCCCTCCCCCCAGACTGTGTTCTCTTCGAAACTGTCTCTTTTTGTTTCCCCAGCTTGCCCTAGCATAGTGCTCGGCGCATAGTAGGGATTTAATGCTTATTGACTGAATGGGAGCTATAAGTAAAAGTGATAGGATTTTGCTATCTATAGTGATAGCAGAGGATCACAACTTTTGAATCATTTTCCTCTACATCGGAGAGGAATATTAGCTGGGGAGGGGGTGGTTTCAAAAAAGGCGACTGTCGGCAAATAAAACAGTCACCAAGCATTTTTTGAGACTTACTATGTGCTAGGCACTGTACCAGTCCAGGTCAGTGTCCAGTCCAATTGTTTTCATGGTTAGGGAGGTTTTATGAGAAAAAATGAGTCTCCTGTGCTATGAACCCGCCCCATCTTGGGTGGGGTGGCGGGTAGACGTTGGGACTATGAATAAATTAACAAACATCTAGGTCCCCCCTCATTCCCAATCTTCCACCTTACCTTTTCATGAGAGCTTCCGAACGCCAGACCAAAAGAAGCTGCGCGGCCGCTTTTCCTCTTACCTGGGTGGGGCAAGCCTTCCAACCCGCAGCCCAGACAGACGTGGGCGGACGGACTTGACAGCCACAGGTAGCCGGCGCAGCCGCGTGGACCCGCAACCGCGGTCTTCGCCGGTGCGCGTGCGCGGAGCTAGGGTGTGAGCCACGCCCCTTACCCCGCCCCCTCAGAGCTCCACCCTGGGCTGCAGGGACCGGCTTCACCTACTTTACGGTTCCAGCTCCCTGGAGAGAGGAGTGGACCTGGAGTGATGGCTAGTCTGCAGCCCCCTCCCCACTTGCACATCCTAGCATACCTCCCGAGGCCGCTGCAACCCCTCTCTCAGCCCGTTGAGGCCGGGGCGGTGGTCTGAAACTCCTCTAGCGTCCAACGTTCCCCTCGGGCCACATCGAGGCCACCGATTTGCCGGCTCACTTGTCCCGCCCCCTTCTCTCGCCCCATCCCCCTAGCGCGCCTCTCAGAGAGCAGGAAAGCTGATTGGCTAGGGCCGCCGTGGAAAGAACCAATTAGAAGCGCATTCTCTCTGATCCACCCAATTCCCTCCCCTCAATGCCGCAGTGCTTCGCTTGGTGCGACGGTCTATCCGCAGTGTCGGCCCCATTTTCCTGAGGTCTGGGCCCGCCTCCGAGGCCTCGTCCCGCCTCCGGCAGTCAGACGCAATAAGGAAGGGGACTGGGTGATAGTTGAGGGTGCGGAAGGGACGCGGGAACCTGGCGGGAGGCCGATGCAGCCCCCTGAGTGGCGACCGTTCGGGTCGAGCCCGAACCCATTAGGACGTAAGGGACGAAGGCCCCCATCGGGGACTGAAGGGGCATTTGGAGGGTAACTGCAGCCTTGGCCCTGACCGCTTGGGCACGAGCTTCCTTACGGGCTGATATAATTGGCCCAATTGGTACAGGCCGATGAGTCAGAGAACCCCACGAAAGTGGGAGAAGCCGCCCCCTCCCCCCGCATTTACCCCTGCTGTAACATTGTTTCTGGAAACCGTAACACGTACAAGAAAAAGATTCGAATGGTATGTGAGCCAAGGCCCGGATGAGGCGGGCTGGCTGCAAGTTGCAGGAGAAATCACCGACCCCCTGGGGGCCGGGGGTGGGGCCCTTCTGCCGAGCTCCTCAGAGAAGGATCGCAGGGATAGGGAAGCTGACTCCATCGGAGGAGTGGACAGCCGTTGAATGGAAGGGAGAATGGGAGCAACTTGTTCAAGTAATCCTAGAACATCTCTTAGTATAAGCATACGGTGCAGGGTGGGAGACAGCTAGAGGGCTGACTCCACAAGACCTTAGTTCAAGAGGTTCTGTGTAGCTGTGTAGACATCAACTCTACCCACAAGGTCTTATTGTATACCTACTGTGAGTTAGACTTTGGGGATAACATACAAAAGGAACTCAGACTTCTGCATAAGATTTGTAAAACATATTACCTCATCTAATCCTTACATCAATCCCTTAAAATAAATTAAATTACTATTCTCTTTTCAGCTCAGGAAACTGAGTATTTGAGGCAGGATTTGAACTCAGGAATTTCTGACTCCAAGTCCAGTATTCTACTCACTTTGCCATGTTGCTTCTAAAACTACTGAAATACAAGTAAGTTTCTGCTGAAGGCAGTTGCATAGCATAGTGGGGGTTAGGAAGACCCAAATTCAAATGTGCCAAGTCATTTAACCTCTTCCTTCAACTGTAAAATAGAAATCCTCATACAGTTATTGTGAGGATCAAATGGGATTATTTGGTACATGGGGGTACCTGGTACATAGAACTTAAAATAAATGCTTGTTCTTTCCCTTGTTGATTTGTGAAGTTTCCACACCAGAAATTCCCCAAATGGATTGGGGACTCAAAAAACCCACCATGATCATTTCATTTTGCCTCCCTCCAAAAAGCCCACAGATAGGTAGGTAAAGGTTCCAGAGAGACTATAGGCCCACCCTTTTTCACATCTAATTATCTAGGAAAGAAGTGTTTGAACCCTGGCTACTCAAGGAATAGTAAATTTAGAGGTGAAATGAGCAAGGCCTGGGGAGGGGGCATTTTACCCAAAGTAGAGAAATCTGCTCCCTATACTAAAGGAATGGATAGATTAGTTAGGGCTTGCCCATTTTCCCCCTAAAAGCCTTGGTCATTTTTATTTCCCCAAACCAACCTGCCTGCCAACTAAAATGACTCTGGAGGAATAAGATGGAAAACAAAATATGGGCTTTCACCCAATCTTCCATCAGTATTGCTTGCAAAGTTAACATGTGAGCTTCTTGAGTCAAAGAAGCCCTTCTCATACAGTATCTCTCCCCCTGATCTGATAACACCTAAAAGAGAGTTATAGATGGATAAGACAGACACTCTTACTGCCAAAGGTATGTTGTTGAGTTACCCATTCCGTGGTCCATTTTTCCAGGACAACACTTAACAGCTTTGGACTTGAGAACGAATAGCTTTAGTATAAGAACTAGAAAAAAATTCTAGTGTAGAAGATCCTATGCTGGCCCTGAAGTTAATAAAACCAAGGTTCGAATCTAGCCTCAAATACTGGGCTAAGTGACTGGACAAGTGAGTTCAGTAAGCTCAGCCCCAGTTTCTTTTACAAAATAAAAAGCACCTGCTTTACATGGGTTATTGTGAATGTCAAATGAAATACAAGAACTTTATAAACCTTAAAATACATGGTTTTTTGTTCTCAAATTCTTTGTGACCCCTTTTGGGGTTTTCTTGGCAAAGATACTGGAGTGGTTTACCATTTCCTTTTCCAACTCATTTTACAAATAAGCAAACTGAAGCAAACAGGGTGAAGTGACTTGCCCAAGACCACACAGTTCAGATGCATCTGAGGTTAGATTTGAACTCCAAGCCTGGCACACCATCTGCTTCAGGACCACTTTGCTGCCCTAAAGATAAATAGCTATGTACATAGTTTGTTCTACTTAGAGTAGTAGCCAACTCTCATGTATCCTTGGTAAACGTTAACCGACTTGATTCAGGCCAATTCCAATAGATTTGTGATGGATAGAGCCATTTGCATCCAGAAAGAGCACTGTGGGGACTGAGTATGGATCACAATATAATATTTTCACTTTTTTTGATTGTTGTTTGCTTGCTTTTTGTTTTCTTTCTCATTTTTTTTCCTTTTTGATCTGATTTTTCTTGTGCAGCATGATAAATGTGGAAATATGTATAGAAGAATTGCACATATTTAACATGTATATCTGGACCTCCCCTAGCATTCTAGGGGAGGGGATGGGGGGAAGAGAGGGAGAAAAATTTGGGACATAAGGTTTTGCAAGGGTGAATGTTGAAAATTATCTTTGCATATATTTTGAAAATAAAAAGCTATTATTTAATTTTTTAAAAAAAGTTAACCAACTGCAGATTTGGAGCAAGGGCTAGTGGTAAAAATACTAACAAGAACAAAAGGACATGGGAAAAAAACCAGGAGAGTATTATTCAGACTTGAGGAGTAGCATGGCATGAGGTCTTATAACTGAATGTAGGGGTTGTGAAATTATGTTTATTATCAGTAAATGTTTGATTTGTATATACCTATATACCTGGGGTCATATAAAAACGTCTTGGATGAAAAGGGGTCATGAGTAGAAAAAGTTTAAGAAGAACTGGCTTAGTGGGTGAAGTGTCCAGATTTGGAGTCAGAAAGGGCCGGGGACAAGATTCTACCTTTGTCATGTACTCAAATTGAAAGGTTGTTTAATAGCATGGATCCTCTCCACGTATAATGCCACTTTCAAAGAGGCATATGGAAGAACATTAACGGTCATAATTAGATATACAACAATTATTTGGTATAACTTTTTGGAAAAAAATTTAAACCCCATTTTTTCAGGCCTTAAAGAAAAAATTCTTGATAGAATTGGAAAATGGGTAAAACTCAGTTTTCTGCTCTTTGGTAGAAACATTCACTTGGGATGACAATTAAAGTTGACCTATGTCAAGAATGCAGATTCAAAACCAATAAATAACATCAGTTGTTTAATACCTTTTTATTGTTAACTCACATCCTCAAGTGTGTTGCTATAATTAAGTAGTCTTAGTTTGGACATTTAGAAGGTGAAACAGTTAAGAGAGTTCACAACACATAAAAACCACAAGATGGCATAGATCAACCAGAACTAATGGGTTGCTTTTGTTTGTTTGTTTTGTTTAATCTCCTTGTAGAAGGAATATAACAAGGGAAGCCGTGCATCATAAAAGTTCTCAATCCTGTTTTATGATCCCAGAAAATGAGACCTGAAATGCAGAGTTTATGAAAATGAGAGGCAACTTCATTAATCCACTGTTCAGGAAGTTATGTTACTGTTTCATGAAAGTTTGAACTGGGGAAAAAGAATAGTAGAATTTCTTTGCCATCCATACTGTTCAGTCTTCACACACAAAATCACACTTTTAGAAATTACAAATAAAATAAGTACACCCATCTATTTCAAAGACTGGTTCTCTCTACTCTCCCCCCCCAACTCCTATTACTTTTAGACTTATCAGAACACTTACACACTATATAGTGAAAAGTTATTGCAGCATTTCTATGCACAGTAAACACTTTAACAAGAACTTAATGAATCTAGAGCTGCTGAAGAAAAAACAGAAGAGGCATTAGCTGCCCTTGTTCTTAAAAAATAAAAACAACAAAATTCACATCTTTGAAACTGACTTCAAAAAATCCACAAAGATGTCAACTTCTTAAACTAAAGCTGACAATGCTGATTTTTTTTTAGCTGGCCACAATTGATTTCACAGCATTTACAATATATCTGGCACTAATACCAAACATATCAAGCAATTCTGCAGGTTTTCCACTTCGAGGCACCCCAGACACTGCCAGCTGGTGAACACTGATGTCAGGCATACCAGAAACAGCTGCACACACAGCTTCCCCAATACCACCTAGAAAAGAGAAAACAAGTCTGCTTGAGAGTACTACTACAAAATGTCTCAGCTTCTATAAGACTACTCTATTCATTGCCATATCACCTGGGAGAATGTTAGAAATGGATGGGGCAGAGGTACTATGTGGGTAGCATATTTCAAAATCTGGAAGCAAGTCCACTTTGTTGAAATCTTGACTCTATATTGCCTAGTAGATGGAGGGGAGGGTTGAGGGAAGAGGAATGATAATCAAATTTCCAGAATAGTGATCAGTGAGGAAAGGCCTGGACCCAGTTTAACACTTCTTTAATTCAAGGAATTAGTGTGTTTTCATCAGTCTCCAAAATCAGCATTCGTTCTAGATTTTTCTTTCTGACCATTTACATGCTAGATATTGATCTCCTAAGTGTTCCCTTGAAATTCCATTCATTTGCTTTATTGACCTTAAAGTTGTAGTACCATTCCCATACACAGTACCACTTTGCCAAAAAGTTTTTCAGACAGGCACGTGAGTGAAAATGCTTCAATCAATCACTCACCTTCTTTATAATGATCCTCAACAGTAATAATACGCCCCTCTGTTACTCTGGCACTAGAAAGGATTGTGGCACGATCCAAGGGCTTGATGGTGAATAAGTCAATTACTCGAATAGAAATACCTGAAAGACCAAAAGAGGGTCTGAGAGATACAGCCTGCATATTTAGGGGATGAGGGAAGTGAAAATAAAAAGATCAGCCAATCTTGCTATCTTTACTCAGATGTGTAGCATAATTCTTTTAAAACATTTTTGTGTGTAATGCAATTCTCAGTTCTTAATATATTACCTTCTTTAGAAAGTTCCGCAGCAGCTGCTAAAGCTTCATGGAGCGTAACTCCAGCTCCAATAACTGTGGCTTTGTCATCTGCACTCTGATAGATCACCTGGCAAAAATGTGAAAAAAAAAATAGAAGGGCCACAGGTTAGGCTATAGAAGGCATCTTACATTCTAGAAGACTTTTGTTTCTTTTAACTTTATTTTTAGTTCCAAATTCTCGTTCTTCTACCTCCTCCTTCAATTGGACTAAAACTTGGCTTTTCCCTGAAACTCTTGCCATTCAAGCCTTTAATTTCTCCCTTTTCACTATTCCTTTTGTGTACAAACATTCTCAGGTCTTCCCTATGCTGAAATACAAACACCCTACCCACATACACCAAAAACCTGAGGAAACATAAGGACAAAGTAATCCACCTCTCTCCCTTTCTAATTGCCAAACTTCTAGAAAGACACCAATTTATTTGCTGCTTCCACACATTTCCCTTCAAAATGACACTGCACTAAAAAGAAATTTTCACTTTATTTTTTTTTCAATTTTGTAGGGCTATTGCTCAGCATATCCCTGCTATCTGCTCATTTAATTGCAAGAGACCTGTGATCTATTGGAATCAAGACTCTGGATCTTGCAATATCTAGTAGTAACATGGGTATTTGATTCATATTGGGCCATTCCATAGTTTGGGGACATACTTGTCTTTTTTGCAAATCCGTCCTTTTTGTCTTTCTAAAAATTCTGACTTTTTAAATATAGCACTTAAGCCACCCATGACCATACATCTATATTCATGTTGTTTGTTTTGATTCTCTCTCACTTGTGTGTGGGATATTCAGGCCCTCATCTTAACAATCAATACTTCAGAGGCATCTCAAGGTATGGAACAAAGACTTTATTCAGGAACTCATGAGTACCGGGCGGTCCTACAATGGATCAAATAAATAGTCCAGAGTTGGGAGAGCTGCCGTCCAGCATATCCCTGGCAACTTTATACAGTTCAGAACAAAGAAAATCCCAAGCCCACCCCTCTTTTCCTTTCCATACATTCTAATTGGTTATATAGGCTTTACTTTCCTTATTTAGGAATTGGAATGTTGACAACTTATAAATCAGACTACTTTCTACTTTCCCTTCCACCCCAGAAACCAGAACTTAGGCCCTCAGGCTTTGTCTAATTTAGTCTATAGTCCTGAGAGATCTTCACTCCCGTTGTCACACTCATTCCCCCCTTTTTTTATTTCTTAATGTTTTGAAGAGCTTTCATCCCAAAATTTTTGCAACAGCCTGTTACTCCTAGTATCGACCTCCTCATCACCAGCATCTTCTTTATTTACTGGGGTCCATCCTTGATGTTGCAGCATTAGCACACGCGTTTTGTTCTCATTCCCTAGAATTTCAGCTATGGTTTTATGTACTATCCCTGTAACAATACGTGTTATACAAGGCAGACAAATTGGTAAAAGTATTACTCCACTTAAAGCAATTAATCCAAACCATAATACCTGCTTCCACCAGCTATCATTGAGCCAGGACCACCATGATGTACTGAACAGAGAACTCCAGTTTTGCACAGGGACGTGCACTAGTTTCCTAATATCTTTGGCAATCTCCTTCACTATTCTCTCATTATCATCAATTTGCATACAGCAAGTAAAAGATTCAGCTTTCCACACACTCCCCCTTCCCCTTCCAGTAGATAATCTAAAACCAATCTGTGCTATAAGACTGCCTCTCTGGTTTGGGTTGCCTGATCTGCCAATAAGTCCAGGGCTTTCGCTGTCTGATTAGTGACAATCTCCAAGACAGCTTGGAGTCAAATTAATCTATTTAAAATATAAATAGGAGTTCTGTATCCCCAACTACCATCTTGAGCCCAGGTGGCCGGTCCATACTCTCGGATTAGTCTTTCAGGTGGCCACGTATCTGCCCATCCGTTAGTATCCCCAGTCTGTGTTAGGGAAGTATCAATGCTCCGTTTCTCTCGCTCCAAATCATCATATAACTGGATTCCTAAATGATTCACACCATTTCCAGGCAAAAAGAAGAATTTCAGTCTAATTAATCCTGATATTAACATTTCAAGTTGAATGCTGCCAAGCCCATTGGTACCAGGGCCAGATTAGAACTCCTTTTTCATTTCTCCTCAGATATTCTGCTATTTGCCAAGGCCCACATGGGTAACCAAATAACAATTCATATGGGGACAGCCCAAAATCTCTCTGGGGTTTTGTTCTGATTCTCAGTCAAGTCAAAGGGAGACACTTCATCCAAGGTAACCTAGTTTCTAGAGTTTTTTAATCTCCTGATTCATCCTTTCTACTTTTCCTGAGGAAGGAGGATGCCATGGAGTATGAAACTCCTAAGTCATCTCTAAGGCTTTCATTAAAGATTGCAAAAGCTTGGTCCTCAAGTGTGTACCTTGATCAGAATCGATGCGCTCCACCAGCCCATACCTCGGGATGATTTGTTCTAAGAAGACCTTAATCACAACCAAAGGGTGACATGACAAAGGGGATAGGCCTCTGCCCAAGATGTTAAGTGGTCCACGAGGACCAGCAGGTATTTGAGACGCCCCACAGGGGGCAATTCAGTAAAATCCACCTGCATACTCTGAAAGGGTCTGATGCCAGGGAGCCTTCCACCCTGTGGAGCCCGCCAAAGAGCTGTTTTATTTGTCTTTCGACAAATAAGACAGCCATCTACCACTTGCTGGACTAATGTGTACAACCCAGGTGTTGAAAATTTTGTGAGCACCACATCACACAGCTTTTGGACATCCCAATGGCTACCCTCATGTAGGTATTGAAGTAGATGTCTCATACCTGCTTTGGTCAGGGCCTCCTTTCCATCGGGCAAGAACCAATGACCCTTAGCGTCCTCCTGGGCTCCTAGAGCCTCATCCAGGGTGTATGATGGTGGATGCATGTGCAAAGGTAGAGCTTCTATCAGAACCATCTTCTCAGGATCAGCAGGTTCTCCCTTGGGTATAAAGGAGTCTCCAGTCTGATGTCCCCTAACATGGACCACAGCTATATATCCTTTTTATTTCAATTTACTGGGACCCCTTAACAAATCATATAAGGGTTGCAACTGATCAATAGGGATCCCAATTTTTATTTCTAATCCATAATATTCCACCTATATATATACATATATATATATATATATATATATTTACTTTTTGCTGAGGCAATTGAGATTAAGTGACTTGCCCAGGGTCACACAGCTAGGAATGTTAAGTGTCTGAGACCAGATTTGAACTCAGGTCTTCCTGACTTCAGGGCTGGTGCTCTATCCACTGCACCACCTAGCTGCCCCCCATATACATATCTTTTGAAAAGCTATTTTCAAGCCGTGGTGTTCAAGTTCACTCCTGACCTCACCCAATACTTGTTCTAAAGTATCTGCATTGACATATGCTGCAAGAATATTATCCATGTAATGAACGATTTGTATTTCAGGGTATTTCTTCCTAACAAGTTTCAATATTTTGTCTACATACCACTGACAAATGGTTGGGCTATTTTCATACCTTGTGGCAGTACTTTCCACTAATAGCTTTTTGCAGGTTCCTGTGGATTGGTAATGTAATTAGGGCTCTAGTTGTTAAGTTCATCTCACATAACGGACTAGTACAGTAGGGGTTTTCCACTCTGGGACTAAAAATCCCTTAAACAATTACATATCCTTAAATCCAAAATACAGCAATAGGGAACCCAATCAGGATTCTATATCGATACACAGTAATCATCACTAACCCTCAGTTCTCCTTCTTTCACAGATTTCCTACCCCAACATATATCCTCCACTAGGGCATCTATGACCTAGACTTTCAGGCTGATCTCTCCCTAATATTAACTATGAACCATCCCTCCACCATTTAGAACCAACACTCACACCAGTGGAAGCTTTCATGAACCACTTCAGTTACTCCTGAACTTAGCTACATCTTGAACTCTAATGACTAATTATTGCATAAGCAAGCAAGTGACAGGACATTGATTTCAGAACAATGAGCAGGAATCAGAGACCTGCTCCCACCAACTCCCACTATCTTTCTTGGAAACCCAGTTATCCTAAACCAGGTTGGCATCTGACAGACACAGATCTCCAGCACTGGGGAGGCCTGAGGCCTCAGAGCCCTTGTCACACCATTCCCATTTCAAGCAGTCCAAACTCATTTGGGACAAAGGGACGAAGGTCTCATCTTCTGGAGCTGCTTCAGGCTGACAAGGGGCATAGCTAGATCCAGTGGGGTCTGACTGAAGAGAGCAGATAGCTGGTGCTCGTGGTGGCTGCAGCCAGTGCTGAGTGTCAGAATCAGGTCTCAGGTGACTCTGGTTGACCAAGTGGTTGGAATTTCATCACTCAGAGTCTGAAAGAAGCAACTCTCACAAATACATTAACAACACAAGGACTCAAATTGAACAGAAGAGAATATACAAAGTGACCAGAAACTAGAAACCTACTCAGAAAAGGGCCAAGGCAGATGAGGCTATCACAAATGCCTCTTGTCTGAATAACCTTCCCTAAGATAAATACCAAAACTGTTTTCCCAAAATTCTTGCTTTTCTTTCCTCAAGGGACTAGGTGTAATAGGCAAAATATTCAAAAGATTGTGCCCTGCAGTATAATCTCTTCCAGAAAAAGCCCTAAATTCTCACAAGGAAAAGCTTTCACACAACTAGTGCAGATGTTAACACAATAATAACAACAACAACAACAAAACAGAAACCTCTCCACATTGATAGCTGGCAATAATCATTACCTCTGCATTGAATTGTTTGGCTATCAAGAATCCCCTTTCCTTCCATATAGCACCCATGATCATGCAAAACATGAAAAACACATTTGATGTTAATATAAATCTTTGACAAGTAACCAAAGGGGTCTAGGATTGGGGTCCAGAGACCTGACAATCTAGCCCTGCCTTCCATCAACACACAATATCTACTCTTCTCACACAAAAGGGAGGTTTCTTTATCTATAAAGAAACTCTAGCCCCAAAAGTTTGTTATGGCAGCAGCCAGAGAGTCCTACAGAGCTGGACTGCCAATTAAAATATATACTTTATTATGTTCTATATCTTCCACTAACCACTTGCTCTGATTTCCACTTGCTTTGATTACAGAAATTTGCTATAAAAGGAAAAATCAGGGATTATCATGATACTTAAATAGTATCAGAACTGGTCCTTCAGGTCTTAACCTGAAAATACATACAGGATAAAGCATCCTTAAAGCAGTTTACTTACTCCACCTTAAGACATACTTAGGAATAATCAAGTGGGTTCTCACCACTGGGGAAATTGAATCAGAAGAATCCCACCTTCAGCAGAGATGAAGATTGTTCTTCTAGTTCGTTCCCAAACAATAACTTCCATCTGCAATGATTCCTTCTCAGTAGCCCATATGGCATATTCCTTTCAGATGGTGGATCACTGGCTTGACGATCTTTCAGACAGTCATACCTGAATTTAAAACTCCAAACAAATATCAATTGCAGCCCCAAGAGTTTTTATCTCCTACAGCAATTCTCATTAATCAAAGCCCCAGATGAATCTAACTCAAATATCTCAGTGAACCTAAAAGTTCCCAGCTTATACAGCTTATCTTTCATATCTAAGTAGATGGTTTTAAGTTCAACATTACAGATCACTTTGCTTTTAAAATACTCAATATGTAGAACAATTCCAAATTGCATACTATCTATAACAGAAACATTGAGAAAGGGGCAAAAACTATTATTCTCAGAGTCCCCCTAGACAATGAATACAATTTCAAGATGACTCAATACAAATCAATTAAAACTCATACAGAATTTCCTAATTCCACATAAAAGGATTTTTCAGATTTAACATTAATAATTCCTTTTCAAGAATGGAGAAATTAATACATCAACTTCCTCAATTGAGGAATCCCTACAGCCTTTTGGGGAGCAGCCCCAAACCCATCAGATCAGATTGCAAGTAAATGTAGGCTGTTCCTTTAAACAACATAATCAATTGATATTTCAATCAGCCAAGAGCAGTTATTCTGGACTTAATGGTGGGGGAGGAGAATATTGTCTCCTGAGAAGACTTCCCTTTTTCACTTGCTGCCCTTTGTCCCCACCACTCCAATTCCATATCCCATCCATACAAAGCCATCTCTTTTCTCCTGTCTTTTCCCTTTTCTTTCCCTTCAAAACTTTCAAGTTTCACAATATAGTGAACATCTAAATAATTCCACAAAACTCACACACATGTTCAAAATCAAAGTTGACAAGATGTAAAGCATAACTCATAATGCTTACCAATTACCCAGCATGTTTCAGAAGGTAACATAAATTATCAGGACTTTTTCAACAAGCTATTATCAGTCTGAAATCAAATCAAATACGGCTTTTAAAAAGTTTTCTTACAGTATTGATGGTTCAACATTTAGACAAACTTCTAAGATCTTATACCCAAAATAACAATCTAACATGCATAAAGCAACAGTAATTATAAAAACCAAATACCTATAAATCCAAAAGGATATGGCTTTTTTCCCACTCAAATAAATTCCCTAAATTCCAACTGAATGTTGCAGGCAAACTAATTTACCATTTGATTGTATGTATACATATATATATACATATACACACATACTCATATATATGTATACACACACACATATATAATTTTAAACTGCAGTTTCCAAAACTTTTTCTCCCAAGTTTTTTCTCCAACACTAATTAACATCCACTTTCTTTGTTCTCTCTCTGCCTCTCTCCCCAGGCAGACCTGTTATCTCTGTAAAGAATAATTTATTGTCACTTTTATGGCTCTTTTCCCAATTTTCCTTCTAGCAGGCTTTGGGGCGGGGGGGGAGCTTCTCCACTAGCATTTTAAAATGGCCAAACTTTTCTGTTCCTGCTAGTTTCAAATTAATGCAAACACAACTCCAATAAGAAATTTTAAAACCCAAGCATTTTTAACATTGAAATGACCAATTGCCAAATTTTCCAATCCCTGTTCTTAAAACTTATCAGAGTTTCCCAAACACCCAGCACATGCACACACACACACACACACACACACACACACCAACCATCAGAGCTCCAACAAAGCACACAGAGAAATCTCTCAAACACTAATTACACAGACATTTAAGAGACACTCCTCTCAGGAGAGGAGAGTTAACACAGACAGAGGGATAAATCTCTGACTCACACAAAACTCTGATTCTGCCTCTTTGACATTGTACTTTGGGATCTCATCCCAACCTTGTAACCAATTCCCTAGAGGACTGTTGGTTAAAATTCCCTGATCCTTGTCCCGGTCCTCATTTTTCTTTTGGACTGCAAAACTCCGCATAGGAATTTCCTTCCTATACCAGTGTAGGTTACCCTATCACCAAACAACCCCCTTTACATCCTAAATCATTATCAAACAATTTATCTCTACATGGGTTAAAAAATATAAAAGATGTGGTGGCAGAAACAAATGTAGAACCCCTGAATGACAGGTACCATCTCCATATAAACAAAAGTTAAAAATATGTGCACCATATACAAGTTGAATGTTGAGCTAAAGGTAACGGTACAAAAATGAGAATGAACACGAATCCTAAGTGCTAAATCAAATATTTAGGCTACAGATGTCAAGCCCTAATATGGCCCATTGGTCTACAATACTCCCAAGTGCCACTGAACTAGATTAAAATATAAATGTGAAATGTTTTGTTAAAGTGTAAAAACATATAGATAGCACTACACTCAAAAAAAAAAGATCAATAGGCAACTACAGGGATCTTTATTACAGATTGGGGGCACCCTCTCTATTTAAGTTGGACACCACTGATTTAGGATACTGTTTTTAAGCTGCTTACTGGTAAGCAATTGACTCTATACAAACGCTTTTTTTTATAGCAATTTTAAAAACAGTCAACTTTTTAGCAACAGATTGGAGTACTGGCATAAATAATTGTTGGCTCTGAAACAGTTGAAGCAAACATCTGAATGTGTTTGGAAGCTGCTACAGAAAAGGAAAATGAATCTTCCCGCTCTCTCCCCAAAGAAGCAGTCCTCAGGGATGCTGCTTAGTTAGAATTTAACTAATAGACTAGTCCTGTGGGCAATTTGGAAAATAAAAGAACTGTTCAATTCAAGCTAGAGTTACAGTAATTATTCATTTGGATGATGTCCCTCCATGAGGAGAAGCTGCTGCAATGAGGAAAAGTAGTCAATTTTCAGAACAGAAAGGATAAGGCACAGGAAAGAATGCAGTCCAGAAAACCATCCACGTGAAAAGAAGAGGAAATATGTGAAAACTTAAGCCTTTTTTTTTTTACCTTGGCCTGTCCAATCTTAAAGTTTTCAAAGGGAGAATAAATAACTGGTGTATCTGGTCTGCTGGTTCGAATGAAGCACATTCCCTAAAGTAAATATAAAAAGAAGAGTTACATTTCAGAAATCAGTTATAAATTCTTTTTAAAAAATTATTAATTAGAAAGAAAAGGGGGGTGGGGAGAAGAACAAACTAGTAAGAGTTAATGCCAGTCTCTTCTAGTGAAGGAAGTCTATATTCTGGGCAAAACACTGACAAGGAAACATCTAATTAAACTCATTAGTACAATGGTCTTTCTATTCAGACACAAAACAAAGGAGGCACCCAATTAATTCCATCAGAGATAAGCTTTACAAGCTAAAATATCTACTGGAGATGAGGGATATACTGAGATCCTCAGTGTGTTATATCTGCAAATCTTTCAGCCTTCCTTTAGGCATGGGGAACTGGGTGGAAGCTCAGCAGATACAGTTCAGACAAGATGGATATAAAAAACACTTTTACCATCACTAAGGTAATTCTGGGACAAATTAGCATGAATAGCACAACTTGACTCCCCTCACCAAAATAAAGCATTATTATTAATATTAATTAATTAATATACCCATTAATATCCCCACACATCATAATAAAGAAGCCCAGGACATTTAAGAGCTCAATATTCAGTCTAGCACTTCAAAAGTCTTTAATATATCCTCATTCCCCAAACACTATTGTTTAAAAGCTGCTGTGGCTCAATGGTTAATTCCCCTCTCCAACCTCTCCACATTTAGCTTGGCTGGTCCTCAAACAAGAAACCTACGGTCCATGGTTGGGCCCAGTTCAATCACATCAACAATTTGTGCTCCACTGGCAGAGCCTTTGAGAATGAAGTCAAAAATCACCAAGTCCATAATGAAGACTTCAATGGAAGAAGTGCTCAATCTTAATAATTTGTTTTTAACAAAGAGAGTATGTCATGTAATCAACCAAATCAATAAGCATTTATCAACTAATCAGCTGAGAAACAACATAGAAATAAATATATACATATTAGATATCCGACGCTCAGTGTCAGTAATACATTAGATTGTAAATTAAAGGAAAAAGAAATAAATCAATGCCAATTACAAAGTATGTCTCACCTACAAGGCCCTCAAATATGGTCATTCGACTGCTTTATAGACACAAAAACTAATCCCAAATTAGTAACAGAGACCAGAAGGGCAACTTGATACAGTGGGAAAAGCATTAAATGGAAGGTAAGAGGGTCTGGATTCAAATCCCAGCTCAGTCACTTACTACTTCCAAGTGACAAGCTATTTTACCTCACTGGGCCTCAGTTTCATCTGTGCAAAATGAGAGGGCCAGCCTAAATGAACTGTCAAGGTCCCTTCTTACTTAACCTGTGATCCTAAGAAGCATCTTCTGTCTAAGCCAGCATCTTTCTAAATCAAGGTCCTTTGGCCTCTTTTGTGAGAGTCAACTGAAGTCTATGGACTCCTCAGGATGTTTTTAAATGCATAAAATAAATTACATGTGATTAAATAAGAACTCAATCATATTGAAATATTTTTAAAACAAGTCCGCAAACCTCAGGTTAAGAACCTCTGCTATAAATATACCTTGGTATTGGCAGCCAAATGAACAGCATATTCTGTAGAAACAGCATCACTTGGATAGAAAACCGTGCAATTGGGAACAGTTCTGAACATGGCCAGATCCTCCAGAGCCATCTGGGAGGGCCCATCTTCACCTGAGAGAAATCATTAGAAAAAGAGAACTTAGCTCAAGCCAGCACCAACCACTTCAATCCAATTCTCCAAATAGTTATTTAATGCCTATTATATGTGGAATGCACAGTGCCAGGGATATATAGAGGCCAGATCTGTTCAGGTCTCAAGCTTTCATTAATTGTAGTCTTCCTCCCTCACAAGCAGGGTTACCTTCTTTTTCTTCAATAAGCTAACTTCTCTCTAGTCCTTCATGGAAATAATGTAAGTGGATAAACCACTAAACTACTGTACCATCTGAGCTTCACAAGATACCTTTTTTGTTTTTTAATAATGCACAACCCTGTGCAAGACCAGAATCTGATCTAAGCAGATACATAGCCCAAATTACTGGCCACCTCTGCCTCTAATATAATCAGGCTCAGGAAGAGTACCAAGGCAAATCCAAGTTTTAAAACTATTTAGAAACCCAGTTTGCTTCTGAAATGATTTTTGGAGATATATACACAAATCTCCAAGTGCTGGATAAATATTAACTAATATCATCATTGTTATTATTAATGATCAACTCCATGACTATATGGTCTACACCAATCATTACTGGTTATTGCTCGCCAAGGAGTGATCACCTAATCACCAAATTCAGTGTCATTATTTTTGCTCACTCTGGGGCACTTGACACGGAATATTCACTTCTCCTTGAAGTGTGATCCTTCCAAGCTTACACTTGTTTAGAATTTCTTGGAAGTATTATCTCTACACATGAATTTTCACAAGTTGGTACACTAAGTATAGTAGAAAAGATAACCATGTTTGAGATCAAAGGGTCTCTTTTGAACCTCAGCTCTGTAGGACTGGGTGTGTCACCTTCATCTCTCTGGGCTGGGCTGGACTAGATAAGAAGTGCTCTAAGGTCCCTTCAAGCTCTAAGTCCTATGTATGATCCTGTAAAGGGGATATTATTATTATCATCGCCACTTTATAGATGAATAAACTGAGGATCAGAATCACTCAACAAAAACTTCCTGCCTCCAAATAAAGAATTATATCCACCATCCCCTTCTTTTGGCATCTTCGACACAGATATATTTTTAAGCATGAGACTTATCCTATTTTTTTTTTTATCCATTCATAGGATCTGGCACAGCAATAGGTCATCTAATGGGCTGCCTATAGTTTGATGATCTAAGATCACATAGCTCCACCTCCACATGAAAACAAATACAAAACATATTCAGACTAATGGTTTTATGGATATACTTTACAACAATTAGTTCTCTGTAACTAAGAGTAAAAAACAATGAAAAGATAGAATTCTGATTAGGTATGAGGCAGTTCATACCAATGGAGACGCCACAGTGGGAACCACTAAGGTTGATATTAGTTTGAGAGATGGCCCCCATCCTGATATGATCAAAAGCTCTGGTAAAGAAGGCAGCGAAGGTGCTGGCAAACGCAATGGTCCGATTTCGAGTGGCACAGCCCAATGCCACGCTTACCTATAACACAGAAAGCAATAAGTTAGGAGACAAAAGTAACTCATGTGCTCTGAGAGCTACCTGCAGCCCCCAACACACTCACCATGTTCTGCTCGGCAATAAAGCACTCAATGAAGCGTTCTGGATGCTCCTTCTTAAACAGTTCTGAAAAGGTGGAATTTTTCGTGTCACCATCTAAAGCGATCACACGATCATTTGCATGGCCTAGCTTAGCCAGGGCAGCACCATAGGCTTTTCTGGTGGCCACCTAGAAGAAAAAGGGTGATGAATCACAGATACATAGTGAGGGGACTTTAGCAAAAGACTAAAGCTGTTAGTAAATCCCCATCTAGGAAAAAAGTGACTAAAATTCGTTCATTCTCAAGGCTCTAAGAGGAGATCACTAGGGATAAGGAAATACAAGCATCTGCCTATACCAAATATACTCAGTTTCCCCAAGCAAATAAAAAAGTGAAAAAAAAGCAGTGCCATCTTATGTTAATATGTGGTGGACTTCTGGGCATACAAAATAAGCACAATTGCTTAAATTCACTTTTTACTACAAGTAGGATTCTGACATATGAACCTCAAAACTCCCATGCTGCAAAAACTGCAGGATTACTATCAATCTTGGTGTAGCAAAAAGACTACAAGATCTGGGGTGTGAGGACATGGGTTTAAACCTCAACTCTGTCACTTACTAATTGTGAAATTAGGTCAGTTTCTTCCCTTCTCTGGAGAGTTCCTTCCAGCTCTAAGTACCTACTATGTGCAAAGCATGGTGACAGGCATTGAGGATTCAGAGGCAAATGAGAACAGGTCCCCTGTTCTAGAACCCAGCTTCTAAACTGTGGACTGCTATATGGGGTCCTGTAACTGAATGTGGGGGTCCCAAAATTATGATTTATTATCAATAAATGTTTGATTTGCATACCTATATACCCAGAGTCACGTTAAAATTTCTTGGGTAAAAAGGGATTGTGAGTAGAAAAAGTTTAAGATGCCCTGCTCCAGTGGAAATATGTATACATATATTCGATTTGTCAAGTATTTCAACATAATTAACATGTAGTGGATATCCTGCCATCTAGGGGAGGGGTGGGGAGTAGGGGGGGGAAATTTGTCACAGAAAGCTTTGTAATGTTGAAGAATTCCCCATACATATATTTTGCAAATAAAAAATTAATTAATTAATTTTTTTAAAAAAATGCCCTGCTCCAGAGGAGCTTACAGTAAACTTGGCGCTCTAATGTGTCAAACAGATAATATTCCTTCAAATCATCTGAGGAGGAAGAGAACACTAGCAAGCAGAAGAGAAATCCAGAAAGGCTTTCTGAAGAGCTATGAATCAGAAAGCTCAAAACAGGGCCCTGAGTATTTAAGCTTTTTAAATGCATGTGAACAGGTTCTAGGTCCAAGGTGAAGATGGGATGCTACCCAGCAGCAAGAATGCAGAAATTCCTCCATATAAAGACCTTTCAAAGTCAAGTAAATTGGACCACACAGAACTGATACTAGATTGTAAGAGAGAGGGAGAGGCTATTTTTATTGCTCATTAACCAGTATTGAAAGATCCTAGTGAATACTTCATGAGAGACAAATGAAGAATTTCAATTTTAATTTGTGACTTAGTTTATTACCACTAATCCTTAAAAACTGTAATTCCAGCCTACCTTGTCCCCAATTTGGTAGGCAGGTAGAGAAGGCATCTTCACATTCATGATATTGATCTCAGGGACATCTTCCACAGGTGACTGAGGAATCAGGTTCTTATTACTCTGTATCTGGCTTCTGATGGCCTTAAGAATGGAATCCACTTTGTCCTTTGGCATAGGCTTTCCATGCCAGTCTTCTTCATCCTCAATGCCTAGAATCAATCAACAAACACAGAGCAGGAAACTGAACAAAGGTAAAGCATCCATGTTAGAAAATGATGGGACCTCAACAGTCAGCTGGTCTGTTTTCTAGTTTAGTTCACTAAACATTTCTCTATCACTGAAGCTTAAAAGCTTGGTGCAATATGAACAATAATTTCTAGCGGCAGCTGTAATTGAGAAAAGAGCTTGCCAAAGTAGCGGAAAGCCCTGTGGTATTGTTCAGCAACAAAATCTTGGTTCCTTCGTTACCACCCCTAGCAGTGGCAAAAGTTGTGGGTTTGGAGTCCAAAGAGTGTGAATTCTAAAACCAGCTTTGCCACGTATCGTCCACAAGACCTTGGGCAAATGCTGGGCTGCTGTGAAATTCAAATGTGAATGTATGTGAATGAATGAATGAAGCACTTGGTAAATTATAAATCATTACAAAAAACATCTGCATTTCTTACCCACCAGGGGGCAGAGCTCCCAACAGCCCATTTCCGTTACATCAGGCAGTCAAGTGACTGCTTGCTATGTTAATAGGTTAATATGTTCACCATGTGCTATGCTCAAAGAAAGTTCTTGCCCTCAGGAAGCTCACATTCTAATGCAGAAGACAACATGCAAACAACTAGGTACACACAAGATATTTCCAGAGTAGAATAAAGGCAATCTCAGAGGGAAGACGGTAATAGTGAGGGGTGAAGGGCGGACCTGAAAAGAAGACGGGATTTGAGATGAGTCTTGTAGGAAAGAGAAACCAAGAAAAGAAGATGGAGCATTCCAGGAATGAGAAACAAGCAGTGAAGAGGCAGAGTTGGGAAATGGGTCTAGGTTGCCAGAAGGCTTTGTTTTTGATCTTGGAGTATAGGGAGTCACTGGCGACCCATACTTTGGGAGTTGGGAGACCTAAAACAGCAAGGTGCAGGCAAGAGGTACAAAGAGCCTGAGCCAGCATGTATGCAGTGGGATTACAATACTCATGCCATTTTGTAGGGCTTCTGGGTTCCCAGGTGAAGGACTAAGTTTGGGGGGGGGAGGGGAGGGAGGTGGGGAGGAGAGTGACTTTCCCTTGAAGTCAGAGAGATCTGCATTCAAGTCCACTTCTGACACATCCTAATTGTGGGACTCAGTGTTCCGGGCAACTTTCACTCTCTAAAGTAAATTTTATTGATGCTGTTTTTTCAATGTCAGTCATTTCTGGAAATTTCTGGAAATATGTCCCTACACTGAAGCCAAAACATCGGCCAAGGTTGCCAATGCTTCGCCATTCTGCCCCAAGAGTACCCTACCCTTCTTCCCAGAAGAGATATATTTTATTATCTGTCCTTTAGGTACCTCTCTAAAATGAGTAATTGATCTGTATCGGTGAAGGGAATTCCTACACCAGGAATACCCTACTCATGAAATACAAGTTTGTATGACAAAAAAATCATTCTCTTGATTTCAAGGAACTGAGTTTGCACAGGAACATGCCCTCACACCTTAGAAATGGGAAGATTTTTTCCTACTGCAAGTCTATGGATTCCAGTACACAGTCACAAAGTCAAACTGGTCGTTCGAACATTTGCTTACTTGGAATACCACGACCTTTGAAGGTCTTGGCAACTATAGCAGTAGGTTGGTTCTTCACTTGAGTTGCCTGCCAAAAGATTTCACATAACTGCTCCACATCATGGCCATCCACAACATAGGTGTTCCACCTAGTAAGAGATAATTGGTTATAGAAGATCTCTACCATTTAAGGAGAGCAACCAGGGGATTCTCCTTAGCATTTCCCACTCAGCTGTTTTCCTGGACTTCATCACATTTAAAAACTGATTATTCTGCAAGATGAAATCAACTCTGAAATTTACTCCTTCTCAGCTCCTGAGACTTCTCTACTCTTATTAGAAAAGGGTAGAAAGTAGACACTGAAGACTTCCTCTCAGATCCTCCACCTTTATTAAAGGAGGGACCCAGGGAATTCTCCTTATCATTTTCTACCCAACTACTTTCCTGGACTTTATCATCTCTAAAAATTCATCATTCTGCAAGATGAATTCAATCTTGAAACTCTTACTTCCTCAGATCATTTCCCACCCCAGCTGCAGGATTTCTTCATGCCCTAGCTCCCCCCTTTTCAGCTTCTTTTTAAGTGTTGTTCCCCCTCATCCCCATTAAACTATGAGTTCCTTGAGGGCAGGACTGTCTTATGGCTTTCTCTGTATCCCCAGTTCTTGGCACATAGTCATAAATGTTTGCTGACTCTTTATTGACTTATGATACCTAGAAGAAAAGCAAATTAGGAAAAGAAATGTCATTCCTTACCCAAAAGCTTCACAGCGCTTCTGATAGATATCTGTGCAGTGCTGCAAAGGAGCAGCTTCACTTTGTCCTAAACGGTTCACATCAAAGATTGCCACGAGGTTGTCCAGTTTATAGTGAGAGGCAAAAGCCAAAGCTTCCCAGACAGAACCTTCTGAGGATTCCCCATCTCCCATGAGGCAGTACACCCGGTAACTAGGAGCCAAAAAAGACAAGTCTCATCATCCCTGCATGTTAAGATGTGTCAATCGGTCCAAGAGAGAAACTCAGAGACACTACAAAATGATGCTTTCCTGAGGACATTTCCCCAGCACTATCATTCTTCTTAAACTCAGTACCTATATTAGCCAACAAAAAATTAGGCACTCAAAGTAGATTTTTGCCAAGAGTTACTAACAGAATTCATCCTTCGAGTTCTTATTACTTCAGGGCCAGAAAGGAAAGGAAAAAAATCCAACTTTCCAGAAAGCCAATTCCTAGAAATGATAACAAGGAACAATGCAAAGGCAGCTGACTTTATACACTTTTTCCTTGAGTTAATGCAGTTTCATTTTTACAAGAAAATCACCATCTTGTATTTCTCATCTTTAAATGTTAATGGGCCTATACTTCAATCTAGTGAAGGGTAAACTCCAGTAAGTTATACCAAGCTAGAAAGGCTTTGAGTATAGTGACATACAATATATCTGCTGTCTGAATGCCAACATAGTGAAACATTCAAAAGATGGGTTGCCAGGCAAGGGTTTCTTGTGACCACAGCAACTCAGCTACATAGGTGCAGTGACAAGCAATACATCATACATTATTCTTTGATGCCCTTATTCGCTTCTATAATACTGCCCATTCTCCCCCTTAGTACAAAACAGAAATCAAGAAGAGGCTTGTTCTACACCAACAAAGAATAAAGATCAAAACTGGGATGAGGAGCTTCCAGATGAAGAAATCTCCCTCTACCAATGCAGGTTGGCACCCTCTCTGCAATTTGCTGTGTCAGAAAGTTGCCTTGAGCAATAAGAGGTTTTAAATAACTTGCCTAGGGTAAAAGCCAATGGGTATCAGACAAAGTGCTCGGGCCCAGGCTTTCCTGGCCTCTAAGTCTCCATTATTGTCTCCATTATTCTGTGCCATTGTATATATTAATAAAATATGAACCAAAAAGGCTTTGGAAAACTGTGCTGTGCTATTTTTAGGCTTAGTCTAGATCCCAGCTTCTTAAACTGTAGTTCACGATCCCCTATATGGGATACAAACTAAATGTTTGTATATCTATTTTATGTTCATATATACTCAGGGTTGAGTAAAAATTTCTCAGCGAAAAGGGGTCGTGAGTAGAAAAAAAATGTAAGAAGCCCTGCACTGAACTACGTCTTTGCCAGTGTTTCAAGGATAAAAGGATGCACAGCAAGAGTTAAATGTCCCCAGAAGCCAGCTTTTGCATTATAAGCAGAATACTTACCATCTAATCTGAGATTCTAGAAATAGTTTAAGGAATTGGTACCCTTTATTACCTTTCTACTTAGTATAATCTTTATCTTAAGATATCTATTGGATTTCCAAAGTGAAAAAAAAAAGATCAAAAGGAAAATTCTTCCAGAAAGCAAATCCAGCTCAAACTCTTACCTGGCTTTATCAAAATATTTGCCGGTATAAGCCATTCCACAGGCAGCACCAAGTCCCTGACCAAGAGAACCAGTTGCCACATCAACGAATGAAAGTCTCTATCATAGAAAGAAGGAAAGACAAATTGAATTAATCTGCAACTATGAAGCACAACTGTCATATTGCCAAGCTACAGAAGACAAGACAGATTGTCTCATTCTGTTTTTGTCTTAGCACTTAAAGAAGCCTTGGAGTCAGGAAATTTGGGGTCCAAATCTCAGCACTGGAACATACTAGCTATGTTACCCTGGCCAAGGCATTTAACCTAATAGCCCAGGAAACTCCTAAGACTATCAGACTTGCAGAATACTTGCTGGTTGTCATTTGCAGTGAGAGTTTGTGAATTAATAGCTCCCCACAATAGATCACTATTCTGTATACACAAATAAAAAAAAATGCCCTCTCTCACCAAACTGTCACTAATGTTCATTTCCTAGATCACATCTACACAAACCCAAGGCTTCCCTTCCAGATGGCAGTTTAAATGGAACTTAAAAGTCAAGAAGAAAATGCAAAATATAGTAGGTACTTGATTTCTCAAGTCAACTACATACAAACCAGGTTATCTAGTATGCGTGTTGAAGGTTTTTTTGGTTTTTAAAAGAGAACTTGCTTTCTTAGATGGAAACCAGAAAAACTAAAGAAAGTAGGTTTTAGAGGTCATGTTCAAGTTTGCCTGCTTTCGAAATCCAAGATTTCATGGTATATTTGAAGCTTAGATTACACAAGAATAACTGTTGTGGAAATAAAAGCACAACCCATCCTTTTCCTTTTTGTGTATCTTGTCACATGAACAATCATAGTCTCATCCTTCCACCTGTTCATCCAATAGAATACAATTCTCTGTAAGAAGCATAACCGATTTTTATTACATAAGCACTGTGTTAAAGATATGTGAAATTAGTATGAAAGCAGGCAAAGAGCATCATTTCCAAAAATAAGTAGGTTCAGGCACAAAGATACAGAGTTGATGCCAAAGCTCTCAAAATAAGGATAAAGGACAAGAAGGGAAAGGGAAGGGAGTAAGCACTTATATAACACTTACTTCATGTCAGCCTAAGCGCTTTTTACAAATATCACCTCATTTGATCCTCACAACAGCCCTGGGAGGGAGATGCTATTCACCACTTGAGAAAACTGAGGCAGACCAAGGTTAAGTGACTTGTCCAGGGTCACACAGCTAATGTTGGAGAAATACTTGATTTGAACTTTCAGGTCTTCCTGACTCCAGCATGAATTTAGGGTCAGCGCCACCAGCTGATAAGAAATACTTTCTTTTAATTCCCTTCCCAATCATTCAGTCTCTGCATCTATCTTTTCTTCTAGTCCCTCTTTTGCTAATAGGTATTTCAGTGCTATCAATCCGCCTTTCTCTTACCTGTCCCCTGCCTTGGCTTTGCCTTTTCTCTCCCAGTTTTATTCCTTCTGCCTTTTATCCCATGACCCTTTCCTTCCTTCAGATTCCTTCCCATGAGTACAACTCCTACTCAATGTTTAATATTTTGTTGTTAAATTAGTCGATTAGTAACAAGTTGACACATATTGCACCTTAATATTATAATTTTATATTTTATGAAACAAAGTTTTATAAAATATAGATTTATCATATAAAATATAAATCTTATATTTTAATATTTTACATTTAGTGTAGCGCCTGGCATATAGTAAGTGCTTAATAAATGTTTATGATCGATTTGACTTACAAAGCACTTTATGTACATGTCCTTCCTTGATTTAAAAAAGAAGTATTTTTAGTGACAGTTTTTCTTCTTTTTGCATAGTAAAAAAAATTACCCAGCAAGCCATTCTATGTAACAAAGGAGAAAAAAAAGTAGTTCAATAAAATCAACTAACACAACAATTATAATTGACAGTATATCTATATTCTCTCATTTCTTTCTGTATCTCTTTTCATATTTCTCTGTCTCTTCTTTTTGTGTCTCTGTCTCATATTTCTCTTCTTCTCTTTCATATTTCTTTCCCTTTCTGTTTCTGTTTCTTTTTCTCGTATTTCTGTCTCTGTGTCTCTTCTTTCATATTTCTCTTTTTCAGTCTGTCTTTCTCATCATATTTGTCTTTCTCTCTGTCTGTGTCTCTCGTATTTCTCTCCCTTTGTGTCTCTGTTTCTTTTTCTCTAATATTTCTGTCATTCATATTTCTGTCTCTGTCTCTCATATTTTGTCTCTTTTTGTCTCATATATTGTCTCTCTCTGCCTCTCGTATTTCTCTTTGTCTCTGTGTCTCTTCTCTCATATTTCTCTTTTTCTGTCTCTGTCTTTCCCTGTCTGTCTGTCTGCCCCTCTCTCTCTCTCTCTCTCTCTCTCTCTCTCTCTCTCTCTCTCTCTCTCTCTCTCTCTCTTTCTCCCTAGCGCTGGGCCAACTTTGGGATCATTATAATTACAGTGTTCAATTTCATTTACAATGCTCTAGTTATTGTGTATATTGTTTTCCTAGTTCCATTTACTTCACTGCATAAGTTCTTATATGTCTTTCCATGCTTCTCTATAGTTATTATAGTCATCATTTCTTATAACATTCCATTAAGTTCACATATAATAATTTGTTTAGCTATCCATAACTGATGGATATCCACTTTGCTTCCAAGTTCTTCTCTACCATAAAAAGGGCTACTCTAAATATCTTGGTCTATGTGAAATTTGTCTGTTCATATAATAATCCTGAATACAGCTGACCTATGGTACTACCTAAGTCCTTGGCCAAGGGACCACACAGCATAGGATGGAAGAGGAATGTTTTCCTCCCCTTTCCTGGGTAGGAAACTGGCATTAAACAATATTTTGAAATAAGCTGTTTTTCTTTGGTATCTGCCTACCTCTTAAACCTAGATCTCCTGATTATTATTATTAAAATCAATATGAATGATGACATTTATATAGAAGTTTAATACTTTACATGACATTTATAGAGTATCTTATATATTGTTATATTTGACCCTTAAACAATCCCATGCTGTTTTCTTCCTTCCCGAACCATTTGGTTCCTTAATCCAGGCCCCCAAATTCCAACCTCTTGTCAGTGACTTTATTCTGATCTAAATTCCTATATCTTCCTTATCTAGTGAAATGCCCCAACCTCCAAAACTGCCTAATTCTCACTTAGTGTTGCTAATCTTATCTTGGTCCTAAAAGGAAAAGAGATCTCATTAATTTACACTAATATATAAATTAGTAAGCTCCTTAACCTTCCTTAGAGGTATTAGCATTTTTTAATTAGAACCTGCCCAAGTGAATTCCTAATTGAGACAGTATATGAGGTGTTATTGTTGTTGTTTGTCCTTCATTTTGGAAGAGGACCATAACATACAAGTAAATTGGATTTGAGGGAGGGATAATTGTAAGAAGTCACCTGCCTCACTTTCCCCTCCAGAGCCATCTAGGTCCAGTAGCCAGCTATAGATCAGGATGACTGGAGATGGCCCTGGATACAGTGGGAGGCCTTGGCCTTTTTAAACTGCAGTCTTTCCTAGGCCTAAGTTTGATTGAGGCAACACCCATTCACTAATTAAAAGTAGGGGAAAAATAAGAAGAAGGTATTTTTGGTATGGATCTACTACCTAGAAAGCAGGAACAAGAGCCAACAGATAGCTGTAATATCCCTCTAATCCCAGAATGATGTTGCAGACCCAAGGTGGGATGAGGAAGGGACCCAACTGACCTGTACCTAACTAAGGCAAGGCAAGTTGTGGACTCAGAATGGTTGTGGACTTGAGGCCACACGTGGCCAAACAGCTTCTGGGAAAGAGATGGAAGGGAAGCAAGCAGTAGCTGTGTGGCTGGCTCTATTTAAAGTGTTGTCCTAGATTGAGCATCCAACTTAGTTTGCTGTCAGGAGAAAGCAACCAGGGCAGGAAGGCAGTCCATGAAGGAACCTATAATTCTATCACTGAACCTACAAAGCCATCCAGCTAGTAGAAAGAAGATAGCCATTCATTTTAGTTTGCCAATTATGGGTGAATGTTGAAAAGTCAACAGGAAAAAACACCAGAATCTTTAAATACCTAGATATGTTATGTTTTGGGGCTTTTTTCTTCTCCCCCCCCACAATGACTGAGATAGGGATAGGAAAGGGAAAGAGAAAGTAGATTTTTATGAATTAAAATTTAATTAAAAGAATTTTTAAACACAAAAGGATATATTTCATCAAATTTTTTCTGCTTCAAATGATAAAAAAAATTTTATTATTATGCTTATTGTTTTCTATCTCATTTAACCTATCTTGTATTCCTGATATCAATCCAATCTGATCATAATGAATAATTGTTTGACTATGCTGCTGTAGCCTCTGCTCATTTTTCATCAATATTCATTAAACACATTGGTCCAACAGTTTCCTTATTTTCCCAGTTTGGGAATTAGCAACATTGTCATTTAACAGGAGTTTGCAAAAATAGAGAAAAGTAGGAATCCTACCTATAATCTGTAGATAAAATTGGAGTTAGTTCTTCTTGACGTATAAAAGGGCAATCTAAGTGAGTCTAGGATTTTTTTCCTTTACAAGTCCATTTATGGCTTTGTCAAATTCTTTTTCTAAGATCAAGTTGTGTAAAGTCTCTTTCTTGTTCTACTAATCTAGGTATTTCCTGTTTTTTACAAGTATTCATATCTTTCATTTAGATCATAAGATTTGTTGGCACATAATTAGACAAAATGGTTTCTTTTTTAACTTAAGGAATAAAACAAGCATTGCCATAACATAATAAAAAATGACTATTAATATAAAAAAACATATGAAAGTGCAAATTTATTACATACAACTTGCTATTCCTTTTAAACAAATAATAAAGTTATCAAAAAAAAATTTTTTCTTCCCTCCCCGAAGCCTAGAAATGGCTACCATTAAATACAAATTTACATATTTATATAAAATAATTCTATATATACCTCTATTTGTCAGTTCTTTCTCTGGAGGCAAATAGCATCTTCTTTCATATGTCCTTTGTAACTATTTCCTTTATTTCCTTAACACCTTTTATCATTTCTTCTTTTTCAATTTCAATTTTAGTCATTTGTTTTTCCTTTCTTTTTGATCAAATTAAATAATGACTTATCTGTTTACTAGTCTTTTCAAGAAAAAGCGGGATGGTCCATTGAAGTCCTCAACAAGCGTTAAATTGCTGCCTATTTCTCCTTGCAGTTCAATTAGTTTTGCGTTTAGGTAATTAAATGCTCTGCAATTCCTGAGGAGGTATCTTTTTTGTGATTATTTTATTTTAAACTTAAATACAAAATGAGAAAATTAAAAAACAATTTCTATGTATACAGCAGACCATAAAAGAGGATTCATTACAAAACAATAAATTTTTACTTGAAAAAAAAACTTGTATAATACTACACATTGTTTTCCAAGCTGTGCAGCTTTTCTTTGCTTCCCTGTTGGTTTTCTTTTGTTCTCTGCAGTGTATTTAAAAAAAAAAAATTTTTCCCTTCCCACCCTCATATCATCCTAAAGAAGGCTACAATTAAGCATGGATATATACTCAGATACATATATATCTATAAACATACACATATGTACACACAGATATTCATACACATATATGTAAAATCATCCTATGTGTATTTCCTCCTATCATCTGTTTCTCTGAAGGTGGATCACGTCTTCCTTCATAAGTCCAAGTCTTTCCATGTTTTTCTCAATCAACCAGCTCATCACTTCCTATATTACAGCAATATTACACCTCAATCACATCCTATCTGGGAGATTGTCTATGAAAGTTTTTTCTCCCTTTTTCTGCGTTCTTTCTGTTCGTGGCTACATAGGTTTTATTTATACAAGAAAATTTTAACTTAAAATAATCAAAATTATATTTTGTACACTTTCATAATGCTCTCACCTTAGTTTAAGGTCTGATAATGCTGAATCTATTTCCTTTACATCATTTTTCCCCCTGGTTTCTTTTAAATTCCTGACCTTTTGTTCTTTCCAATGAACTTTCTTAATATTTATTCTAACTCAGTAAAATATGTTTTAGTAATTTAACTGGGATAACATTGAATAAATAGATTAGGTAAAACTGTCATTTTGAAAATTATATTGACTTTACCCACACATGAACAATAAATACTACTTTAATTATTTAGATCTGAGTTTATTTGTATAAAAAGTGTTTTATATTTATGTTCATATAGTTCCTGTGTCTGTTTTGACAAGCTTTGGCAAAATACTCAGGTATTTTATACTGTCTAGGTATTTTAAATGGTCTAAAACAATACTGAATAACTAACATAACTAACACAATAAGAACAATAAGCTAACACAAAGTTTCTCTATTTTACACTTTTGATCAAATCTATTTTAACCTTAATTTTGTGTGAGATCATGATTACTATTCCTGCTTTTTTACATACTAAATTCTATTCCTGCTGTTTATTTTATCTTTGTGTTTATCTTTTTTGTAATGTTTCCTGACAGCAACATCTAGTTAGATTCAATTCTTTTTTTAATCTGCCATCCGTTTCTGTTTTGTGGGTAAATCCATTCACATTTTAAGCTACAAATACTTGTTGTGAATTTTCCTTCTTCCTTTTCTCCTCTCTATTCTTCGCACTTTATTCCTATCCCTCCTTACTCCTCTGCTTTACTTCTACCTGCTACCTTTCCCTCCTATCTTTAACCTACCCACTCTTCTAAGAGTCCCTCCCTTATCCTCTATCCCGACCCTAGTCCCTTGACTTCCTATTTCTTTCTGAACTTAGAAGACTTTTATACCCTTCTAGATAGATAAACATATATATATATATATATTCTTCCCTCTTTAACCCATTTCCATTGAGAATATGGTTCCAGCACTCCTTCCCTTCCTCCCACTAACTTCTTCTATATCAACTTTTCCTTTTATGCCTCATTTGTATGAGATAATTACTCCTTTTTATCTCTTCCTACACAGTTGTATTTTTTTAGGATCACCCCATCCTACTCAGCACAGCCAAGACTTTCTTTCAAACTACCCACATGATGATGACAATAATAAGAGTATTGATCATATTTTCACATATCCAGAAGTAAACAATTTGATCTTATTGAGTTCCTTACAATTGGTCTTTAATGTTACCTTATATTTCTCCTGGAAGATGAATTTTCCCTTAAGTTCTGTTGTTTTTGTCACAAAAACCTGAAAGTCCTTCCATTTATTAAATTCTATTTTTTTTCATTCGGGATTATATTTAATTTTGCTGGGTAAATTATCATTGGTCATAATCCCAGCTCTTTTGCTCTACAAATCATAGTATTCTAAGACCTAAGGTGCTTCAAACAGTGGGAGTGCATAATGCTTATTGTAGCTCCATGATATTTAAATTGTTTTCTTGTTGTTTCAATATTTTCTTTTTAACCTGGGAGTTTTGTAATTTTTTTCACTTTTGATTTTGTTTTATGATTTATTCTCCTTGCCCAATTTTAGTCTACAAGTAATTATTTTATGTCTTAAATTTTTGATTCTCTATTTCCAGCCTATTAACTTTCTTTCTTGAATTGTTCTTATTTTTTTCTAATTTTTCCTCAGTGTTTGAAAGTCCTTCGGAGAACTCTTTTAGTGCTTGGGACTATTTGACATTTCTCTTTGAAAAAGAAAAGGCTTGGGGTAGCTAGGTGGTACAGTGGATACAGCAGCAGCCCTGAAGTCAGGAGGACCTGAGTTCAAATCTGGTCTCAGACTCTTAACACTTCCTAGCTGTGTGACCCTGAGCAATTCACTTAACCCCAATTGCCTCAGGAAAAAAAAAGGCTTTTTAGTCTCCATTATTTTCCTCTATGAACCCAGATTTTCTCCATTTCTATAGTAACTGTTGAGTTCTTTCTCCTTTGCTTACTCCTTTTATTTGTTTTATTTTGGTTTTAGCAGTTATTAATGTCATGTAAAGTTCTAGTCCAGAGAAATGGGGAATGATGCTCCAAGCCTCAGGTCTTTATTCCTGTTATTTTCTGAGGTCTATCTGAAGGCGCAATCTTATGCTGTCTTCCCCATTCCTAAACTGTAGCTAGGACCCCCAACTCCACTGTCCCACAAATGATCTTGCTCCCTATGATCCCTGCAGTGGCTGCAAACTACAGCTGTCCTCTCCTCCCCAGAACTTCCCCAGGTATGTACTAGCTCATTCTCCCTGCAGCCAGAAGCCCAGCAGGGTCTGGTCAGCACAGCTGTGCTTGACATCCCTCAGCAGTGAAAGGTCCTTCAATCTTCTACTCAGCCATCATACCCCAAAGCTGTCTGCAAAATCAAAGTTTCTAAAACTGAGGCTGCCTTTCAACCCAGCTTGTTTGTTGCTTTTGCAGAGTTGACCTGTAGGTGTTTGTAACTTTACTCAGGCCAAACCTCCACTTCAGGAGATTCTGGGGTCTTCTCAAATTATCTTAGGAGGATAACTACTTTACCCCGAGTTTATTTCTGTTGCTTTGTGGTGACGTTCTCTCTTTTTTGTGGAGGAAATTTGGAGAGTCAAAAGTTTTCTCTGCCATCTTTTCAGAATCCTCTATGAGGTTCATTAAGCACCACGGATCTCCGACTTATCTTTTTTAATCAGGTTTGTTTTTATTACTGCCTTGCCTGACATCATGACTGCCAACCCTGTTTCTATGGGTTTTCACCTGAGGCATAATAGAATCTATCCACTGTCTTTTAACTCTGGAAAAATGGAGCTGAATAAGTTCTAAGAATAACTTATCTAGCAAAACTGATGATGATGCTGCAGGGGGAAGAAAGAGGCCCTTTAGTAGAACAGAGGACTCAGAAGCATTACTGTTGAGAAAGCTAGAATTGGGTAGAATGTTTGAAATGTAAACATAGAAGATAAGAGAAATCCATTGGAGTTAAAATTTGGAGAAATTTTAAAGAAAATTTAAAGAGAAGGGGCTAGCTATATGATGATAAAATACTTATATCCATTGTCACTTCAGAATGCTACTTCATTTGGACAATGAAAGAACAAAAAAAGATAAACTTTTTTATATAATAAAGTTTTATTTTGAGCTTTTTTTGGTCTGTTTGAGAGAATTTTAAAAAAAGAGGAAGAAGTGACTACACAAAAAAAGAAATGATGAAGAGGGATGAATTATTTCTCATAACTGGGCTATATCAGAAGACTACATAAACATGGAAATGAGGAGTACAAGCATCATGTGACCCTCTTATGCTGATCCGACCCAGGCAAAGGAAAGCTGAACACACATGGAGAGTTAAAGTTAACAGGGAAAAATGGAATAGAGAGAAGGAAAGAGCAGGGGTGGGCTGTTAAGAAAAAAGGTAAATAAAGGAAAGAACAGTTGCAAGCAAAACAAGCTTTAGCTATAGAGGATTGATTATAAATGGAGGAACCTGAGTTTGGCAAAGGGACATGTATAGATATGTGTATATACAAATATATACATACACATATACATATGTATACATACATGTATATACACATGCATAAATATATATGTATATTTCATTAATGTGAATCCTAAGTCCCTTAATTTTGCCACCTTTACTCCGTGTGTGAATCTAAATATCACCTCTTTGTAATTTGAGACGAAATGTTTAAACTTGTACGCACAGCATCTCGGGCTCTTGGAAGGAAAGATGATATCCAACAAATAGTATTATTACTAATCCCTGATATGTAAAATATTAGGAAATAATAGAATAGTAGCATAAAACTTCCAAGGCTGATGACTTCAAAAACATTATTTTAGGCTTCTGAATCAAGCAGTCCTGGTCTCAAGCCCTGTCTTTCACATACAATAGCTTCATGGCCATAAGCACTTAACCTCTCAGTGTCCCGGACCAGTTTTTAAAAGTCTTAAGTTAAAAGGGGAAATTCCCTTTTTTAGGAACAAAAAATAGAATGAAAACAAAAACATGGGTACAAAAGCAAGCTACACCCTGGTTTGCTTTCTTGTCTGCTTGGATATTTTGCAAACAAATGGTAGGGATGGAATCATTTTCTCCTGCTCCTCTCTGGCAACCCTGATACCTAGGTCTTCCTCTATCTCCCAGCTACCTCTACTACTATATAAATGTGCTTCTTTTCTTCATTCCAATCCTCAATTATAAGAATTTACTTACATTTAAATCATTAGCAAAACCTCCATACCCTTCTCCCCCACTGTGAGTGTCAGTTAAACTAACAGAGACTTTACAAAAACAAACTTACAGGAGTAGGATGGCCCTCTAGGTCACAGTCAATCTTCCTCAAGTTCAAAAGATCAGCTTGATTAACATCCCCAGCCTCAGCCCAGGCAGCATACAGGATAGGTGCAGCATGACCCTGTGGGAGAATTCTTGTTTGTTAGAAAAGCAATCCAAAGCTTCTAGTGGCATTTGTTAAGGAATCCCAGGAGTAATAAAGTTCACTGAGGTCCAAATTGAAGACTTTAGAAATGTCAAGTCAACAAGGATTTTAATTTAAGAAAACATCACAGGGATTACACTCACAATATTCTTGTATGAGATATAAGGACTAGATATCAGTGCGTAAATTTCTCAGTTCCCAGCGAAAAACTAAAATTGGGGGGTCTTGGAAAGAGTACTAGATTTCAAGTCAAAAAACCTGGGTCTGAATTCTATATGACACTTACGTGACCTTGAACAAGTTACGTAATTTCAAATTTTTCAGTTGTAAATGAAGGGCTACGTGACCTTATACGTCCCTTTCAGCTCTAAATCTGAGGCAAAAATTAATATTTCTCTTCTTCCCTCCAATCTTGATCACACTGTATTCCCAGGTTAAGTAATTCTATATCTAATTTCCTAGTAAGCTTTTGAAAAATCAAATAGAAAATAACTAGAATAGGGAGAAATTGCATCTATAAGTATATACATAAACAAATAAATTTAAAGTGTAAGAGTAGGGATGAAGGAAGTAAAGCTAGCAGCAGGTATTACATTACAATTGCATTAGGTATATCACCTCAATAGTGCTTGGTTTTCTCATCTGTAAAATACATACTCTTGAATTTTTTTAAAAGAATCTGGAGAATTGGTCTTATCAGTTACCATTATTCCCTTTTGCCCAGCCATGTCAAAGAAGCAAGAGCATCTTGGGACCTTGAGTCATATACAACTAGAGTCCCATGTGTGAATAAAGTTGACCTTTTTGATCATGCCTCATCCAACTAACTACAGAGAATCAAAGTAGGTACAGTCAAATTGAACAAACTGCTGTAAAATAGTACCTCATAGTTAAAAGTTTCAGGTTAAAGATGTTTATTGTTAAAATCAACATAAAAGGTCAAAGTAATTCATCTCAGATATTAAGACATCTTTTTTCCCCAGAACTTCTATCTATCTTCAAAGAGCTCTCTTAGCAGCAATATCCAGGTACCCTGCCCCTCTTACCTTTGACAGAATAAATCGGTCATTGCTTGGGTTTCCTGGCTCTGTTGGTTTGTATTTCATTGTGTAGAAGAACAACACAGACATGATTTCAGCTGCACTGCAGCAAGATGTGGGGTGGCTGAAAGAAAAACAATACTTTCCATTTTTATACAACATTAAACTATTCATACAACTGACTGATCAGCCTTAAAGTACAAGGCTTCTCAGACTAGCAAAACCATTTCTACCAGCCTATGATGACTCTAGCCAAAGGGCAAGAAACCAAGAACCATTTCCTAATATAAGCTTATTAGCTGTATTGCCTTGTACATGAGACACCAAAGTTGTCCACTGTACTCTTCTCAAATCAAAACAAAAATAATCAAGCAACTACAACATGCAAAGCAATTCCATCTTCTAGAATATGGCTTGACAAGCATCAAGGGTTTGCTCTCACTTGAACGGATCTGTGGAATTTTCAGAAGGTGAAGAATTTATTTAAGTATATAATAAAATATTAAATCCACTAGAACATCAAATATACAATATTGACCTCTTTCAAGAAGTACTGAATGAAGATATTTCTCTTTCTTAATAAATCGATGTGCTCTTAACTGTTTTGTATTTTGGACTAAGAACAATTTCTAATAAAACATAGACAAAACAAGGGAAAAAAACAAGCAAAACCACCACCTCTTTAGAAATCTACAAGAGGAAAAATCCAATCCTGAGAACTAAATTTTATGTCCATTCACTGACTATATAAAAAAACACCATTCTTATTAAAAACAACTCTTTTCTTCAACTACTAAGTATCCCAAGGAGCTGTAAAACGAAACCAACAATTTGTTAAGGAATTTCAGCCTGCCTTCAGGTACAGCTTGTTCAAAGAAAAGGTTCTCCTAAATGAGAGAATCAAGAATATCAAGGATGTTTATCAAATTTTTATATGAGACAGAGATAGAATAATAGCTAACATATTGGATGATAGAGATGCCAAAATGTCAAACTAGAATGGGCTTCAGCATGCTGAGACAAAATACGTGATACTGGAGAAAGACTGCTGGGTCAGAAAGATTGCTAGTCAAAAAACCTAGGTTCAAATCTTAACTTTTACATTACTACTAATATAATTTTTATATTAATTAATATTAATTATATTGCCTCATAATGAAATCATGAGGAAATTGAGAGAAATAAAAGTTAAGTAACTTGCACCAGGTCACACATCTAGTAAGCATCTGAGGCAGAACGTGAATTCAGATCTTCCTACCCGCGGGTCTGTGCACCGTGGCACCTATTAGTTGCCAATATGACTCCCTATGTGTCCTTGAGCAAATTACTTCATCTCCCTAGGCTTTTTTCCTCTTGGACTAAATAATTTTGAAGATCACTCCACAAGGCAAGTCAAGAAGCACCAGGCCCTATGCTATGTGCTAGGTTTATTAAAAAAAAAAAAAAAAAGGTGAAAACAATCCCTGCTCTCAAGAAACTCACAATCTAACAAAGGAAGCAATGTGCAAACAATCATGTATTACCAACAAGATCTATGCAGAATTAATTGGAGATAATCAACAGAGAAAAGGCACTAACATTAAGGGGAAATCAGAAAAGGTTCTTGTAGAAAGTGGGATTTTAACCAGGACTTTAACAGGTCATGAGATGGAGATGAAGAGAATGGCATTCCAGGTATGGACTATAGCCAGTGAAAATACCCAGAATCTGAAGATGGGAGTGTTTTGGTTAAGGGATAGCAAGACCAAGGTCATTGGGTTATAGCATATATAGAAGGTGGTAAAGTATAAGAAGACAGTAAAAAATAGGAGGGGGCAGGTTAGGAAGGGTTTTAAAAAGCGGAGCACCTGATATTTCTTTTTTTTATTGAGAAATTAAGGTTAATTGACTTGCCCAGGGTCACACAGCTAGGAAATACTAAGTGTCTGAGGCCAAATTTGAACTCAGGTCCTCCTGACTTCAGGGCTAATCCTCTATTCACTGTGCTATCCAGCTGCCCCGGAGCACATGCTATTTCAAAGGCAATAGGGAACCATGCAAGTTTATTAAATGAGGTGAGGATATGGGAAAGGGACTGACGGTGTCAGACCTGTATTTTAGGAAGATCAATTTGACCGCTGAGAAGGATGGACTGGGACAGGGGAGAGACTTGAGGCAGGAAGGCCAACCAAAAGGCAAAAATGTATGCTCCTGGTCAAAATAAATATAAAATCCTTCATTTAGGTTAAGAAATCAATTGCATATGTACAAGATGAGGTATTTGCTCTCAAGAACATGTCAAAAGAAAATAAATGGAAGGAACTGAGGATATTTAGCTTGGATTAAAATTTTTGTAATAGGAGCAGTGGGTGGAAGTTGCAGAGACAAACTCAGTTGGAAATCATTTCAATCAATCAAACATTTAATCTCCTACTTTGTGTTACCTAAGGAAGGCAGATTAATGCAAATGGATGAAAGGCATAAAGATGCCCTGTGATAGTACTTAATTTTAGTCTGTGCCTGACCCAAACCTTCATCAGTTTTTGGATAAGAGATACACAGTACTAATTTGTTTGCTATCCCTGGAACACCTGTGAATACTTTAAAGCATCTTATAAATAATAATGAGGCACCTTTTCTTCATATCATATATTAAATAAAAACAATAATAATAATAAATAAAAACAATCCTATTATTATCTAAAAAGTGGTCAAAACTGCTCCTTATTTGCAAATCAGTTCCTGCAGAATCTGCTTTACTATTATTGTCTGATAAAAATTCTCTTTTCTCCCAAACACCACTACTCCTTATCTCCTCTGACACTGTCCCACCCTGCTGTAAGCCCTCAACACTTCACATCTGGACTATTGCAATATCTACTGGAGGAGAGGGATATCTGTCTCAAGTCACTCTCCACTCCAACCTATGCTCCATTCAGCCTATAAAGTGACTTTCCTGAAGTGCAGGTTCAATCATGTCCCCCCCCCCAACATAATAAAACTCTAGTGGCTCCCCACTGCCTCCAGTAGTAAATACAAAATGCTCTATTTGGCGCTCAAAGCCCTTCATAACTTAATCCCCTTTTACTTTACAAGTCTTCTTACACCTTACTCCTGAAACCTACTCTTTGATCCAATGACTCTGGCCTCCTAGTTATTCCACAAATAAAACACTTCATCTCTCAGCTCCAAACATTCTCTCTGGCTGTCCTCCATGCTTGGTACACTTTCCTTCCTCCATTCTGAAGGCGAAACAGTCTTTCTCCTTTTTTGTATTCCCAGTGCTTAACACAGTGCCTGGCACATAGTAGGTACTTAATAAATGTTGACTGACTGATCCTGTTTGTCTTTAATTTCTTCTGTACATTTTAAATGGTTCATTGTGATCCCATTTTGACATTACTTTTATTAAGTCCTCCTCTTCCCTAAACCATCCTCCCATTAAAAAAAAAACTTTGTAATAACTAAGCAAGACATAGTCACATGGTGCCCATATCCAACAATGCATGTCTTTCTGTACCTTTCCATCACCTGTCAGAAAGTGAGTAATATGATTCAATAACAGGTTCTCGGTGATTGTTCATTGCACTCAAAGTCATTTTTCTTTACACTATTTGCTATCCTCGTATATACTGTTCTGGTCCTAAAAACTTCACTCTGCATCAGTTCACAGCATCCAGGATTCTCTAAAACTGCCTTTTGTCATTTTTTATATAATAATAGCTTTTTATTTTTCAAAACACATGCAAAAATAATTTTCAACCTTCAGCCTTTCAAACCTTGTGCTCCCTCCATCCCTCCTCCCCCTCCCCTAGCCAGCAAGTAATCCAATCTAGGTTAAATATGTACAATTCTTTTTAATCATTTTTTTACAGAATAATAATAATAAATTCTATTTCTTTACCACAATTTGTTCGGGTATTCTTCCGATTCTAGTTCTTTGCTTGGCTTTTTACCCCTCTCCTCTTAATCTCCTTTGGGAGCAGGAATTCCCACCCTGACATTTTTTTCCCCTTCCTCACCATCCTCCCCTATCCCTGCTTGCTTCCCTATTGAATCTGATGTATTTCTATGCCAAACTCTGCGTGCGTGTGTGTGCGCGCGCGAGCGCGAGCGCGCATACAACGCTTCTTTGTCCATTTCAGATGACAGTGGAGAGTTTATCTGATGCCCATTTCCCCCACCCTCTCCTCTATTTAAAAAGTACTCTGTGGTCCTTTTCTTCTGCCTCATTTATTAAAAATAGCATTCCCTTGCACCTTTCCATCTCACAGCCTTCCTCCTTTTACCCTCCCTCCCCTTTCTCCTCTTTGAGCCCTCAGAACAGATCCAACCTACCCACACCCACCCCATCCCCACCCTTCAAGGTGCTCGGGCTTTTTTATTCAACATCCTTCCAAGATTCGGAAGGGATTCTCTTTCCCCTTTAGAAAGTCAGCGGTGCGTCATCATCCAACCCCTTCTAAATGCTCCAATCAGTTTCCTTTTTACGGTTTCTCGGGATTCTGTGTTTGCATTTGAAAGTTCTTACTCAGCGATAGTCTTTTCAGGAGAAATGCTTTAAAATCCTACACTCCATTTTCCCCATCGGACTATACTTAGCTTTGCAGAGGAAGTTCTCCTTGACTGAAAGCCTATAACTTTTGGCTTTTGAAATATTGTACTCTTAAGTTCTCTTTCAGAAGCTGTCAGGTTTTCTGGGATCTGAATATTACTTCTTGATACTTAAATAGCTTATTTCGAGATAACCTGCAGTATTTCTTCTTTGATGGGGAAGCTCAGAATTTGGGCTATGACATTTACATGGGATGTTTCCTTTGGGGATTCCTTTTAGGAAGTGAAATCTATCTTTCCTTTGCCCTCTGGTTCTGATAGATCAGGAAAGTTTTCATTAATGATTTCTTGAATGTAGTATGCAGGCTTCTTTTAGGCAGCTAGACAACAATAGATAGGGTGCCAGGCTAAGGATATATTTACTAGTTCTGTGATCCTGGGCAAGTCTGCCTCAGTTTCTTCATTTGTAAAATAGGAACAATAATATCGCCTACCTCCCAGGGTTGGCACGAAAATCAATGAGATAGTAAGTGCAAAGCACTCAGCACAGTGCCTGGCACATGGTAAGTGCTATATAAATGTCGACTATTATTATTTGTTTTTTAAAGCATGTTTTTTAGTGAATCCAGTGATTCTTAAATTCTCATTTATCCATTTTCCAAATCAGTTGTTTTTTTTTTTAATATCAAATATCTTACATGGCTTACAGGGGAGTCCTGTGCTCTTGCTGCCTCCTGAAAGGGCCTTGCAGACTATATGTGTGTGTATGCATATATATATATATGTATGTATGTATGTATATATGTATGTATGTATACATATGTGTGTGTATGTCTCTGATCTTTTTCTGGTCATACTGGGAGTCTCCCCCCTAGGGGTCCCTTTCCTATTTCCTGTGGGCTAATGGCTGACTATTATTTGTGCAGTTCTGGGTTAGACGCCCCTTGCTGTAGCTTTTCAATGGACTCCTTGATCATTACTCAATCTGGTGCAAATTTCCAGTGCTTCGCACAGTGCCTGAAATGTAATAAATATTTAATAAATGCTTGTTGACTTTTTTCAGATTTTTGCTACAGTAAGTCTAAGGGAATGAGCATCCTGCCTTTTTGTTTGTTTGTTTCAGCAGCCATCTTAGACAGAAGTTCCCAAAGACACAGTCTTTCTCAGAGAAATCAAAAAATCTATCAAATGTGACCCCAACAGTTGCCTTTTTCTCGGACATGTAACAGGAGCCTGGACAGAAATCCCAAATAAAGGTAATTTAGGTTCTCTCTCTCGATTATCTGAGAAAACAAGTTTTCCCCACCCACCTCCAAAGCATTTGAACTGAAACCTGTATCCCTGTCTCATAAATAAATGAAATCATGTAATTAGGAAAAATTAAATACAAGCCCCACCCCCCCCAAAAAAAATGAAATTAAATGAATGAAATTAACAGTGGTTACTTGCTCCTTTATATTCCTTCCTTCTTAGAAAGCTGCCCTTTTACTTTCTCCTCCTTATCAGGAGGCTTCAGCTGGGAAGATACTAAGGCAAGACACACCCAACATAGCCTCCCTCTCAGCCTGGCTTTTTAGGGGTCCAAACGCGCCTGCAGAGGATTTTGTAGGGAGATAAAAAAAAATCTCCCATCTGTTTCCACCTGGCAGTGACTTAAAATCCGCCCCGTTCATCGACTCCAACAGAACAATAAAGCATCCAATGAGCCAAAACGTGACAAAGGAATGGGCGAGACCCGCGGCTCAGATACCGAGACCGCTGGAGAGCGCCCAACCTTCCCCTCCCTCCGCTTATCCACATCTATCCATTCACCTACAATGGGGAAGGAGGGGTGGGTAAGAGTAAAAGGAGAAGGGCAACGGGAAACCGAATTCTCCTTGGCTAAACTTTCCCACACAAGAAAAAATAGGTGACATTACCCTGAATTGGAGGCACATGTAGCCTGGATGGAGTGGATCCTCAGGCGATTAGCCATGTCTCGGAGGGCCTGGAGAGTCTCCTCCGAGGGTTGGGGATAGCTAGCCATGATGCCGCCGTCCCGTAGTACAACTAGTCAATTTTTCTTTTCTTCTCCCAGCACTTTCTTCCCGCCTCCCAGGCCCCGCCCCCTCGAGGAAATGACCTCACCACAGCTGGGCGGTGGCGGAGAGGAGAAGCGGCCAGCATCTGGAGCATCCCGAGTAACTCCTTCTGCTGTCAGCGGAGGAGCTGCTTCTTAGGAGAGCTGCGGAAAGGGGACCGCCGAGTCCGGGACTAGTTTCGCGACCGAATCGCCTTTTGCGCTTGCCTTCGGGAGCTCGGCAGAGCTGCGGCCGTTTTAGAGGCGAAATTTGAAACCCGCCTCCTCCCATCACCCAAGCCTTGCCGGTTGCTGTCGAAATAGACATGGAACTGTCTTAATTCCAGTTCAATTGCAAAGCACGCTCTGCCTGGCATGGAAATGAGTGCCATTTATGACATGCATCCTTGCCATTCTTCATTAGCAGGATACTCTATTGATGTGTTGATAGCTCGCTGGGAGATTATGAGCGAGTCACTTAAAGTCAGCTAAAGTTCTCTCCCATGCAGCACGCTCCCAGCAATTCTATTTCAACTGCTTCCTAACTGCAACTAGTCCCAACTATTTCCTAACTGCACTTTAAGGGAAGTGTGGAGCTCCACAGGGAATAACAGGATAGAAGATAAAGAACTGAAAAAATGGGGCCGGACAATTTGACAATTCATCTGCTGTGTGCAGAGTACTAGATGCGGGTTTAGGGAAGAAAGAAAATTGGGCTTTTGTGAAGTTTACACGGACATATAACTAGAATCCACAATAACAAATTGCTAAGTACACTAGAAAGGTGAAAAGGCCAGGGCTAGAAGTTCAATAAGAAAAAGGACATTACACACTTGGAGGAGGAAAACAAGCTTCCCGGAGGAAGCAAAATTTGATTTGGGTTTTAAAAAAAAAAAAGGACATAGAAATTCAGCTGGTGAAGACTGAGGAGGGGCCGCAAGCAGTCAGACAATTAGCCCTCACTATGGCAAAGCAATCCCTAATTAACTCACTCAACGCGGCAAATTTTCCAAAGCTTTCCATCCTTCCTCAAACCTCCCACGGCCCTTCCCCTCCCAATACCCTCTAAATTGAGAACCTTGCCTCATAGTTTACTGAAAAAAAGATAGCTCCCTCTTCTTTGTTCCTCCTCAGCTCCCATCATCTATATGTCTTCTATCCTCTTTCATCCCTATCTCAGATGATGTGGCCCTTGTCCTTACCAAGGTATACTCTTCTATATGTACAAGTAATCTCATTTCATCCCATCTTGGATAAAATCCCAGCAGATTGTACCCTCCATCATTCACACACTCTCTCACTTCTCTTCAATCTCTCCTTGTCTGCTGGCTCCTTCCTACTTAGTTACAAATCTGTCCATGTCTTCCCCATCCTCAAAAAAAAAAAAAAAAAAAACTTCAATTCATCCATCAATCCCTTTTGTGGCTAAACTCTTTGAAAGGGCTGTCTTTGTATACCCAAAGGGTAATGTCACTATTAGGTCTGTATCCCAAAGAAATCATAAAAGGAAAAGAACCTGTGCAAAAATGTTCGTGATAGTCCTTTTTTGTAGTGGCAAGAAACTGGAAACTGAAGGGATGCCCATCAATTGGAGAATGGCTGAATAAATGATGGTATATGAATGTTATGGAATATTATTGCTCTGTAAGAAACGACCAGCAAGATGATTTCAGAGAGGCCTGGAGAGACTTGCATGAACTGATGCTGAGTGAGATGAGCAGAACCAGGAGATCATTATACACGGCAACAAAAAGATTATGTGACTGTGATGAACTTGGCTCTTTTCAAAAATGAGGTGACGCAGGGAAATTCCAATAGACTTGGGATGGAAAATGGCATCCTCATCCAGTGAGAGAACTGTGAAGACTGACTATGATTTGAAGCATAGTATTTTCACTTTTTGTTTGTTTTTTCTTTCTCATGATTTTTCCCCTTTGGTCTGATTTTTCTTACACAACATGACAAATATAGAAACATGTTTTTAAAAATTGAACAGATTATTTTCTATCTTGAGAAGGGGGGAAGTAAGGAAGGGAGGGAGAAAAATTTGGAACACAAAGTCTTGCAAAAATGAATGTTAAAAACTATCTTTACATGTATTTGGAAAATTAAATACTATTGAAATTAAAAAAAAAAAAGAAAAGAAAAGGCCATCTACAATCACTGCTTCCACTTTCTTTCCCTTTATTCTTTTTAAATCTACTACATTCTGGCTTCCAACCTCTTCATTCAACTGAAACTGCTCTCTCCAATGTTACTAGTGATTTTCTAATTGCCAAATCCAGTGGCCTTTTCTCAATCCTTATTCTTCTTGATCTCTCTACAGCCTTTAATGCTATCAATCATCCTCTTCTCCATAATACTTTATTGTCTCAATGTTTTTTGTGACACTGATCTCTCCTGGTTCTCCTACTACCTGACTTACTCCTTCTCAGTCTCCATTGCTGGACCTTTATCTAGATCACTCCACTTCCATTGAGTCCCTTAAATAAATAGGTTTACTTGCTATGGCTATTCATGATGGTGTTTTGTATAACTAGTGTTTATTGGATAGGGGGTTAAACTAAAGGTGGATGTCATCTTAGCCCCTCTTCTCTTTCTACTATTTTACTTAGTGATATCATCAGTTCTCATAGATTCAATTGTCTCTATGCTGATCATTCTCAGATCTACAATCTAGCCCTAACCTCTAGACTTGGAACTGCAGCTACCTCTTAGGCAAATTTCAAACTGGATGTTTCATAGATAGACCTCTTAAATTCAACATGTCCAAAAGTGAAATCATTATTTTTCTCCCAAAATCCTTCCTTCTTCCTTATTTTTCTATTATTCTTCAGGCTACCATCATTCTCTCAAGTACTGAGGCTTGAAGCCTCGGTGTCATTCTCAATACCTCTCTCCTTCCCTCCCTCCCTCCCTCCTTCTCTCTCTCTGTTTCTATATCTGTCTCTGTCTCTCTTTGTCTCTCTGTTTCTGTCTCTGTCTGTTTCTCTCTCTCTCTTTCTCTGTCTCTGTCTCTCTCTCTCTCTCTCTCTCTCTCTCACACACACACACACACACACACACACACACACACACACACACACACACATATATATACTTCCCTGGAGCTACTCTTCCCATATTATGTCTCCCAAGTCTCTTAAGTCTCTACAATAAACTGACTACCCTAATAACACCAATACCAGGATTCAACATAATATTCCCCATCCTCTCAACCAATCAAGAACCTTGTCACCTTTTGTTTATGTGACACTCAGTACAGGGCTGTCATTACAAATCTATACTTCTGTATGTACTTATTGTTTCTCCTGTTAGAATAGGAACTCTTTGAGAGTAAGGATTGCATCATTTTTTGGTCTCCCTAATGCATGTTATCTTCTTTCTCCAGCTTATTTTCCAGATGAGGAAATTGAAGGAAACATAGTGACATTGCTTGCCAGGGACACTTAGGTAATAAGTAAGTGTCTGAGGCCAGATTTGAGTCTTCCTGACTTCAGGCCTGGGATTCTATTCGATGAAGTGACACTTAGCCAACCCTTCTGGCATGTAATAGACATTAGATAAATATTTGTTGAATTAATTAACACTAAGTAATTACTATGTACAAAGCATTGTCCTAAGTACTGGGGATATAAACAAGAAAAATCAGATCCTACCTTAAGGATCTTACATTCTATTGGAGGAAACAACTCATACAGAAGGGTTCAGCTTCAGGACAAATGGAAAGGTCCCAATGGTCCTTAGGACGAGGCAGCAAAGTGGACGGTGATACCTCTTCTTTTTATTTATTTGTTTGTTTTTAATACACATTGCTTTATGAATCATATTGAGAGAGAAAAATCAGAGCAAAAGGAAAAAACACAGGAGAAAAAGAAAAAGCAAAAAGAAGCGAGCATAACATGTGCTGATTTATCTTCAGTCTCCATAGTTCTTTTTCTGCAAGCAGATGGCATTTTCTGTCCAAAGTCTATTGGGATTGCTTTGGATCACTGAGAAGCCCCAAGTCTTTCATAGCTGATCATCACACATTCTGGCTGTTGTTGTATACAATGTATTACTCGTTCTGCTTGTTTAGCTCAGCTTCGGTTCATGTAAATCTTTCCAGGCTTTTCTGAAATCAGCTTGTTGTTCACTTTTTATAGAACAATAATATTCCATTACCTTCATATACCACAGCTTGTTCAGCTATTCCCCAATTGATGGGCATGTGCTCATTTTCCAACTCTTTGCTACCACAAATAGAGCTGCTACAAACATTTTTGCACATGTGGGTCCTTTCCCCTCCTTTATGATTTCCTTAGGATGCAGACTCAGTAGTGGTACTGCTGGGTCAAAGAATACGCACGGTTTGATAGCCCTTTGGTCATAGTTCCAGATTGCTCTCCAGAATGGTTGGATCATTTCACAACTTCACCAACAATGCATTAGTGTCCCAATTTTCCCACATCCCCTCCAACATTTATCATTACTTTTTCCTGTCATCTTAGCCAATCTCAGAGGTATGAGGTGGTACCTCAGAGTTGTTTTACTTGGCAAATCAATAGTGATTTAAAGCATTTTTTTCATATAACTATAGATGACTTTAATTTTGTCATCTGAAAATTGTTCATATCCTTTGACCATTTATCAGTTGGGGAATGGCTTACATTCTTATAAATTTGACACAGTTCTTTATATATTTTAGAAATGAGAACTTTGTCAGAAATACTGGCTGTAAAGATTTTTTCCCCAGCTTTGTGCTTCCCTTTTAATTTTGTTTCCGTCGGTTTTGTATGTGCAAAAACTTTTTATTTTAATGTAATCAAAGTCGTCCATTTACTTTTCATAATGTTCTCTGGTTCTTTTTTGGTCATAAATTCCTCCCTTCTCCAAAGATCTGATAGGTAATTTAATCCCTTGTTTTCCTAATTTGTTTATGGTATCATTCTTTTTTTATTGAAGCTTTTCATTTTCAAAACATATGCAAGGATAATTTTTCAACCTTGACCCTTGCAAAACCCTGTGTTCCAATTTTTCCCCTTCTTTCCTCTACCTCCATCCCTAGATAGCAAGTAATCCAATATATGTTAAGCATGGTAAAAAATATATGTAAACCCAATCTAGGCATACATATTTATACAATTATCTTGCTGTACAAGGAATATCAGGTCAAAAAGGGAAAAAATGAAAAAGAAAAGAAAATTCAAGCAAATAATAACAAAAGAAGTAAAAATGCTATGTTGTGATCCACAGTTCCCACAGGCCTCTCTCTGGGTATAGATGGCTCTCTTCATCACAAGATCACTGGAACCGGCCTGAATCATCTCATTCTTGAGAAGAGCTATGTCCATCAGAATTGATCATCGTATAGTCTTGTTGCTGTGTATAATGATCTCCTAGTTCTGCTCATTTCACTCAGCATCAGTTCATGTAAGTCTCTCTGAAATCACCCTGCTGGTCATTTCTTACAGAACAATAATATTCCATAATATTCATAGACCATAATTTATTCATCCATTTTCCAACTGAGGGGCATCCACTCAGCTTCCAGTTTCTAGCCACTACAAAAAGGGCTGCCACAAGTATTTTTGCACATGTGGGTCCCTTTCCCTCCTTTAAGATCTCTTTGGGATATAGGCCCAGTAGAAACACTGCAGGATCAAAGGCTATACACAGTTTGATAACCCTTTGAACATAGTTCCAAATTGCTCTCCAGAATGGTTGGATCAGTTCAAAATTCCACCAACAATGTGTTAGTGCCCCAGTTTTCCCACATCCCCTCCAACATTCATAATCATCTTTTCCTGTCATCTTAGCCAATCTGACAGCTGTGTAGTGGTATATCAGAGTTGTCTTAATTTGCATTTCTCTAATCAATAGTGATTTGGAGCACCTTTTCTTATGACTAGAAATGGTTTCAATTTCTTCATCTGAAAATTGTTCATATTCTTTGACCATTTATCAATTGGAGAGTGGCTTGAATCCTTATACATTTGAGTCAATTGTCTATATATTTTAGAAATGAGGCCTTTATTAGAACTCTTGAATGTTTAAATGTTCCCAATGTATTGTTTCCCTTCTAATCTTCCCTGCATTGGTTTTGTTTGTACAAAAACTTTTTAATTTAATATAATCAAAATTATCCATTTTATATTCAATAATGAGCTCCCATTCTCCTTTGGTCACAAATTCCTTCCTTCTCCAACAGATCTGAGAGAGAAACTATCCTATCTTCTTTTAATTTGCTTATAATATCCCTCTTTATGTCTAAACCATGAACACATTTCGACCTCATCTTGGTATATACAGTGTTAGGTGTGGGTCAATGCCTAGTTTCTGCCATACTAGTTTCCAATTTTCCCAGCATTTTTTGTCAAATAGTAAGGGTTCTTTGGGTTTGTCAAACACTCAATTACTATAGTCATTGACTATTTTTTCCTGTGAATCTAATCTATTCCACTGATTGACTACTCTATTTCTTAGCCAGTATATAGTATCATTTTTTTACCCAAATAACTTATCCATTTTGACCTTATTTTGGTATGAAGTGTGAGATGTAGGTCTATGCTGAGTTTCTGATATATTATTTTCCAGTTTTCCCAACAATTTTGTCAAATAGTGAGTTCTTTTTCCAGAAGCTGGAGTTTGGGGGTTTATGCAATACTAGATTGCTATAGGCCTTGATTATTGTGTCATGTGTATCTAATCTATTCCACTGATCCACCACTCTATTTCTTACCCACTACCAAATGGTTTTGATGACTGCTGCTTTATAATATAATTTTAGGTTTGGGTACTACTAAGCCACCATCCTTTGATAAATCTTCTTTAATATAATTTCCACTGATAAAAAAAATCTTATCAATTTCTGAAGTTGAGCCATTTGATATATCCAGGGCCTTGATGAACTTTTTTTGCTAGATCTTTAGTAACTATGGTTATAATACTCACAGGAGCAGTTGCCAGAAGATATCTCCCTAGAGATTGCTTTCCAGGATGATGACTGTGAGAAATGGTCTAGAAACATTGTCATTCTTAAGGCTCTCAAGTTCAGGATCCTATGCTATTCCCATCAGAGTCTGCAGAGAAATGAGAATCAAGGTAGAGGTCCTGATTTGATTTGCCTGGCATTTGCTACTGCTCCCCGTCTCTCCCTTAGGAAGAAAAATAATCCCAGACTGACCCAAGTGATTTAACCTGATAGAAGAAAACAATATTCCCTCTACCAAATCCAAACTGTTGTTTGTTTGTCCTTTGTCCTTGAAGAGATCCAAAGAAATCAGAAGGGTGATGTTTTGACTTGCTTGTGAATTGGATGAGTGGGGCTGAGCTGTGCAAAGTCCTCAGCCTCCCTCTCTCCTTCAGATTCATTGAAGTTCAATGATTGGTGATGGACCAGGATACTGTGGGTGGTCTTGGTCTTTCAAAATTAAGGTCTTTCACAACTTTGAGGTACCACTACACAGCTTTCAGATTGGCTAAGATGACAAGAAGAGATGATAAATGTTGGAGATGTGGGAAAATTGGGACACTGACACATTGTTGGTATAGTTGTGAACTGATCCAACCATTCTGGAAAGCAATTTGGAACTATGTCCAAAGGACTATCAAACTGCATACACTTTGATCCAGCAGTGTCTCTACTGGGTCTGTATCCCAAAGAGATCTTAAAACAGAGGAAAGGACCCACATGGGCAAAAATGTTTGTGACAGCCCTTTTTGTATTGGGAAGGAACTGGAAACTAAGTGGATGCCCATCAGTTGGAGAATGGCTGAATAAGTTATGATCTATGAATGTAATGGAATATTATTAACAATAATATTTGTTCTGTAAGAAACAACCAGCAGGACGATTTCAGAGAGGCCTGGAGAGACTTGCGTGAACTGATGCTGAGTGAAATCAGCAGAACCAGGAGATCATTGTACACGGCAACAACAAGACTATATACGAGGATCAATTCTGATGGACATGGTTCTCTTCAAAAATGATGTGTTTCAAACCAGTTCCTATTGTTCAGTGATGAACATATATACATCCAGAGAGAGGCCTGTGGGAACTGAGTGTGGACCACAACATAGCATTTTCACACTTTCTATTGCTTGCATTATGTTTCCTTCTCAGGTCTTTTTTTTTTCCTTCTTGATCTGATTTTTCTTGTACAGCAAGATAACTATAAATATGTATAGACATATTTGATTTGTCAAGTATTTTAATATAATTAACATGTATTAGACTTCCTGCCATCTAGGGGAGGGGGTGGAGGAAAGAAGGGAAAAATTTGTAACAGAAAGCTTTAAAAGGGTCAATATTGAAAAATTACCCATTCACATATTTTGTAAATAAAAAGCTTTAATAAAAAAAAAGAAAAAAATACGCTCCTTTGATCTTTGGGACTCTGTGCATGACCACAGTTCAGGGGGCAGGATCCTAGAGACATGGGCTGAACACTTCCATACTGTTCTCAACAGACCATCATCAATCAATGGTGAAGCTATTGACTGTTTACCACAACTTGAAACCAATGAAGTTCCAAAGGAAGAAGAGATTTTGAAGACCATTAGGCTACTTTTGTGTGGCAAAACACCTGGTGCTGATTTATTCCAGCTGAGATTTACAAGGTGGGTGGTTGATTGCTCATACAAAAGTTGACTGAAATTTTCCAAATCATATAGCAAGAGGAAGTTACGCCCCAGGAGTTCAAGGAAGGCAGGAAATGGGTATGCTATGAATAGGGACTAGGAAGTTTCCAAATGGAAAATAGTTGCCCATGGTAGTACTGTTGTGGGTGCCTAGGTCTCAATGAGTTTATAATTGACTTGAGAGCTGCTGCTGAAGAAGGGAGGTTGGGAGCCTACAAAGCTACAGAAAGGAACAGAGTGGGGAGCGTTGGGAGGATAAAATGTGAAAGCTATGTGTGGTTGTTTTGGAGACTAGTCCCAAGATTGGTTATCATGGGCAGGTAGGATGGGACCCATCTTTCTACCCACCAGTTGGTTGAGCACACACCATTTGGGGTCATACCAGGGCCGCCAGTTTGAAGACAACCAACTATACTAGACCATGTGTATTAGACCTCTGTATCATATTCTGGGAACTGATACCCTTAAAGCACATGTCATTAAAAAAGCCCAGAGTATCCCCCAAAAGAAAGATCTGTGGTGTTCAGCTAGTGGTAATTTTTCTGTTACCAACACCCAAGGATTCTTTTCTTTAAATCATGCCCTTGGATTTACAGCTTTTTGTTGTTATTTGTAAAATTTTCATTTTGATCTGGAAGTTTCAAAATTTAGCAATAATGTTTCTACATGTTTTCCTTGGAAGATCTCTTTGAGGTCGTGACCGGTGAATTTTTTTCTGTTTCTACTTTTCTCTCTTGTTCTATCATTTCAGGACAATTTTCTTTTTTTTTTTTTCAAGAGTTTGTCTCTTTTTTACTATTAAAGTTTTTTATTTGCAAAACATATGCATGGGTAATTTTTCATCATTGACTCTTGCAAAACTTTCTGTTCCAAATGTTTCCCTCCTTCCCCCCACCCCCTCCCCTAGATGGCAGGAAGTCTACTACATGTTAATTATGTGAAAATACTTGACAAATCAAATATGTGTATACATATTTTTACAATTATTTGCTGTACAAGAAAAATCGGATCTACAAGAAAAAAAAAATCTGAGAAGGGAAACACGATGCAAGCAAAGATCAATAGAGAGTGTGAAAATGCTCTGTTGTGGTCCAGACTCAGATTCCCACAGGCCTCTCTCTGGGTGTATATGGCTTTCTTCATCATTGAACAACTGGAACTGGTTTGAATCATCTCATTGTTGAAGAGAATCATGTCCATCAGAACTGATCATCATATAGTCTTGTTGTTGCCATGAATAATGATCTCCTGGTTCTGCTCATTTCACTCAGCATCAGTTCATGTAAGTTTTTCCAGGCTTTTGTGAAATCTTCCTGCTTATCATTTCTTATAGAAGAATAATACTCCATAACATTCATATACCATAATTTATTCAGCCATTCTTCAATTAATGGGCATCCATTCAGTTTCCAGTTCCTTGCCACTACAAAAAGGGCTGCCACAAACATTTTTCACATGTGGGACCCTTTCCTTCCTTTAAGATCTCTTTGGGATATAGGCCCAATAGAAACACTGCTGGGTCAAAGGGTATGCACGGTTTGATAACTTTTTGAGCATAGTTCCAAATTGCTCTCCAGAATGGTTGGATCTCTTCACAATTCCACCAACAGTGTATCAGTCAGGACAATTTCCTTTCTTTTTTTCATTTTATTAAAGCTTTTTATTTGCAAAACATATGTATGGGTAATTTTTCAATGCTGACCCTTGTAAAGCTTTCTGTTACAAATTTTTCCCTCCTTCCCCCTACCCCTCCCCTAGATGGCAGGAAGTCTACTACATGTTAATTATGTTTAAATACTTGACAAATCGAATGTGTGTATACATATTTTCACAATTATCGTGCTGTGCAAGAAAAATCAGATCTACAAGGAAAAAAAATCTGAGAAGGGAAACAGGATGCAAGCAAAGATCAATAGAGAGCGTGAAAATGCTATGTTGTGGTCCACCCTCAGATCCCACAATCCTCTCCCTGGGTGTATATGGCTTTCTTCATCTCTGAATAATTGGAATTGGTTTGAAACATCTCATTGTTGAAGAGAGCCACATCCTTCAGAACTGATCATCACATAATCCTGTTGCTGTGCATAATGATCTCCTGGTTCTGCTCATTTCACTTAGCATCAGTTCATATAAGTCTCCCCAGGCCTCTCTGAAATCATCCTGCTGGTCGTTTCTCACAGAACAATAATATTCCATGACATTCATATACCATAATTTATTCAGCCATTCTCCAATTGATGGGCATCCATTCAGTTTCCAGTTTCTAGCCACTACAAAAAGGGCTGCCACAAACATTCTTCCATATGTGGGGCCTTTTCCTTCCTTTATGATTTCTTTGGAATATAAGCCCAATAGAAACACTGCTGGGACAAAGAGTATGCACAGTTTGATAACTTTTTGAGCATAGTTCCAAATTGCTCTTCAGAATGGTTGGATCCGTTCACAGTTCCACCAACAATGTATAAGTCAGGACAATTTTCTTTAATTATTTCTTGTATTACTGTGTCAAGATTCCCTTTTTGGTCATCACTTTCAGGTAAACCAATTATTCTTATGTTTTCTTTTCTTAATCTGTTCTCTAGATCTATTGTTTTTCTTATGAAATGTCTCACATTCTCTTCTATTTTTTTTCATTCTTTATACTTTGTTTTATTATTTCTTGATCTGTTATAACTTCACTGGCTTTCCCTTGCCCAATTCTAATTTTCAAAGACTCATTTTCTTTTTTAAGACTTTGGATCTCCTTTTCTAGTTAGTTGACTTTCTTTTCATGATCTTGTTTTCCTTGGATTACTCTTATTTAAAAAAAAATTCCTCAATCTCATTTGATTTTTAAAGTCTTTTTTGAGTTCTTCTGTAAATTCTTTTGGGTCAGGTAACCATTTAACATTACTCTTTGGGGTAGGAGAGGCTTTTTTTCTACTTCAGTATCCTCCTCTGAAGATGAACCCTGGTTTTCCCTATTCCCATAGTACCTTTTTATGGTTGGGTTTTTTTTTCTCCTTTGCTTGCTCATTTAAAAAAAAAAAAGAACTTGTTAGTGTGATCACCTCTAGTTCTGAGGTGGGGGGAATGGTGCCTCTGGCTTCACTTCAGTTCTCACCCGGAACCCAAAACCAAAACCAAGAAGTCCACCTTTCTGAAAGTGCCAGCAGCCAGCAGCATCCTTGCCCTACTGCTTCTGCATTCACTTGGTGTGTGCTGGTTCCTTCTTGGCCAGGACTACATCTCAACAGCATAACTTGGTCCTTATCAGCAGAAATTCTTCAATCTTCAGGGACTCAAACCCCTCAGCCCCAACTCTTTCAAAGAGATGAAAGTTCCTGTGGTTGATGTCAAGGCTACCTCCAAACTCAGTTAGTCCCAGAGCTCCTCACTTGCTGTTTCAAGGGAGCTAGTCTGGAGGTGTTTATATTTCACATCTGTCAAACCTCTCTTTTGGGGTCTTTCTTTTCATCTTTTCCCATTATCCCAGGAGAACCTCTGTTCTAAACCAATTCTATTTTGTTTTTCACCTATATATATTCACCCTGTGGTGAATCTGGAGAGCTTACTCTGCCATCTTCCCAGAATCCTTAAATATTTTAAAGAACTTCTATGTACTACAACTGTAACATATTCAATTAATAATTTAATAAATTTTTTTTAGTCATGGTTTTTCCAAAGGGAACAATTCACCCAGTAGGCAGACTAAATAAAAGCAATTTTAAAAAACCATAAAGAAAAAGAATCATGTAAATCTTGTATACTAGAAAGGAAAGAAGCTCCATTTTCTTCTCTTTTTTGCTGAGGCAGTTGGGGTTAAGTGACCTTCCCAGGGTCACATAGCTAGGAAGTATTAGGTGTCTGAGGCCAGATTTGAACTCAGGGCCTCCTGACTTCAGGGCTGGTGCTCTATCCACCGTGCTCCCTAGCTGCCCCGGAGAAGCTTCATTTTCTAGCTGATATCAAAGTGTATGAGAGTCATGGTTCATAATTTGAAAGAATTCATAGAGATTCTCTTAAAGTCACAAAAGAGTATTTATGCCAGAGCTGATGGACTAATCTCTAAAGGGAGTCTAGCAAATTAGAAATAGTTTGGGAGCAATAGTTTGCTGATAATTTGGGGCTTAGCTAGCAGGCTAATAGCCTACAAGGTTATAAATTAGGAAAGAGAGATAAGAAGGAACCAGGTAAGGAGATAGGATGGCTTTTAGCAAGGTCCATCAGACAGGACAGGTTTTTTGCAGAAGACAAATAAGGAGCAACAGATAAGAGGTTTTATTGCTCCACATTTCTTAGCTAGGTATGCCGTTTTGAGTAGGCCCTCAGCTCTGACTTATCATCTCCCCCCTTTCTGTCTTTTGGGGAGAAGAAATTCTGGGGACAAGGGCTGGGGACCCATCAACATTACTATCTTCTACCGCTACCACCCAGGCAATAGTGATTTTGGCTCAGCCCATTGCATCATGGACTACTATAAGGAACTACTGATTGGTGGATGAAGCAGAGATTTCCAAGTCATGGTTTTTTACCAGGAAATCAGTTTGCAATAACATTAGGGAGGGAGGACATGGATGAGAAGTCTTAAGGAAGGAGCAGAGGAGTCCAATGTGGCTGCAAGTTGTGACCTTTTGCCATTGAATCAGCAGTATATAACCTCCCTGGAAAGGACAAAGGATAAGTGACAAGAGAACAAGAATGTTCATCCATTAGCCAAAGAAGGATCCAGAAATCATTGAGATTTGGATGGTTTCCAAAGACTTGCAAGTAAGTTTGCTCAGTCATTCAGTTTTGTTCCACTCTTTGTGAGCCCATGGACCAACTGTTCAAGAGGTTTTCTTGGAAAAAACACTGGAGAGATTTGCGATTTCCTTCTCCAGTCTTATGCAAGCAAGGGCTAAATGTCTTGCCCAGAGTAACACAATTAATAAGTGTCTGAGGTCAGATTTGAACTCTGTTCTTTCTGACTCCGGGCCTAAGGTGCCACCTGGCTTCCTTGATGCTAGCTTACTAGCAAGCTTCACTTGCTGTTGATAATAACAAGTATCTTCCTCATCTGAATTCTTGGAACAGGTCCACAGCTACTTCTGAATCTCTAATTGGCCCTAAATCTCTGCTCTTGAGTCCCTTAGCTATATGGCCACCTTCATTACCAGCGTGAAAGCAGAATGGATCTGCCTCTCTTATCTCACAGGACTCGAGGAAACCATAGATATAGCTTCTGCTGCTTTGGGGAAGCCAGGAAGATAAGCTGTACCCCCAAACCACATTCTGGGTTACATTCATGTCTTATGCAAGCCAGAGTGGAAGAGTAGATGCAGCCTACATTAGGCTCAACACTGTAAATGTCCCATATTTATGTCTAATTTCCTGTTTTCCTATTTTTATTCCTTATGAGTTGCTGGAAGTGTTTTCTTCCTTTTGACTTCTCATAGATGCAATCTATAGTGGCTTCATAAAAGGGCCAGCGCAGAGAATTTTTGTGGCAATTTGAGGACTATTGTGTGGAAAGCCTTCTCGGACCTCAACTCTTCCTCCTTGATTGTTGATAACTAACACAGTACACTTTTGCGGACAACCACAAATATGGTAATTCCATCCTGGAACCAACTTGTACCTAAAATTCCTGCTTTTAGATACTTGACAGAATGTGAGATCAGCCTATTTCCCGGATTACTACATAGAGACCATTTTGTTTCTGTCTTAGAAAAAAGAACAATACAGGATTGTATGTGGGCTCCCAATGTATGCCTTGTATTAAAATCTCCCTCCTAACACAAAGGGCTTATGTGTACATTGGGAACTTCTGACTTCTAGGGCTCAGATTCTAGGGGGCATCTGAGGCAGTCAGTATTGAAGAATATCAATGAATTCCTGTAATGAACACTGAAAATATAAAATACTTCTATCTACAAATTAAGGGACATAGAAACGATGCAAAATCAAGTCCATAGAAAAGCAAAGGAGACTCCAGCCAGCAACTGTCCCATCCTACTCCACCTAAGGCACTCTATTGGGTTGGTCTTTGACATAGGGAAAGGCCAGAGTTTATTGCTCCCTGTCACTTCCTGATCTCTACTTCTTATAGAAGAGCTTCTCTGAAAGGAGGAATTAATTTAGAAATGAGGAGATATTTCTAGAATCTAGCAGTAGAGAGGAAAAATCAGAAGCATCAATACCTGAGGTGGAGACAATAAGGAGCACGAGACAACTAATGAAAAGAGAAAGAGAAAATAGAAGTAAGTTATGGCAAAAAAAAATTTTTTTTAAAATAAAAGGGGGGGGTGTATGGAGATTGAAGAGAGCCATATCTCTACAGGCATCTTGAAGCAGCAGACTCAGACTGATGCCACCAGTTTGTCCCAGCCCCTCAAGGACTGAGGAAAGTACTAAAAAAAGAGGGGGGGCACTGGTTCTTTGCCAAGCTTCCTTCCTTCCAGTGCCTGCTTATTAATCGATACTGCAATATACTTTGCTGTTTATTTGACCAAATATTTTGGTAACCTGAATTCTGTCTCAGTCAGCTCCTCCCCCCCCCAAAAAAAAAGACAGGTGTTAATAAAAGATTAATATAAGTGTAAATTAAGGCAAAGACTCAAACCTCTACTTGTTAAGAGATTTTCCTAATTAAGGGCTCAAAACAATTATAATGGTATTTTTGACTTTTAATTAGTTATTATTTGCTCAATCATCTCTGACATTTCATGATTCCATCTGGAGTTTTCCGGCTTCTTTCTGGCAGATACTCAAGTGGTTTCTTTTTTTTTTATTAAAGATTTTTATTTGCAAAACATATGTATGGGTAATTTTTCAACATTGACCCTTGCAAAGCTTTCTGTTACAAATTTCCCCCCCCCCAGTCCCCACCCCTCCTCTAAATGGCAGAAAGTCCACTACATGTTAATTATATTAAAATACTTGACAAATCGAATATATGTATGCATATTTCCACACATCTTGTTGTGCAAGAAAAATCGTGTCTACAAGAAAAAAAAAAACTGAGAAAGGAAACATAATGCAAGCAAACATCAATCGAGAGCATGAAAATGTTATGTTGTGGTCCACCTTTCATATCCCTCTCTCTGGGTGTATATGGCTTTCTTCACTGAACAATTGGAACTGGTTTGAAGCATTTCACTGTCGAAGAGAGCCATGTCCATCAGAATTGATCATCATATAGTCTTGTTGATGCCATGAATAATGATCTCCTGGTTCTGTTCATTTCACTCAGCATCAGTCCATGCAAGTCTCTCCAGGCCTCTCTGAAATCATCCTGCTGGTCGTTTCTTACAGAACAATAATATTCCATAACATTCATATACCATAATTTATTCAGCCACTCTCCAATTGATGGGCATCCATTCAGTTTCCAGTTTCTAGCTACTACAAAAAGGGCTGCCACAAACATTCTTGCACATGTGGCGCCCTTTCCCTCCTCTAAGATCTCTTTGGGATATAAGCCCAATAGAAACACTGCTGGGTCAAAGGGTATGCACAGTTTGATAACTTTTTGAGCATAGCTCCAAATTGCTCTCCAGAATGGTTGGATCTGTTCACAGTTCCACCAACAATGGATCGGTGTCCCAGTTTTCCCACATCCCCTCCAATGTCCGTCATCATGTTTTCCTGCCATTTTAGCCAATCTGGCAGGTGTGTAGTGGTACCTCAGAGTTGTCTTAATTGGCATTTCTCTGATCAATAGTGATTTGGAGCACCTTTTCATATGACTAGAAATAGTTTTAATTTCATCCTCTGAAAATTGTCTGTTCATATCCTTTGACCACTTATCGATTGGAGAGTGGCTTGAATTCTTATAAATATGAGACAATTCTCCATATATTTTAGAAATGAAGCCTTTATCAGAACCCTTAAATGTAAAGATGATTTTCCAATTTATTGCTTCCCTCCTAATCTTGTCTGCATTAGTTTTGTTTGTATAAAAACTTTTAAACTTAATACAGTCACAATTTTCTATCTGGTGTTCAATTAAGAGTTCCAGTTCTTCTTTGGACATAAATTTATTCCATCTCCACAGGTCTGAGAGGTAAACTATCTTATGTTCCTCTAATTTGCTTATAATATCATGGAGTGGTTTTCTATGTCCTTCCCCAGACCATTTTACAGACAGGAAAACTGAGGCAGAGTGAGAGTCACACAGCTAAGGGTATATTTGAAGTCAGGTCTTCCTGACTGCAAGCCCAGCACTCTATTCACTATGCCATCTAGTTGCCTAAATTCAACATTTAAGAGCTCCAATTCTCTAAGATTCATAGAATCCTAGAAGCAGCTAGGGGACACCTTAGGGCACAGAGTACTGGGCCTAAAGTCGGGAAGACCTGAATTCAAATTTCATTTCCAACACTTACCAGTTGTGTGACTCTGGACTTTACTTCTGTCTGCCTCAATTGACTTAACTGTAAAATGAAGATAATGGCATCCACCTCACAGGATTGTTCCAAGGATCAAATGAAATCAATTGAGATCAAATTTACAGAAAAATTTGTAAAGTACTTTGCAAATTTTAAAGGACTATATAAATACTAGCAGATTTGGAAATGACCTTGATGAGATCAAGATAGAAATACTGTTGAGGGATAAAGCACCCCAACAATGTTTAGGGGTCCCCAGGTCAGTGTCACAGGTATGGCGAAAGAATTTGCTAACTCCGGCTTCAAATGAAGGGGCAAAAGATATATTACACTGATAACAGTGGGCTAAATTCCAAAAGAGATTAGCAAGGGACCCAAGAGAAAAGAGATAGATTTATAGGACAAAGTTGATCTGAGCATCATGTTACTTATTGCTAAATTTATGGCTTACAAGTAGGTTTGAGGGGTGGTCTATTCACTATTGTCTCAGGAACTTGGTCATTACTGACCAGCAGATTATCCGTCTGACAGTCAGTAATATTTGTAGGATTAGTCTAAGGCCAGAAGACTTTGAAGTCATTGACACAGATTGTTAGGACAAAAGCATTCTCAGGATTACTAATTACTTCCCTAAAACCTAAGGGAAGAAATATTATTATATCCCTAGGCTAGAGGACTTTGACAATCATTGATGGACAGATTGCCAGAACAATACTTCTCCAAGATTGGGAGGACGTCGGGATCACAGATTCCAAAGCCAGAAGACTTTAGAATCACTGACAGATTGTTAGAACAGAAGCCCCCCAAGGTCAGGGGGACCTGCCTACTGCTGTCTCCCCTAGAAGCTATTCTCCTTCAATACCTAGTTCAAAATAAACATGGGACAAATTCATAATGGCCATTCTCTTTGGCAAAAGGCAGGGGAAGAGGTTATAGACCAAATGAAGGGGTAAAATAAGGCACCAGAAGTGCCAAATGTGAACTAGAGTTGGGAGAGTATGCAGTGAGCAAGGGAAAACACAAGGTCCCCAGGGAACTCATAATTAACCAGGAGAAAGCAAATATAGCATGAGGTGGGAGAAAGCATTGGCAGGTTAGAGTCACCAGAGTTAGCCAGAGTAAGGAGAGTTGGGCCATTAGAGGGAAGGCACTGTGAGGGGGAGAGAGTAACCTCATAGTGAGCTTAGTTCTGAAAGGGACTTAGCAAAGATCTTCAGCACAAGTAGATCCTTCGTAGGGGACATAGAGTCTTGGCCTTTCTCGGGTGCAAAGGCAGGAAATCAAGAGGGAGGCTCAGAGCTAGATGGACTACATTTGCTTAGGGTAGTTTATATTCTCTATGAGAGTATGAGACTCTGTGGGATACAATTCCACTCTGTCCTACCCCCTCTGACCCTACTCCATACACTCTCCACAATTTTCACCTGTTGCTCCTAATTTAGCCCCATGGGGCTTAAACTTAACAAATCTAATCATTGCTCTTCCACATGACAATCCTTCAAATAGCTGAAATCAGCTCTGTCCCCCCCCCCTTAAATCTTATCTTCCGCAGGCTGAACGTTCATATTTCTTAAGTCCTGTGATGTGGTCCATAATCTCCGGACTTCTGGCAAGGATTCTTTTTCTGATGCTCTGGCCAAATGCATTGTGGGCTAGGGCAAAGATAGGATGGGAGCCAGATTTCTGTGGGCTGCCAGTGTCTTTACCTTTGCCTGGAAGAAGTGTAGAGGCTCTGCCACCGCCTCAATGAATGCAACCACTTAATTAACTGTCAAGGAATTGGCCTCCCACCTTAGCCCTGTGGATGATCGAATCGGGATTATGGAGTTTCAGCCGCTGGCCCAATGCAGATGATGCCATACGGCCACCATGTTGGAGTAGACTGAAAGGAGCGGGCACATCTCTGAGCTAGGTCTAGGCAGTGGCTCAGCTTGCCATGAAGATTCCAGAGCTGGCATCAAGCCTCTGAGACAGAACTGCTCTTGGAAAGAGGAGATATTCTGTCTCTTCTCTGTCTCTCTGTCTCTGTGCCTTTGTCTCTGTGTGTTTGTCTCTATCTCTCTCTGTGTCTTTGTCTC
>JAJPUD010002526.1:108798-120877 GCA_023553655.1 Myrmecobius fasciatus
TATCTCTCTCTGTGTCTTTGTCTCTGTGTGTGCATCTCTATCTCTCTGTGTGTCTTTATCTCTGTGTGTACATCTCTATCTCTCTCTGTCTTTGTCTCTGTCTATCTCTCTGTCTCTGTCTCTGTGTCTCTCCATCTCTCTCTGTTTTTGTCTCTCTGTCTCTCTTTTCTTTGTCTCATTGTCTCTGCCTCTCTGTTTTTGTCTCTGTGTCTCTCCATCTCTCTGTCTCTCTTTTCTTTGCCTCTTTGTCTCTGCCTCTCTGTTTTTGTCTCTCTGCCTCTGTGTGTTTCTGTCTCTCTGTCTCTGCCTCTCTGTCTTTGTCTCTGTGTGTCTCTCTTTTCTTTGTCTCTCTGTGTCTCTGTCTCTCTGTGTGTCTTTCTTTTCTTTGCCTGTCTCTGTTTCTCTCTGTCTTTGTCTCCCTCTCCCCCCCACCTCTGTCTCTCTCTGTGTCTGTGTGTGTGTGTGTGTGTGTGTGTGTGTGTGTGTCTGGTCTCTCTCACTAATTATGTCTCCAGGCATTTATTAAGCATTCAGCTAAGTGCCAGAAGTACAAATAAACACAAAAAGAAAGGAGCTTATATTCTAATTCAGGAAGACAACACCTAAACATCCTTTTCTAAATATCTCCATTCTTTTACTCCTCACAAGGGAGTTTGAATGCCATACTCATGCCAATCTCAAACTCCTCCTTTAGAATGTAAGCTCATTCAATTTTCAGATGATGAAATTAAAACCATCTCTAGTCATATGAAAAGTTGCTCCAAATCACTATTGATCAGAGAAATGCAAATTAAGGCAACCCTGAGGACCACTACATACCTGTCAGATTGGCTAAGATGACAGGAAAAGATAACGATGAATGTTGGAGGGGATGTGGGAAAGCTGGGACACTGATACATTGTTGGTGGAACTGTGAACGGATCCAACCATTCTGGAGAGCAATTTGGAGCTATGCTCAAAAAATTATCAAACTGTGCATACCCTTTGACCCAGCAGTGTTTCTACTGGGCCTATATCCCAAAGAGATTTTAAAGGAGGGAAAGGGACCCACATGTGCAAGAATGTTTGTGGCAGCCCTTTTTGTAGTGGCTAGAAACTGGAAACTGAAGGGATGCCCATCAATTAGAGAGTGGCTGAATAAATTATGGTATAGGAATGTCATGGAATATTATTGTTCTGTAAGAAACGACCAGCAGGGCGATTTCAGAGAGGCCTGGAGAGACTTGAAGGAACTGATGCTGAGTGAAATCAGCAGAACCAGGAGAACATTATACACAGCAACAAGACTATACGATGATCAATTCTGATGGACATGGCTCTCTGCAACAAAGAATTGTCTCAAACCAGTTCCAACTGGTCACTGAAGAAAACCATATACACCCAGAGAGAGGGATATGAAATGTGGACCACAACATAACATTTTCATACTCTCGATTCATGTTTGCTTGCTTTGTGTTTCCTTTCTCTGATTTTCTTTTTTTTCTTGTAGATCCGATTTTTCTTGCACAACTTGTCAAGTATTTTAACATAATTAACATGTCATGGACTTCCTGCCATCTAGAGGAAGGGAGGGGACTGGGGGGAAAACTTGTAAGGGAAAGCTTTGTAAAGATCAATGCTGAGGAACTACCCATACATATGTTATGCAAATAAAAAGCTTTAATAAAAAAATTTTTTAAAAAAGAGACCGTGAGCTCATTGAGTGTTAAGGATTGTTTCCTTCTTTGAACTTATATTCCCAGACCCTACATAGTGCCTAGCACATAGTTAATTGATTTTTGTCTCTTTAATGGCCGTCAAGTAATTCAATTAAATAAACATTTATTAAACACCTATTTAATGCAAGACATTGTGGCAGAGACCAAGATTTTTTTTAAGTTAATCTCTGCTTTTCTTGAGCTTACATTCTACAGAAAAATGTTTTTTCTCAGAAAATTTAGCAACAGAACAGTAAAGCCATTCAAATTATCTCTAGAGCCATCTAGACTTGATTTTTCAGCTTTATATTCTTAGGACCTATCAAGGCAAAGGAAATAATATCCAATATTGAATATTAATTAATTTAACATTTAATTATCACTAATATTTCTCCTAATAATTAATTTAATTATTCATTTAGTTTAATAATTCATTTAATCTATTTAGTCATTACTGATTAACGTTTAGTCAGTTTAGAATTTAATAATTTAATTTATTTAATATTTAACTATGTATCAATTTATTATTGATAATATAATTTAATAGTTGATGTTAATTGGTAATATTTAATAATTTAATCATAGAATATAAAACTGAAAGGGTTCTCAGAAATTATATAGTCTAATTCCTTCACTTTTATAAAGAAAATTCATCCCTGCCTCAGACATTTAATATTTACTAGCTGTGTGATCCTGGGCAAATCACTTAATTCCAATTGCTTCTGAAAAAGAAAAAACAAACAAAACAAAACCAAAAAATGAAAATGCTTCCCAGAGGGAAGTGACACTCAAAGTCTGCCCATGGTAACTGTGACATGCAGTCACCTGGTATGTTTGTGCTCTCTAATATAACACAGAGTTAGCAAAGGAACCCTTTTGCTGGTTAAAAGATTGTTGTACAAGGCAAAGAAGGAGGTGAGCATAATCTATACCATGAGTTACTGGTTTGATATTTCTGTTTTTATTTTATCATAAAGGCAAATTGTGTGAAACCATGCTTTTCCCCTTTCACATCTCTCCTTACTCAGTTTACCCTTGAGTTCATTCCAACCTGATTTCACCTATATAAAAAGACTGAGGGTAAGGGAAGAGAGCAGAGACAAATAATATATTTTATCCTTGGCACTCCTTAAAGAGTATAGCTGGGTATGAATTCCCTCTAAAATTACCATTTCATATTAAAGGATATGAACAGTTTTCAAAAGAAATTCAATCTATCAACAATTATATGAAAAATACCCTAATCAGAGAAAATAAATTAAAACAATTCTGAGGTTTTACCTAATGCCTGTTAAATTGGCGAAGATGAGCAAAGATGAAAAATAGTCAAAATGTTGGAGGGAAGATAAGCACACTAATACACTCCTGATGGAGCTGTCAATTGAGTCATTCATTCTAGAAAACAGTTTGGAAATAGCTAAAAAGAAAAAGTGACTAAAATATTCATATTCTTTGACCCAGAGGTCCTGTCCCTGGGTATGTACCCCAGGGAGGTCAATGACAGAGAATTTAGGGAGCCAAGATAGCAGAGAGAAGGCAGGACGCTGCCCCAACTTCCCTCAGAATTAATACTACATCAAGCCTCAGAATAGATTCTGGAATGGCTGAACCCCCAAAACATTTGGAGTATAATCATTTTCCAGCTTAAGAAGTCTTGGAAGGACTTCAGGAAAGGTCTGTCTGAATTGGGCAGAGGCATGAAGCGGGGAAGGTCTGGTACAGGGAGGCCCAGCGTGGGGAGGCTCAGTGTGGGGAATATAGTGGGAGGCTCTTTGCCAAAGTGCAGCAACTTCAGCTACTTTGTCTTACTTCTGAAGGCCAATGGACCAGCAGTCAGCTGTGAGACCTGAAACCCAACCACAGAAGGCAAATTGTGGACCAGCAAAACCAATACAAACAAAATGAAAAGGGAAATACAAAGCTGGAAAAAAAAAAATCACAGCCAGTGTTTCTGACAAAGGTCTCATTTCTAAAATATATAAAGGACTGTGTTAAATTTATAAGAATACAAGTCATTCCCCAACTGATAAATGATCAAAAGATATGAGCAGACAATTTTCAGATGATGAAATTAAAGTCATCTATAGTTATATGAAAAAAAAAATCACTATTGATTAGAGAAATACAAATTAAAACAATTCAGAGTTAACACGCCACACCTCTCAGATTGGCTAAGATGACAGGAAAACATGATAAATGTTGGAGGGGATGTGGGAAAACTGGGACACTAATGCATTGTTGGTGGAGTTGTGAAATGATCCAACCATTCTGGAGAGCAATCTGGAACTATGACCAAAAGCCTATCAAACTGTGCATACTCTTTGACCCAGCAGTACCACTACTGAGTCTGCATCCTAAGGAAATCATCAAGGAGGGGAAAGAACCCACATGTGCAAAAATGTTTGTAGCAGCTCTATTTGTGATAGCAAAGAATTGGAAAATGAGCAGATGCCCATCAATTGGGGAATAGCTGAACAAGCTGTGGTATATGAAGGCAATGGAATATTATTGTTCTATAAAAAGTGATGAACAAGCTGATTTCAGAAAAGCCTGGAAAGATTTACATGAACCGAAGCTGAGCTAAACAAGCAGAACGAGTAATACATTGTACACAACAACAGCCAGAATGTGCGATGATCAGCTATGAAAGATTTGGTTCTTCTCAGCAGTACAATGATCCAAGGCAGTCCCAATAAACTCTGTATAGAAACGCCATCTACATCCCAGAGAGAGCTCTGGAGACTGAATGTAAATCAACACATGCTGTGTTCACTTTTTTTCTTTTTCTTCTTTTTTCTTCTCTCGTGGTTCCTTTTTGTTCTGATTTTTATCTCCCAACATGATTCATAAATATATTTTAAAAATCAATGTACATGTATAACCAGAAAAAAATTTTTTTAAAGAATACAAGTCATTCCTCAATTGCTAAATGGTCAAAGGATATAAAGACAATTTTCAGATGAAGAAATTAAAGCCATTTCTATGAATATGAAAAAAATGCTCTAAATCATTACTGATTAGAGAAATGCAAAGTAAGACAACTTTCACACCTTTCAGATTGGCTAAAATGATAAGGAAAAGATAATTACAAAAGATAATTTGTTGGAGGAAATGTAGGAAAATTGGGATATTGACGCATTCTTGGTGGAGTTGTAAAATGACCCAACCATTCTGGAGAGCAATTTGGAACTATGCTCAAGGGGCTATAAAACTGCAAAACCCTTTGATCTAGCAGTCTCACTACTGAGTCTGTATCCTAAAGAGATCATAGAAGAAGGAAAAGGACCTACATGTGCAAAAATGTTTGTGGCAGCCCTTTTTGTAGTGGCTAGAAACTGGAAACTGAATGGATGCCCATCAATTGGAGAGTGGTTGAAAAAGTTATGGTATGTTAATATGATAAAATATTATTGTTCTATAAGAAATGATGATCAGGCTGATTTCAGAAAAGGCTGGAAAGACTTACATGAACTGATGTTGAGTGATACAAGCAGAATCAAAAGGACGTGGTATAGTAACAACAAAATTATATGATGATCAACTGTGATGGACTCGACTCTTTTCAATATGAGATGATCCGAGACAATTCCAATACACTCAAAATGGAAAATTTCATCTGCATTAAGAGAGAGAACTATACAGATCGAATATGGATCGAAGCACCTTATTTTCACTTTTTGTTTTTGTTTGTTTTTTCTTTCTCATGGTTTTTTTCCCTTTTAGTATGATTTCTCTTGTACAACATGACAAATATGGAAATATGTTTAAAAGAATTGCACATGTTTAAGATTACTTGCTGCCTTGGGGAGGGGGAAGGTAAGAGAGAGGGAGAAAAATTTGGAACACAAAATGAATGTTGAAAATTAGATTTACATGTATTTGGAAAACAAAATACTAGTGAAAATTAAAAAAACAAAGAGTTTACATATAACCAAAAAATATTCATAGTAGTACTATTTCTGATAACATAAAACTGGAAGCAAAGTGAGAACCTGTCAATTGGGGAAAGGCATATGAATGACAGATTATTGTTGTGCCATAAAAAATGGCAAATAGGAAGAATTTAAAAAACATGATCAAACTGCTATAAAGAGAATAAAATAGAAGAATGAAAATTAAATATACACTAAGTACAATGCTCTAGAGCTTTCCGAGTCACCAATGGAGTGAAACGAGGCTGTGTGCTTGCTTCTCCGCTTTTTAGCGTGATTTTTTTCAGTCACGTTGTCAAATGCCTTCAATGAGGACAAACATGGAATCAAAGTCAGCTGCCTCCCAGATGGCAAATTCTTCAATTTAAAAAAAAAACTACAAGCAGGGCAGCTAGGTGGCGCAGTGGATAGAGCAACAACCCTGAAGTCAGGAGGACCTGAGTTCAAATGTGATCTCAGACACTTACTATTCCCTAGCTGTGTGACTTTGGGCAAGTCACTTAACCCCAATTGCCTAAGCAAGGGAAAAAAAAAAAACTACAAGCCAAGACTAAAGTAAAGGGAGTGTTGGTGCAGGATTTTTTGTTTGCAGATGATTATGTGCTCAATGAAGTCTCCAAAGCTGAGATGTATCAAGGTATATGAATCGATTTTCTGCTGCTTGTGTTCATTTTGGCCTAACGATTAACAATTAAGAAACCACAAGTCCTCCATCAGCCAGCACCACACCATCCATATGTGGAACCATCAGTTACAGCAAATGGTGAAGTTTTGAATACTATGGATAAATTCTCTTATCTCGGCAGTATATTTAGGGGTGTCCACATTGAGAATGAGATTGACACATGTCTTGCCAGAGATAGCTCAGTGTTTGGGAGGCTCCGAAGAACAGCGTGGGAAAGGAGAGGTATTAGACTGACTACCAAACTGAAGGTCTTACAGAGCCATTGTGCTGATCTCATTGTCGTATGCCTGTGAAACCTGGACAGTCTACCAGTCCCATGCCAGGAAACTGAATTTCTTCCCTTTAAATTGTCTCAAGAAAATTCTGTAGATCACCTGGCAGATACTGAGGTCCCTTCTGGAACTAAACTCCTACGCGTTCCAACTGGACTGCAGAGAGCACAGCTGTGACGGACTGGCCATGTTGTTTGAATGCCAGATATATCCTTACCCAAAAGACTATTTTATGGAGAATTCCCACAGGACAGGCGCTCAAAAGGTAGTCAGAAAATGAAATACAAGGACACTCTCAAGGTCTCTCTTAAGAACTTTGGGAGAAATAAACAATCTTTAGAACTTTGCAATTGATTGGGTGACATGGAAGACACAGGCATAGGACCACCCAGCATGGCATGCCCTCATCACAGAAGGTGCCGTGCTCTGTGAGTAAAGCAGAATTGAACTAGCTCAGAAGAAATGGAAGCTGCATGAAGTCAGAGTCTACCCTAAATGTTCAGAAAAACTCTGTCCCCGACCTGCGGCAGAACATTCCCATCTCATATTGGTTGGATCAGCCACAGACACACTAACTTGATTCTAACATAGTGATGTCATTTTGGTCTTCTTTGAGAACAAAGGACAACAACCAACTAAGCCATAAAAAAGCCAGCAAATATGAAGGATTTAATAAATATGGAAAAACTAAAATAAAGAGAAGAAAATAAAAGAATGAAAAAGAAATATACACTAACTACAATGAGATAAATGAAAATAATACAAAAAGACAACAGAATTCAGAGCAAATTGATGATCAATTTTAGTTTCAAGGTAGCGGGCTACTGGTATAGAATATTACATACTCTCAGTCACAATCATTATATCAGATGGCTTTGGTTAGCTAATTTTTCTCTTATAAGAGAGGGTACTGTGGAAAGGAGGTTATTGGGAAAGGCATGTAATATAAAATTCAAGTATTTTTAAACTATTTTAATGACTACACTAGTGAGAAGTATGCAAATACGCTATCATCTACAACTACTCTTTAACCAGAATGGGAAGAAAAATCAAAGCTAAATAATTGATGGATCTATGTGTTAAGTTGTAGATTTAAAACACATATCAGTGGCAAAGAAAATAAAATGGATGAATTTCGTATACTGTTAGATCAGCTCCACCATTGAAATAAATGGCAAAGAACATTAGCTCACAGGAACCACCAAGTGGCTACAAAGGGACATTACACATTAGTTACCTTTGTGGGATGTCTTCTAATTCAGGGCCTTTCAAACTTTCTTTGAAATCATGGAATGTCTTTTGGGCATTGATAGTTACAGGACAAATAAAATATGACTTAGTCTTAGGTGTTCCCTTATGCTTCTTCAGTGACAGTAACAGTGACAGAGTGAGAGGAAAGGGAAAAAGGAGGCTAAGGTTCACACAGTTCCTAGACCATCTATAAGCATGATCTTGGCTGTGGGCACTCTAAATGTGAGATCCTTGTCCAGTAGTTTTTGAATAAACTACTGGAAAAACTAGATCATATTAATGATACAAATGAGTCCAAAAGACAACAGGTGGTCTCAGCTGGTTATTAAGTCAACAAGCATTTATTAAGTGCCTACCCTGTGTCAAGTCCCATGCTGAGCCCCTAGGGATACAAAAAGAGGCAAAATACGCTCAATGCCCTCAAGGAGCTCACAATCTAATGGAGGAAGCAAGAAACAAACAAATGTAGGCAAAAAGCAAACATATACAAACCAGATATAGACAGAATAAACAGGAAATAATAACAAGAGGAAAGGAAGATGAGGAAAGCTTTGTGCAGAAGATTGGATCTTTGTTGCAACTTAAAGGAAGTCAGTAGGTGAAGATGAGGAGGGAAAGCACTCCAGGCATGAGAGATAGGAAAAGCAGTGGATAGAGCACTGGCCTGAGTTCAAATCCAAATGTAATGCTCACTAGCTTACAGTACTTAGTTACTTACAGTAACTTACAGTAACTAGTACAGTAAGCTTTTAATGCTTACTAGCCATGTGGCCCTGAGCAAATCACTTAACCTAAATTACCTCGCCAAAATAATAATAAAATAATTTTGTAGTGGACTCAATCAGAATGGTTGGGTGATTTTCTCCACCTTTCTTCATAATAAAGCTTTTTATTTACAAAACATATGAGTGATTTTTCTACATTGACCTTTGCAAAAACTTTTTTTCCCAAGCTTTTCCCCTCCTTCCCCCCACCCCCCACCCTTAGATGACAGGTAATCTAATACATGCTCCACCTTTCTTCAACAGTAGGTGTGTAAGAGTGAAGATGGTGAATAGTGGGATTTATCCAAGTGTCAGGGTACCATCAGCAATATGATAAGGAGGTCGGGGCTCAAAAGCAAAAGATAGGGCAGAGTTGATTCACCAAGATGGGAGAAAAAGGATAGAAGAGCAAATACAAGGGTGATGGATTGAAAGAGAATTGAGGGGTTGAGGGATTAAAAATCATGCTGTGACAATTTTCAGATGATGAAATTAAAACCATTTCTAGTCATATGAAAAAATGTTCTAAGTCACTATTTATCAGAGAAATGCAAATTAAGACAATTCTGAGGTAACAACCTCTCAGATGGGCTAAAATGACAGGAAAAGATAATAAATGTTGCAGGGGATGTGGGAAAACTGGGACACTGATACATTGTTGGTAGAGCTGTGAAATGATCCAACCATTCTGGAGAGCAATCTGGAACTATGCCCAAAGGGGTATAAAACTGTGCATGCCCTTTGACCCAGCAGGGCCACTCCTGGATCTGTATCCCAAGGAAATCATAAAGGAGGGAAAAGGCCCCACATGTACAAAGATGTTTGTAGCAGCTCTTTTTTTGTGGTGACAAAGAATTGGAAAATGAGTAGATGCCATCAATTGGAAAATGGCTGAATAAGCTGTGGTACATGAAGGTAATGGAATGTTCCATAAAAATGATGAACAAGCTGATTTTAGAAAAGCCTTGAAGGATTTACATGAATTGATGCTGAGTGAAAATACAATGTATACCAGGAATACATTGTTCACAATAATAGCAACAATGTGCAATGACCAACTATGACAGACTTGGTTCTTCTCAGTAGATCAGTGATCCAAAGCAATCCCAATAGACTTTGGACAGAAAATGCCATTTGTATCCAGAAAAAACCTATGGAGATTGAATGTAAAGCAATACATGATACGTTCACTTCTTTTTTCTGTTTTTTTTTCTCTCCAGTGGCTTTTCCCTTTTGTTCTGATTTTTCTCTCTCAACATGATTCATAAAGCAATGTGTATTAAAAATAAATACTTTTTCAGTGGGTAGAGCACCAGCCCTGAAGTCAGGAGGACCTGAGTTCAAATCTGGTCTCAGACACTTAACACTTCCTAGCTGTGTGACCCTGGGCAAGTCACTTAACCCCAATTGCCTCAGGGGGAAAAATACATTTTAAAAATAAAATTTTAAAAATCGTGCTGTGGATAAAGAACAGGATTTGGTAAGGGCAGGCAGAGGGAAAGGTAGAAGGCTAATAGATTATGTCAAATAATGCAATTTCAGAATTCTTAACCATGGCAAGATCAAGGTTATGATGATTTTTGTGTGAGAGAAGAGAGTAGGTTTGAGGGACCGAGTGATTTGTGTGTTTCAGGAAAATTCAATATGAATATCGAAGTCCTCTAATATGAGGGAACAGGAGTGGGACAAGAAAAAAATTATGAACCCTTCATTGAACTCAAAGGAAGGAAGATCTAGAAGTCTGTAGACAACAGCTATCAGGATTTTGATTCAGTGGGAGATATGAAATGCATCAACATCAAAGGAGGAGATGATGAATGATGGAGCTAAGAGGAGAACCTAGAAGTGGTAAAGCGGAGTAAGGAGTATTCCAGTGAACTGAGGGGAATGAGTGAAGGTGGAGCCAATACTGGAAAAGATGGCCAAGGAGGATGTATCATTGGGGAGAGGGGGAAAAAGGAAAGGAAGAGAATCAGGTTTCAATAAGAGCTAAAAGATGCAATGAAAGGGAGAGGGAAAGACTTAGAATGAAAGAAAGTTTGTTGTGCAACAAATACTCCAGAGGGTACAGTGAAAGGGATGGATGAGATTTGGTTGTTTGAGGATGGGAGGGTTGAGGGGAATAGTAATAATGAATTGAGTAGTGAGGGTGGGAAATGAGGTTCAAATGATGAACAGGATTCTGAATCACTGGGATGTGCAAGATATGAGCTATGATAATGTTCATCAAGGAGTGAGAAATGCAACTCTTCTAAATGTAAGGATGTGCAAGGGTGTCCTTGGGAATGCACGTAAAAGAATTGGGACAGTGAATTTGACAAAAACTGCTGGGATAATTGGAAACTAGTATGGAAGAAATTAGGCATTGACCCACACCTAATACCATATACCAAGATAAGGTCAAAATGGATTCATGATTTAGGCATAAAGAATGATATTATAAACAAATTAGAACAATGTAGGATGGTTTACCTCTCAGACCTGTGGAGGGGGAAGGAATTTGTGACCAAAGAACTAGAGGTCATCATTAATCACAAAATAGATAAGTTTGACTACATCAAGTTAAAAAGTTTTTGTACAAACAAAATGAATGCAGACAAGATTAGAAGGGTAGCAGTAAACTGGGAAAATATTTTTACATCCAAAGGTTCTGATAAAGGCCTCATTTCTAAAATATATAGAGAATTGACTCAAATATATAAGAATTCAAGCCATTCTCCAATTGATAAATGGTCAAAAGATATGAACAGACAATTTTCAGACGAAGAAATTGAAACTATTTCTGGTCACATGAAAAGGTGCTCCAAGTCACTATTGATCAGAGAAATGCAAATTAAGACAACTCTGAGATACCACTACACGCCTGTCAGATTGGCTAAAATGACAGGAAATGATAATGACGAATGTTGGAGGGGATGTGGGAAAACTGGGACACTGATACATTGTTGGTGGAACTGTGAACAGATCCAACCATTCTGGAGAGCAATTTGGAACTATGCTCAAAAAGTGATCAAACTGTGCATACCCTTTGACCCAGCAGTGTTTCTACTGGGCCTATATCCCAAAGAGATTTCAAAGGAGGGAAAGGGACCCACATGTGCAAAAATGTTTGTGGCAGCCCTTTTTGTAGTGGCAAGAAACTGGAAATTGAAAGGATGCCCATCAATTGGAGAATGGCTGAATAAATTATGGTATATGAATGTTATGGAATATTATTGTTCTGTAAGAAACGACCAGCAGGACGATTTCAGAGAGGCCTAGAGAGACTTGCATGAACTGATGCTGAGTGAAATCAGCAGAACCAGGAGAACATTATACACAGCAACAAGACTATACGATGATCAATTTTGATGGACGTGGTTCTCTTCAACAATGATGTGATTCAAACCAGTTCCTATTGTTCAGCGATGTAGATAGTCATATACATCCAGAGAGAGGCCTGTGGGAACTGAGTACGGACCACAACACAGCATTTTAA
>JAJPUD010002526.1:121277-147677 GCA_023553655.1 Myrmecobius fasciatus
AAAGATATGAACAGACAATTTTCAGACGAAGAAATTGAAACTATTTCTGGTCACATGAAAAGGTGCTCCAAGTCACTATTGATCAGAGAAATGCAAATTAAGACAACTCTGAGATACCACTACACGCCTGTCAGATTGGCTAAAATGACAGGAAATGATAATGACGAATGTTGGAGGGGATGTGGGAAAACTGGGACACTGATACATTGTTGGTGGAACTGTGAACAGATCCAACCATTCTGGAGAGCAATTTGGAACTATGCTCAAAAAGTGATCAAACTGTGCATACCCTTTGACCCAGCAGTGTTTCTACTGGGCCTATATCCCAAAGAGATTTCAAAGGAGGGAAAGGGACCCACATGTGCAAAAATGTTTGTGGCAGCCCTTTTTGTAGTGGCAAGAAACTGGAAATTGAAAGGATGCCCATCAATTGGAGAATGGCTGAATAAATTATGGTATATGAATGTTATGGAATATTATTGTTCTGTAAGAAACGACCAGCAGGACGATTTCAGAGAGGCCTAGAGAGACTTGCATGAACTGATGCTGAGTGAAATCAGCAGAACCAGGAGAACATTATACACAGCAACAAGACTATACGATGATCAATTTTGATGGACGTGGTTCTCTTCAACAATGATGTGATTCAAACCAGTTCCTATTGTTCAGCGATGTAGATAGTCATATACATCCAGAGAGAGGCCTGTGGGAACTGAGTACGGACCACAACACAGCATTTTAATACTTTCTGTCAATATTTCCCTGCATTTTGTTATCCTTCTTAGGTTGTTTTTTTCCCTCTCTTTCTAGATCTGATGTTTCTTGTGCAGTAAGATAACTGTATAGATATGTATACATATATTGGATTTGTCATATAATTTATCCTATTTAGCATGTATTAGATTACCTGTCATCTAGGGGTGGGGGGTGGGGGGAAGGAGGGGAAAAGCTTGGGAAAAAAAGTTTTTGCAAAGGTCAATGTAGAAAAATCACTCATATGTTTTGTAAATAAAAAGCTTTATTTAAAAAAAAAAAAGAATTGGGACAGTGAGTTTTAGTATTGGTCCAAAGGCAACAAGAAACAAGTCCACAGTCCACTTAGTCATCTAGTTTTGCAGAGCTCATGACGAATATTTGTAAAACAATCACTATGAATATAAACATGCAGTCTTTGTACCAACCTGTGTTGCATTAGATAAGGAGATAAAGCGCTACAGAATTTTATTAAAAAAAAAACTCAGGAAGGGCTCCGAAAGCAGGGTGACACAACAACAATAAGAAGCATTCTATTTAACTGACAACTTGCCTACTTGGACCACTGTTATTTGCCTGTTTCTTGTTGGCTCTCTTTTCTCTTCAGGTAAGTCTGCCCTTTGGGTCCTGGCCATTCCCAATCTGGCCTAGCCCAGTTATGACACATTTGATATTTGCTAGGCTAGAAGGAGGCTCAAATTGTTGCATCCATCTCTAGAGTTCCATGGGATATTTTCTAAGGAAAGTTAAGTTCCGGTTTTATTTACATATTGATTCATTTTTAAACAATTGTTGTTAATGATATTAATTAATATGTAATGAAACAATGTTGTTGACAATAATAATAACTCATATTTTAAGTCACAGAACCTTGATTAAGACAAGACTAGCATAGGATTGATTGTTTAAAGCAGCGTGGTGACATGGGGAAAGTATTAGATTTGACATCAAAAGACTTAGATTCAAATCCTACCTCTGCCTCTCATTGTGTCACCTTGTCTGACTCTGCTTCATGATGAGGCATCAAAACAGACCTTAGCAGAGGCCTAAGCTTCTTTAAGACAATGACTCTCTCCTCCGGGGTATAACAGCCATCAGTGTTTCTGTTCACTCTTCTTTGATTCCTCATTTTCAGAATCCTTGGGTTGCCGATCTGATTATGGGGGTGGCTCTGCTGAACTATCTCTGAATGCGCTAAATGAGCTCCGTCCTATCCTATGGTAAGGAATACTAGAAATCTAGAACATTAGAATATATACTACCATATGTTATGATATTATGTATGATAATTACAGATACAGTGTCTATTGACATAGAAGTGTCTCAAGTAAAAATCCATTGGTCCCTTTAAATATGATTTATATTATGTTTTTGGTTTCTATCTTACCTTTTAGGTTTTTTCAGAAAAGTTGGCTACCAAAAACACATACCATCCAGAATGGCAGTGTCTAGGTGGAGATTTGAGGGAACTCCCCCGAAGAAGTAGGACCCAAGTGTTGGAGGTAATACTTTTCATTTCTGTTTACTTTTTTAGTTGCTTGCATCTTCATTTCCTTCAGGCTTGGGACTAAACTAATATTCAGATAATAGGGTACCTATTTGCGGCAGGCTGAGTAGCCAAGTGTTTTATTGACAGATCAGTTCCATTTCCTTCCATTTCCAATGAGAGCCAAAGTCAGCCAACTGCAAACCATCTGAAATGTTCTGGACCAAGAGTCCTCCATTTGAAAATCTCTCTCTGACTGTACAGTGACTAATGATCTGATTATTGTGCCTTTCAGAAACAGAAACAGAGTATTCCGGTTTGAATAAGATAACCAAGTTGCCAGAGATGAAGAATGGAGCCTTCTGCAGGAGAAAATCCAGTGTGATACTTCTGGCTACTCAGGTCTCACCAAAATTTTTTTTAGAAGATTAACTTTTCTCTTCTCTGAATTGAATGGTCACTGAAGTGAATTGATGGGAGTATTGCAGGGAGGGGACACCGGGAAGGAATAAGCATTTATGATGCACCTACTATGTGCCAGGCACTGTATTAAATGCTTTATAAATATGATAAGCCAGAGATTATGCAAAGAAAGGGTACCAGGAATCAGAAGGACTTCTCTATCATGCCAAAAGAAAACCATTTAAAGAAATTCAGGGATGTCTAACCTGAAGAAAAGAGGACCTAAGAAGGACATGACATGGAGAAAATCTAAGCAATGTGAAAACCAAAGATAGCAATGAAATCTTTAAAAAAAAAAAAGGACATGATGGTTTTGAGTTTTTGAAGTACTATCACCTGGAAGAAAGGATTAGACCTTCTGTTTGGCTCCAGAGGTCAGAACTAGGGGTGATGGGTCAACAAGGCAAACAAATTTAGATTTCTAATAATTAAGAGTTGTTTTATATTAAAAGTATAGATATTCATACATGCATATAAATAAAATACACACACACACACACACACACACACACACACACACAAATAGAATGGATTGCCCTGGGAAATGGTTCGCTTTCACTGAAGATCTTCAAGCCAAGTCTTTATGACCACTTGTCAGTTACAGAGGGTTCAAGATAGGTTCAACTGGATGGTGACTGAAGTCCCTTCCAACTCTGAAATTATGATTTTATAATGCTATAATAAAGTTTTTGTAGCAAGAAGTGAAGTTCCCAAGTGTGTAGGGAAGCTCACATGTAGTAAGAAGTGTCATTGTGTGGCCCAAAGGAAGGCAGAATCAACATCTCTACCCCTCTTTCCCCAAACTTTTCTTCAAGGGAGACTTTCATTCTTGCCAAAATGGGAAGTGGGAGATTGGGGCTGGAGCCTGCTCTGAGAAAGGAAGTACTGGAATAAAAGTAGATAGAAGATATAAAAGTATGTCTGTTGCCTTAAATATTAACCTAGGGAGATGTGATCAGGTTCAATATAACTTTGAAAGTTTTGTAGTTTGGAGAAGAGAAGAGGAGCCTCAAGCTTTACATCCAAGGCTTGACTCCCCACCAAATACCAGTTTCACAATGAACACACAGAGAGAATTGCAAAGAAGCCCATTTAATCCAAATAGCAGCAAAACAAAAATGAGAGAAGGTATACATAGAAGAATACATACCAGACAATCTGGAGGGAAGGATCTTGGCCATTAGGAGTGAGATAACTCAGCTCAACCGAGAGAGAATCCTAGATCTCACCCAAGGGGAAATTGCCCAAATTCACTAGAGTAGCAAGCTGGGAACAGGGACATGATGAAGACTGCCAGCTCCTCTCATGTCATCCCAAAGTCTTTTCCTTTCTGAAGCTGGGTTAGCTTCTTCCATCTTCCTTCTCAAGATTAGAAGCCTGAAGTGCCTGAAGCAACTTGACAGATCCCCAAGGGGGACTCGAAGAGGACTAATGAAAGCTAAAGCTCTCTTGCCTCTTCCTCAACTTCATCCACCCCTCACACAGGGCAAGGCATTCGTCCCCATCAAGAAGGAGAACGTCCCATAACGATGGGCTGTGGAACAGGGACGACATTTGTTTAGTTGCTGAGCAGGTAGAGAGCCACCAGCCTGATTTAGGCCTTTATCATTTCATAGTAACCACTCCAGTGGTCTCCTTGCATCTAGTTTCTCCCCTCTCTGATCTATCTTCCTCACAGCTATCCAATTCCTTTTCTGACCATATCATTCCCTTCTTCAGAAGCTTCAGTGTCCTCATTGCCCACAGACTACAAACTCTGGTCTTTGGGATTTAAAGCCTTTTACAATATGGCTCCAACCTATCTTTGTAGACTCATTTCTACATTACTCCACTTCATATGCCACATTTCAGCCTGAAAAGCCTCTTTACATCTGCCTTTTTGTATCCCTAGCTGTAGTCAGCTCAAGTGCCCCCTCCCAAAAGAAGATTTCCCGATTCCTCCCGTAGTTAGCTCTCTACCTCAACTTCAGAAATTATTGTGTATATGATTTCTCTCATCTTGTATATGTGTTTTCTTCTAGTAGAATCTAAGCTTTTTGAGGGCAGGGATGAGTTTTTGTGTGCCCAGAGCCTACCACTATGCCTGCCACATCATAAAAATCTAATAAATATTTGTCGAATGGCACATGAAAAGGTCTAGAGCATTTCTATATGGCCTTTGGGAGCAAATATCCTCTGTTTCAAGAAGCTAAATCAGTTAATCCCCTTTCTGAAAGTCAAGTTCTCTTAAAAGCAAAGTATCTGATAAATTCTCAAATTATCTTGCTGAAAGTTTCATTGTTCAAAAGGGAGAAGACACAAAGAGACAGATGATTCAGATTAATAAGAAAGAAGCAATTGATGTTGTGGAAATGATGGAAATCTTAGAAAAGGATCTTGTCATCTTGCTAATAAGGAAGTGAGGGGAAGTCTTGGTTTAGGCAAGTGTGTAAGCTAGACTTTAGGAAAAACCAGTTTCAAGGAACTCACAGCAAAAGTGACTAAGATAGATGTGATCCCCTAAAGAGATCATATATCTCAAAAAGGATGAAAGACATGAAAGTAAGAAAAAACATCACTGTAATGATCTCAAATAACCACAAGAAGTATTGAGGTGTTTCCAGGTATCTCAAAAGAATTTGCAAGCTTGAACCCATTTCCGGGTCAAGGGGGAAAGTTTTATTGTAATTGTAATGTCAAATTGAAGTGGGCTAAATTCCAAAAGAATTTTACAAGTGCTGAGAGAGAGACAGAGACAGAGACAGAGAGAGAGACACACAGAGAGAGAGAGAGACAGAGAGAGAGAGAGAGAACGAACACTTTTATCCAGTTTTCTATCTTTGACATGCTAATTCTACAGTCCAGAGATAGGGCCAGGGCCAGGGAGTGGTCTCCAGAATTTGGTTCTCCCTGACCAACAGATTATCACTATTGTCTCAGGAGTTTGGTCTGTGGGACTATCCTGAGGCCAGAAGCTATCTGACTGAGGACTGGTCTATTCAGAATCAGACAGCTTAGATTGGGTGTGGGAATTTCCCGAGGCAGACTCCGAAGCCAGAAGATTTAGGTTTACTGACTTATTAGAACAGAAGCCACCCCTAAGGTCAGGGGACCTCAAAAATCAGTGCTGTCTCCCCTAGAAGCAGAAAGAAGAAAATATCTATATAGATGAAAAGGAAATGAACTTAAATGATAAGACATCTAAAGATCCCAACATAAAGGAGCTATCTGATAAGTTCAGGTTTGTAAAGGAAGTAAACATTTACTGAGAATTGCCTTATGTGATGATACAGTGAATAGAGTTCTGGGCCCAGAGTCAGGGGGTTCAAATCCAACCTCAGTTATTTACTAGATGTGTGAACCTAGTTAACTCACTTCCCCCTCTGCCTCAGTTTTACAGTTGTAAAAGCCATGTGCCAGTGTTCTCTGCTACATCATATGGGGATGAGGAGGAAGAAGGAAGAAATAAGAATTTATTAAGTGCCCACTATTTGCCAGGCACGCACTGAGCACTTTAAAAATATTGTCTCATTTGATCCTCACAACAACCTTGGGAGGTCATTGTTTGCTATTATCATCCTCATTTTACAGTGGAGGAAACTGAGGCAGAGAGCAGAGACTTGCCAAGGATTACACAGATAGTAAATGACCGACCCTAGATTTCAACTCAGTTCTTCCTGACTCCAGGCTTTCCATGGCACACCTTATGAGGCTAGCCGACTAGCACTTAGTATGAGTTCAAGTCCACACTGGGAGCCTAGAATACTAGTTATTTATTGAACCAGAGGCCCTGCTCCTTCCACCTTCTGCTTCCACCTTAGTTCTCTTGTTTCAAGTGACCAGCTGAGGATACTAATGATCCTTCCCCCTTTTCTTGGTCATGGGAGCCTGGAGGATGAGGCTTGCAGCCGAGTGAGAGAGAGAATGGTTGGCTAGAAAGAGCGCTGGATTTGGACAGAAAGAACCTGGCTTCAAATCCTGTCCCTGTCCCCTTCCTACCTGTGTTGCCTTGAACCTTCCTGAGCCTCAATTTCCTCATCTATAAAATGAGGTTGGACACCAGATGATCAATAAAGTCCCTTTGAACTCTAAATCTAAAATTAATGAGCTAATGAACTTATGAACTAATTATTTCCCCATGATGTGGAGAGTAAACCCCCAGTTCCCCCCAGCTCCTGCTCTTCTATTCCTGCAATTCAAAGTTGCCATCTACTGAGGTGAAAATCAATTATCCTTGCTTCTTATCTTCCCTTTTCTTAGCCTTCTTTCCCTCAGTTTCCCCCTCCACAGTCTATATCCCTTGCTCCACTTTCATTTCCTTGTGTCCTCTGTTGGTAACAAAGTCTCCTTCATCCTAGCTCTCTTTGCTTTTCATCTTCTGGCACTAATAGAAAAGTATCTTTCCAAAAGACATTATGTCCCATCTCCTTCTCCTTCATCCTAGCTCTCTTTGCTTTTCATTTTCTGGCACTAATAGAAAAGTATCTTTCCAAAAGACATTATGTCCCATCTCCTTTCCCCGCTACCCAGTACTGGGTGCTCCATTTCTCTTATCTCTGCCTCCCACACATACACACATTTTTCAGGAGAAAGAACAGACAGATCCTCTGCATTTCACTGCCATTTCCAGATTATTTCTTTGTCCCATAACTCAATTAACAAACATTTCTTAAATACCCATTACACGCCAACAGTTTTAAATGCAGATTCAAAGACAAAAAAAACCCAAACTCAGCAATATCTCTTACTTTGAGACATCAATCTATAGTTCTTTTTCATAATCATTTATTTACCAGCCTCTCTCTCATGACAAGGCAGTGATTTAGGGGAGGGCTCATCTCCCAATGTCATCTTTTTTTTATCATTTTAGTACTATCCATTTGATTTTCTTGGCAAATATAGTGGAGCAGTTTGCCATTTCCTTCTCTAGTGGATCGCTTTGATCTGTCCATCTTAGACAACTCTGCAGGACATAGCCCTATGTGAATTTAATTCATTTGATCACTTCATATACTACTGTGGGCAAGAATCTCTTAGAAGAAATGGAATAGTCTTCATAGTTAATAAAAGGATGAGAAAAGCAGTACTGGGATATAATCTCAAAAATGACCTAATGATATCTGTTTGAATCCAAAGCAAACCATCAACATCACAGTAATACAAGTAAATGCTCCAACCACTGAAGTGAAAGGAGCCAAAGTTGTTCAGTTCTATGAAGGCCTATAATGTCTTCAAGAAATAATTCCCCCCCCCAAAAAAAAGATGTCACATTCACCATAAAAGATTGGAATATTAAAATAAGAAATCAAAAGATAATTGATGTAACCGGCAAATTTGGCCTTGGAGTACAAGATGAAATAGAGAAGAGACTAATAGAGGGTTTTTTGCTGAGGCAATTGGGGTTAAGTGACTTGCACAGGGTCACACAGCTAGGAAGTGTCTGAGATCAGATTTGAACTCAGGTCCTCCTGACTTCAGGGCTGGTGCTCTATCCACTGCGCTACCTAGCTGTCCTGACTAATAGAGTTTTGTTCAAATAACTTGCTGTCATATCAAATATACTTTCTCAGCAACCCAAAAGATGACTCTATACATGAATATCATCAGATGGTCAATATAGAAATCAGATTGACTATATAGAATTTGCAGATTAAGGTGGAGAAGCTCTACACAGTCAGGTAAAACAAGACCTGGAGCTGACTATGGCTCAAATCATGAGCTTCTTATTGCAAGACTCAGACGTAAATTGAAGAAAGTAGGGGAAACCATCAGACTGTTTAGGTATGGCCTAAATAACATCCCTTATAAATATTAAGTGAAGATGATGACTAGATTTAAGAGATTAGATCTAGTAGATAAGAATTTCTAAAGAACTATGGACCAAGGTTCATAGCAGGAGGCAGTAACAACATTCCAAAGGGGAGGGGGGAAAGCAAGAAAGCAAAAAGGCTATCTGATTAGGCTTCCCAAAGAGCTAAGGAAAGAAGGTAAGGGAAAAGGAAAAGAGTAAGGAAAAGATATACCCAGCTGAATGCAGAATTCCAAAGAGTAGCAAGAAGACATAAGTTTTGGGGTTTTTTTTTAATGAACAATGCAAAAAAATAGAAGAAAACAATATTATGGGAAAGAGCTCTTTAAGAGCATTCAAACTATCAAGAGAAAGTTTCCTGCAGAAAAGGCATGATAAAGGGCAAAAAAAAATGGTAGGAATTTAACAGAAGCAGAAGCCATCAAGAAGAGGTGGCAAGAATACGCCAAAGAAACATATTAGCATGACAGATACCATGATGTGTTTACTGATCTAGATCCAGACATCCTGAATAATGGAGTCAAATGGGTTTTAGGAAGCATTGCTAAAGACAAAAGTGATGGAGGTGATAAAATTCCAGCTGAATGTTATCCAGCTGAATACCTAAAAAATGAACTCAGTATGGCAGCAAATTTGGGGGAAAACCAACCATGGCCACTGGATTGGAAAAGATTAGTTTATATACCAATCCTAAAGAAGGGCAATGCTAAGGAATGTTCAAATTACTGACCAATTGTGCTCATTTCATATGCCGGCAAGGTTATCCTTAAGATTCTGCCAGCCACACTTCAGCAAAATGTGAACCAAGAATTCCCAGAAGTGCAGGCTAGCTTTGGAAGTGACAGAGAGACTAGAGTCCAAAGTGCCAACATTTGCTGGATTATAGAGAAAGCCAAGGAGTTGGGGGCGGGGGAAGGAGGAAATCTACTTCCACTTCATTGATTACACTAAAGCCTGATCTTCCATGGGTCTACTTCAGCAAGCCATGGACATGGTCAAAACCTTGACTTTACCATAATCCATAACTCTAACATTCCCCTCCCTTATTATAACTTGCTATTCTTCCATCTTTCCTTCTGCTTCACACCTCCTAGACCTATTTTTTAAAACTCACAACTTCCTTTCTTGCCACTCTTCACACTGTCCCAATCCAGTGCCCTTTGATTCTGCATTCGGTCATACCTATAGAAATTAGAACACTCATAGGGTATTCAACAATTAGCAAAAGGAAATTTACTTGATCATAGCATGGAAAAGATACTCAACAAGGAAAGAGGGTGATAGTACATCCGCCAAGTCTGAAAGATTCCATGTGACTTGTTCTCTTTTAGGCAATCAGGAAGTTGCTTGATTCTAATCATCCCCACCCCAACCCCTGGCCAATCAAGTATTGGGGACAAGCTTCCTTGCCTCTTAGAGAAAGAACTGGCTTAATAACCTACACGTCCGGGGTAGAGGAACCTTGGAAAATACAAACTGCCACATGGTTTCTCTTTACTCTCTATAATCTTAACCTTATCATTAAAACCATTTAAAGTCTATACTATGCTTTACCCTTGAATCACTTGTTCCAGTGCCATTTATGCCTAGATAATTCTTCTCACTTCTACACAGCAAGCCATCCCTTATAGCGAATATTAAAAAGGAAAAAACTCAACAAAACTAGCCAATACATTGACCACATCTGAACATATATGCAATATTCCCCATTCATGGTTCCCCATCTCCACAATGAAGGGAGGGGGGATCATTTCCTCGACTCTCCTTCCAAGCCAAATTTATTTATTTTAATTATGCAGAGTTCAGGTTTGGCTTTGTTGTTATTGTTTGCTCTATTTGTACTGCTGCAGTCATTATGCATATTGTTTTCCTGATTCGGCTTACTTTATTCCATATCAGTTTATATAAATCTTCTCGTGTTTTTTCTGAATTCTTTATATTCATCCCTTCTTACAGCACAGTAATATTCTATTATATTCATTTACAATCTATTTACAATTACAAATGCACAATTTATTTCGCTATTTCCCAATTAATGATCATCTACTTTGCTTCCAGTTCTTTGCTACCACAAAAAAAATACTGCAATTGATATTTTGGTGAATATATGATCTTTTCTTTCATTTTTGGCTATGAATCTACTAGTGTGAAACCTGGTTTAAAGGTATGGACATTTTAGTACATTGGCATAATTCCAAATTGGTTTCCAGTTCATAGCTCCATGAACAGGGTATTAATGACCTTCCATAATTTCTCTAACATTGATTATTTCAATCTTTTCTCATCTCTGACAATTTGCTAGGTATGAAGTAAAACCTCAGAACTCTTTTAATTTACATTCTATATGTTTTGCATGACTTCACATGGAGGAAGGGAGAGAATTTGGAACCAATATTTTTAAAAATTAATGTTAGAAATTAATAGATTGATTTTGAAATTTTACATTTCTATTTTTATTTGTGATTCAGAATAATCCTTCATATAGTTTCCAATAGTTTGCAGTTCCTCTTTTGAGAACTGTGTGTTTATATTTTTTTCACTTATCCATTAAGGTTCTCAGTCTTATATATTCATTCCTTATACATCTTAGCTAAAGATCTTTATCAGAGATATTTAATGCAAAGATTGTTTCCAAATCAAGTTTCCTTTCTTATTCTAGCTTCATAGATTTTGTCCTTGCAAAAGCTTTTCAATTTATTCTCATTGAAATTCTTTTTTTGTGAGTGACTTCTTTTATCATTTGTTTGGCTAAGAAATTTTCCCTTTAGAGTTTTGAGAGAGACTCTCATCCATTTTTCCCCAATTTCTAAAATTATGTGAGCTTTTATATTTGTCAAGTACCCACTTGGATGATTATGATGAATGGTCCACCTTCATTATCTTCTCATATACTTGAGAACACTGCTAGAGAAAATCATGTAGCTGTGTCAACTACAAAGTGAATATATATAATTTCAGCAGGGGCTTTATTGCGACAATTTAACTCAGTAAAAATTTATGAAGTGCCTGTATGCCAGACACTATGCTAAACACTAAGAAACACTATTTCTAAATAAGAAAAAGAAATTCTTTTATTCTTATCCTGCTTGAATCTCTATTACTCTTCCTACTATTGGCTATTCCAAACTTTCTCTTCTGTTTTCAAACTCCTTATACTCCCTCCTTCCCTTCTTCTCAGCAGAAGACCTTACCTCCTGTCTTTTCTCAGAATTTTTCCCCTTAATCCTAATATTCTGTTCACCTTCCATTTCTTCTTACCCATGGACTTTCTGTTGCATTCAAACATGTCTAGGTCTCCCTCGGTCTTTAAAAACCTTCATGTGATTTGGCCATCCAACAAGCTACAAGTTTAGTTGTGAAAAAGTTTCTTGAGATTGTTTCCTCCCACTAACTTATCAGCCCCTTGTAATTTGGCTTCCTACCCTTGTCCTGAACAGATCTCTCCAAGTTTACTAATGATGTCAACTGTTAAATCTAATGGTCTTTTATCCTCATTCTGCTTGACTTTTCTATAACTTCTGAGTCAATCAACCACCCCTTCCTAAATACTCTCTCCTCCCTTGGCTCCCATGACCCTGCTTTTTTTTCCTCTTTTCTCTGTCTTTGTCTGTCTCTGTCTCTTTGTCTCTCTCATTCTCACTCTCTCTGTCTCTTTGTCTCTCTGTCTGTCTCACTCTCTCGCTTTCTTTTTCTGTCTCTGTCTCACTCTTACTCTCTCACTCTCTGTCTCTCAGTCTATTTCTGTCTCTATTTTTGTCTTTCTCTGTCTCTGTCTCTTTCTGTCTCTCTCTGTCTCACTCTCACTTTCTTACTCTGTCTCTCCCTCTCTTTCTGTCTCTGACTCTGTGTTTCTCTATGTCTCTGTCTCTTTGTCTCTCTTTCTCTCCTTTCTCTCCCTCCTTCTTTCCCTCCTCTCTCTCTCTCTCTCTCTCTCTCTCTCTCTCTCTCTCTCTCTCTTTATTTCTCTGTCTGTTGGTCTCTATCTCTGTCTCTTCCTCTCTCCCTCATCCTATCTGTCTTGCTATTCTTCCTCTTACCCATTCATAATGGATGTCCTCCAAGATTCTGTATTTAGCCTTTTTCTTTTCTGTCTACTCTCTCTTTATCTTAACTGTTTCCATGGATTCATTTATCATCTCTATACAATAACTCTTAAATCTATTTAATCAGCCCTCCTCTCTCTCCACTCCCACTTCTCTAACTGTTGGATAATCTCTACTTGTATGTTCCATTGACATCTCAGACTCAATATGTTCAAAATGGAACTTGTTATCTTTTCCCTGAAATCCCTCTGTCTCCAAACTGCTCCATTTCTATTGATGGAACTGACATCCTTCCAGTTACCCAGTTTCCCAGTTTCAGAATTGCCCCTGGCTCCTCACTCTCCTTCATACCTTGTCCAATCAACTGCCAAGTCTGGTTGATGCTATGTCCATAATACCTCTTGCATCTGTCTACTTCTTTCCATTCACCTTAGTCATTACCCAAATTCAAGCCCTCATTGCTTCTCAACTGGGATACTGTAAAAGTCTTCTAATTGATCTCCCTGGCTCAACTCTTTTCCCTCTCAACCCATCTTCCACACAACTGTTAAAAGTTATTTTTCTAAAACTGAACACTGTGCAGTTATAATGACTACATTTGGCCAGTGATAAAACTTCAGAAAATGTCCCTCCCTCCCTTCATTAAAGAGGTAGGGTACTATAGATGTTGAATTTCACATAAACTATCAGACTTGGCCTATGTATTGGTAAGTGGGAGCCAAGTAATATAAATTTGAGAGAAGAAAACTTGGAAACAGGGAAACCAATTAAGAGACTTGTAGTAGTCAAGGTGAAAGGTGACAAGAATAGACAAGGGAACCAAGTTGATTTGCTCATATAGTATATTTTCTACCAGTTTAGTAGAAAATACTCTACCGTACCAGAGCAAATCCCTCTCCAAAAAAATATGGCCTATTTCTGGATTAGATGGTGCTTCTTCTTGACCTTGCCATTTCTTTTTTTCCTTTCATTTACTCTCATTTTACCACGTACCACCAAGAGGAGCATACAACTTGCAGGGCACATGAGGAGAGTACTAGGGTCATCTTGAGGATACAAAACTCCATATGTATAGAGAATATGGGTGGAGCAAGCAACTCTAAGTCTTTTGAAGAAGAGTACAAATGACAGAAGAGGAGGTCAAGAGACTGGAGCTACTACAAGCAGGATTGGATGTATATGGGAAAGAAACTAAACCAGGAAAGAGGAAAAAATATTTCTTAGGCTGAAGGGATGATGAGCTCTGTGGGATCCAATATTTGGATCATCTTTATATTCTTCCAAAAGGAGGGTTTTTCCACTAGAAATATTGAGGGTGAGAGAGAGACAGAGAGACAGAAACAGAGACAGACACACAGAGAGACAGAGAGAGATAGAGACCAACATTTCCACTAGGAATATTGCGGGTGAGGGATTCCTCCCCATTATGGTCCTCTCTTGCTAAAGCCAAGAATGAAGGGAGGATGACTGAAGACGAGCCCCTTCAGTGAATGGGAAGGATAGAAATCAGAACCTCCCTGTCCCACCAGTCTCTGGTGTCCTCTCTTCCCAACTGTCCCCCCGCCTCAACTAGTCTTTCCTAATGCTAATAAGCACTCAGCCCCTGGAGATGAAAGATGAGGGCTGGAAGAAGAAGGCAAACTAGAGAGTCCAGATGGGAGACCTGGAGAGTACAGGCAAGCAGCAAAGTACTGAGACTTCCCCCTCCCCAGATTGAGAAGTGAGACTCAGCTTTTCTGTCTGGGGTCACCATCAAAATGATAGGCCTGTTGTCATAGTGAACTCTCATTAGTATACTCCTTTTAAGAATCATTGTAAAGCCCCCTCGGGGGGTCACTATGGAGATTGGTTACCAGAGAGACCACCTAAAAGGTCTAGACATATAGAAATTGCTACCTAGGATTCACTGTAATAAGTACAGCACAACAGTTGCCATGGAAATAGAGATAGGTCATCATGGAGATTCTCTCCCCCTTAGGGTGATCTGGGTAAGGAGAAGGTTGCCAAGGTAACCAGTTGCTGAAAAAACCAATCCATGTCCTCATAATTGCCACTGCAAAAACAGGAGGATGCTTGTCAATAATGGTAAACTAGCTGATGCCATAGGTAGACATGCTCCTGGTCTCCATGGTGGGCCTGCTGTCTCCTGCCTTCTGGATAGTCTGGTACTGATAACATGCCAGCTTGTTATAGATCATCAGGCATTCTACAGAATCTGTTGACAAGGCCTTTATATTGATCTTGGAATCAGTTCCAAAGCCCTCCATGTAAAAGAGCTGAAATTCACACTGGTGGTGCCGGCCATAGAAGAAATATATGGGGATCTCGAAGCCAAAATCAGCTAAAAGAATGCCCTCAGAGTCTGGCTATAAGGTGAGAACTATTGAGAATAGAAAGCTGACAATCTTCTCACTCTCTTGCAAAGGAATTCCCTTGGCCTGGTCCCTCATGGACACAAATGTTCATTCAAGGCCACTGTCACCTGGATGAGTGGGAGAATCAGGCTAGATTCATGGCTCTCCACAATCATCCTCATGGCAGAGCTCAGAGAACATATGGTAGAAGTTGGAGGATATGTAGATCATATAGATAGGCTCTTTGGAGGTGGAGGAATTGATTCCTTGGCTCTCCAAGCTGGAGGAGACCATGTAATATAATGTAATGTAATATATTTAATATATATAATGTAATATATTTAATACTCGAATGACATACACCTCTGGCCATATCTTAGGTATCTTTGATCACCTTGAAAAAATTGGGCCAATTGTACCAAAGGCAATTACTGCAGTTGGAATGGGTTAATTTAGTTAGATATAAAATGAAATTTCCTGATGTGACTTGTTAAATATTAGAACATATGACCAAAGAAGGCTATGTGATCGCTTATCTTGAAAGGAGAACTGACTGGATTAGATATAATTCTGCATGGAGAAAGAGGGATGAACTAGGTGAGCTTTAGTGATTTTTTTCTTGATTTGTAGATTGTTCTATAATCATAATATAGATTCATCAAATAGCCTATCCTTATATCATCTCTCCCCATGAATGAGAAATGACAAATGTGTGTAACTTATCTTGACAAATCCTAAATATTGTCTACTGCTTTTAATATGGATAAACAAAATAATCTACATGTTAATTGAAAACATTAAATACCTGCAGTATATTGTAGGGCTTCAGAGGATATACAGGTGATTTTTTTTTACTACAAAAAGCAAACCTTTATTTCAAATTGCAATAAAGGCTTTTCGATCACATTATAAAAAAAAAAGAAAAAGAAAAGAGAACAGTGATCTGACAGTGGTCGCATCCTGTGCAAAAAAAACTCCAGGGGATATCAAAATGGCAGTACAAGAACTGGAGTTGTTTACATCACCAAAAAAATAGTAAACAAATGTAGTAACTGAAGTCTGGCGCTTCCTCCTGAGACTCCATTTCTAAACCAAAAAGAATGCCTTCTAAATGATTAAATTTATTCGTGTATTAGTAACAAAGCCCCACCACTATAAAGTAATACAATATTTAAAAATTAAAAAGAATTAAAATTCTGCCATAATTTCTTACCCAATTCAACCATATTTTTCTGGATTTTCTTGCATTACTCTTCATTTTTTCCTAATTTTTCACTTACTTGATTTTTAAAGTCTCTTGTAAGCTCTTCCAAGATCTCTTTTTGGGCTTGTAACCATTTTATACTTTTCTTTGAAACAGAAGTAGCTGTTTTGATTTCACTATATTAAGTTTGAACTCAGATCTTATCACCATAGTAGATATCCATGATCAAGTTCTTTCTCTTTGGCTGCCATTTCTGCTGCTTCTTTAAAGTGGCTAATTTCTTGGCTGTTAACTATTATACTAGAGTTGGGGTGTTGTCAGTGTAGGGGATAATGTCTCAGTCTTCAGGTTTTTCCATGTTGTTGTTTTCTGAGCCTTAACTGAAGACCTGATCTCTGTCTCTGAGCCACAATCAGGGCCCCCCAGTAATATTGTCATGGCAAATGCTCTTACTCCCTGCTTACTCTTACTCTCAGCTCACCCTTCTGGCCCAGAACCAAAACCAGGACCTCTGCTCTGCCATGAATGTCCACAGTCAGCAGGATCCCTACCCTCTGGGACAATATCCTCCTCAACCACAACCACAGTCTGGTGCTAGGTCTGGTCAGCACCTCTAGGCCCTGAGTCTAGTGCTAGCCAGGGGAGGGCTTTCCAATCTTCCCAGATCAGCCCTGCCCCAGACCCTTGCATTGGGTATGAAGTGAAAGTTCTTGACGTTGCCCCCAGAGCTTGCTTTTTGTTGATCCAGCAGTATCTGCCCCAAATTATCTGCATTCCCACCAGACCAGACCAGACCTACCTTGAAAGGTCCAGTCTTCCTAATGCCTTCTCAAGTTGTCTTAGATTTTTCCCCTGACTTTTAATTATTTCTGCCGAGCCAAAGGTCACTTTGAGACAATATTTTAAATTGGGGAATTTGGGAGAGCCAGGTAATTTCCTGTCTTATTCTACCCAGAATCCCTTAATCTGGGCTACTTCTAAAGTAATTTTTCTAAATCACAGATACAGACATGGAGTTCGCCTTTAAAAAATATTCAGTAGGTCCACTAGTTACCTAATGAATGCATTCTTTAGCTTGCTACTGAAGGAATTGCATAAACTGGGACTTTGTTTTTCCATCAGCTCTCCAAAAACACGCAACACACTTTTCAGTTTCATCTGCATTATTAGCATTTTCCTAGACAATCATCAAAACAATGCCAAATCCCGATTTGCAGCCAATTTCCAAGGTATTAATAACTCACAATTTAACAATTGGCTTCCATGAGCCAGTATGTGCTAGCTCCAGCCTACCCCTGCCAAAGGGGGCTGGCTACTCATTGATTCCTTGACCATAGAATTATAAAATACAAGAATTGGAAGGGATCTCAGAAGCCAATACATCCAATCTTCACCTCATAAAGAATTCCCTTTATAACATCCTTGACAATCCCCGGGCCTCTGTTTGAAGATCTGTGGGGACAGGGCTCCCCCATTCTCCTATGGAATCACCTTCCCATTCAAGTCTGGGGCGTTTTGCATGTGGCTAGGTCTTCCAAAGGAGATAGGACTCTAGATTGGTGTGACTCCTGATTGAAAGAGAAAACTGAGAAAGTTATGACACTGAGTAAGGAATGGAGTTGATGCCAGAGCTTCCTGGAGGAAAGACAAGAAACTCTTGTAGAATGGCGCATAGAGAATCGGCATATACGTAAAGAAAGCCAATTTCTCAACATGTGCTTGATTTCTAGGTTGCATTCCTAGCTTGCCATTGCTAGAGGGGACAGCCTGATTTCAAGGAAAAGAGCCCGTTGAGTTCATTAAGGGGAATCAATATCTGTCAAGAGTGATGCAGATCAATAAATTGAATCCTGAAAATGTACGCACACCTAAACCTCGGAGATCGAGTCAGGGCTTGGCGTATGACCCTCATGCATCGAGCATCATCACAGCTATGCAGAAACAGAAGCCTCTACCAAGAAAATTGGAGGTAAGTCGGGTACTCCTGAACTCAAGGGGTCAGTCTACTAGAAAGGGCTCAGCCCCTGATGATTCCAGAGCTTCTCAAGTGTGAGCCATAGAAGCAAAGTAAGGGAATAACCCTAGGGCTGAGCCATAGGCACATGCCAGAGACACCTAGGGAAAAGAAGGAATAACTCTCCGTAGTGATGGAGAGGCCCAAGGAAATTGGGAGACATGAAGACATGGCACAAGAACACCTCCAGCGGGTTAGCTGTTATCCCCATGTTATCTCACACGAACCCGTTATCATGGCGGTCATACATATGTTGACTCTCCTAGCGCCAGAAATGCTGAATGGGTTTGGTAAAAGGTGATATGTTGTTTTTCAGCTTTAGAAAATCAAGGAGACTCCAAGTAAAAAAAGGCTACCCCGGGGGCCTGTGGACAGGCAATGACTTCATCCATTCCTGGGGCAGCTAAGAGGTGAAGTGGATATAGCCCTGGGCCTAGAATCATTAAGACCTAAATTTAAATCCAGTCTCCACTTTCTAGCTGGGTGACCATGAATAAGTTTTTTAACCTCTTTCTGTCTCAGTTTCCTCAGTTATAATAATAGCACTTACAGTTGTTGTGAGGATCAAATGAGCTAAGATTTGTAAACTGCATAGCACGGTACCCGAGTGGCACATAATAGGCACTTGTGGTTCAATCATGTCAGGCTCTTTGTGACCCTATTTTGCATTATAAATCAATCATTAATATCAATACTTATTAACACTTCGATGTTTGCAAAGCCCTTTGCAATTATTATTTCATTTCATCCTCACAACAACCCTGAGAAGTAGGTCCTATTAGGATTCCCATTTTTCAGATGAAGAAACTGAGGCAGGCCTGATGCTTACTCCTTCCTTTGACCAATTCAAAGAGGGGCATTGAATTAAAATTATATCTCTATGTTCCCTCGGATATTGGTAGCATGAGGGTTTAAGTCTGGCTCAGAAGGAAAACTGTTGCCCTGGTCAGTCTCAGGGGAGAAGCTAGCCTTTAGCTTCTACTCGCCAGCCTAGCTCTTTCTTACCAAGTTAGGTGATTTGCCCAGGATCCCATAGTTAACAAGTACCTGACGAGGAAATTGAATCCCGGTCTTCTTAACCCCAGTCTCAGCACTCTATTCACTGTCACCTGGTTGCTAAAACGTCATTGAAATCTTCCTACGTGCATTCGTCACAGTATTCCCAACTTTGTGATTTCTGTTTTCCTGTTGCAGGCAAAACATATGAAGAGTCAAAGTTCTCCACACCCTTCCACTTGCCCCTTTATCCAAGAAAGATCTCCCCCTCGTAAAGAGGGCCCCGGTGCCAATCCCAGTCAATCAGTCAATGATATTAGGCGAAGCCTCCAGGATAGTGTCAAACATCGAATCCTGTACTTGTCAGAGCAACTGAAAATAGAGAAAACCAGCAGGGATGAGAACACGGTGGGCTACCTCAAACTAGTATCAAAAGCTGACCGTCACCAGGCCACTCACATTAGGCAAGCCTTCGAGAAGGTGAACCAACGCTCTTCGGCCACTATCACCCACATAGAACGAAAGCTCCAACAGTATCACCAACAACTCCGGGAAATGGAAGAGGGTCGCAGGCCCAGATCCTTATTTCTTAAGGACGACAGGGCCAACAGGAACCAGGAGTTCCTTGACAGGGGCTTTTTGGTGGAGCACCCAAGGTTCAGAGCAGATGAATTCCACCCCACAAATCTCTTGTATACCCTAGAGGAAAATATGCTAGCTGCTGCCTTCCTACCAGAAAAGTCCTTAAAGAAAGAGAACCTGAGTGGGAATCCAAACCAGATTGTCCTGAAGATCAAAGAACAGCTGGATGATATAAAAAAATCCCATAGCAGAATTGAGCTGTCTTATCAAGCCTTGAAAGAGAAGTACATGTCTGACCTGAAGCTGATTGTCAAGTCTCTTCAGGAAGAGAAATATAGGTAATCTCAGGTCCTTTGCCTTTACCTGCTCATGACCCTAAAGGCCGCAGTCTTTTCTTTTATGGCCCATCACCCACCCAAACAAAATCTTTAAAATAGCAGAACTGCTAGGGACCCAAAACATGACCCGGAACCCCAAGATCTTAGGCCAAGAAGGCATCCCAGAAGTCACCCGGTCCAACCCCCTTATCTCACATATGGGGAAGCTGAGTCCCAGAGAGATATAATGATGAGGTCCAGAAAGATGCAGACATTAGCCCCAAACTAGTCAGTGACAAATTCGGAACTAGAATCCAGGCTCTCAATTCCCAGTAAAAGGGTTTTTTTCTGCCTCCCCAGACTGCTGAGAATTTTCTCCTACAAACTTTGAAATCTATTTAAGGATACTACTTTGTAGGCAAACCCACAGGCTGCCAACTCTGGAGAGCAGCTAGATGGAAAAAGTCTTCCTTCTTGTAATTTGCATCTGACGACAATAGAACCATAACTAGCATTGCTTGTGCCTAGGACAGTGTACCATAAATTCTGTCTTGAGCAAAGCGTCCTCAGTCGAATAAGGAGAGGAAGGCAGAGAGGAGTTTATCTTAGAATAGTAATAGCATTAGCATTTATATATTTCTATAGCAGGTTTGCAAAACACTTTATGAATGTTTCATCACATCCTCACAACAACCCCGGGAGGTAGATGCTATTATTATCCCCTTTTTACAAGGGAAGAAAATGAGGCAAACGGGTTAAATGTCTGAGGCTGGATTCTAACACAGCTTTTCCTGACTTCAGGCCCAGGCCTCTATCCTTTGCATAAGCTACCTGCCATCCAGTAACTTTCTTTTGAACTAATTAGGGTTTTAAATCAGGTGCTAAACTTGTTTCTGGTTGCTGCAGGAGGGCCCTCAAAATTCAGTGCCCTAGGAGAAAGTTTTGCTCATCTCATGCTAGTTTCACCTCTGAAGTATGTCGGGGACTGATGCCCAGGATAATCTGAGGATTGCTTCTCTGCCCTGCCTGGACCAAAAAGGCCAGCCTTATGGTCACTTGTCTAAGTTAGACAACAAAGGGAATTTGTTCTGGTTAGGGAGCTGTGAAAAATTAATCAAGGTCTTGGAGGAGCCCCATTCGCTAATGGAAATATACCTACACTTGGAGTCAGAATACTAACGTTAAATGAAAGACAGACAGAGACAGTGACAGAGATAGACACAGAGACACAGAAAGACAAGGAAGGGACATGGGGAGGAGGCAGAAAGTGGGGAGAGAGAAAAAGAGACAGAAAAAGTGAGAGGGGAGAAGGTTTTCAGAACTATAAACCCTCCTCCCCTCTAATGCCTCTGTGTCTTTTCTTCCTCTGCACCTTATTTGGATAACATAATTACTTTATTTTACCTTTTTCTAGGAGGTTTTTGCTTCTTAGAGTCAGATCATACTCAATTCTGCCCCAATCTTTCTTTGAACCATTCAATTAATGATGTCACTCTTAAACATATGGTATACATTTCCATGTAGAAAACAAATAATTTGTCCATGTTGAGGTCCTTGAAACTGATCTTTGATATTGGTTCTTATTTGTTAGCTTTTCTATTGAGTTTGGGTTTGGTTGAAAGAAAGTCCTAAAAATCAGCCAGTTCATTGAATATCCTTTTTTTTTTTCATTAAATAATATGAATAATTTTTCTGGATATGATATTTTGGGCCATAAACCTAGTCCTTGTGATTGGCCAGTATATGTGATTGCAGGACCTGTGGTCTTTTATTGTGGCTGCTGGTAGGTCCTGTATAGTTCTAATTGTAGCTGAAGTCTATTTAAATTTTTTTCCTTGTTTCTTGCAAAATTTTCTCTTTCATCTGGGGGTTTCAAAATTTGGCAATAATGTTCTTATGTGTTTTCCACAAAGGATCTCTTTGAAGTGGTAATTGGTGGATTTTTTCTATTTCTACTTTCCTCTCATGTTCTGTCACTCCAGAACAATTTTCTTGGATGATTTCTTGCATTATTGTGTCAAGGTTCTTTTTTTGGTCACAGCTCTCAGGTGGTCCAATTATTCTTATGCTTTCTCTTCTTAATCTGTTCTCCAGATCTGTTGTTTTTCTTAAAAGCTATTTCACATTCTGTTCTATTTTTTCATTCTTTATGCTCTTTTTTGTTATTTCTTGGTCTTTTATACCTTTACTGGCTTCCCCTTGCCCAGTTCTAATTTTCAAAGAGTTATTTTCGTCTGTGTATCTCCCTTTCTAGTTGGTTAGCTTTTTCCCCCTGAGGCAATTGGGGTTAAGTGACTTGCCCAGGGTCACACAGCTAGGGAATGTTAAGTGTCTGAGACCAGATTTGAACTCAAGTCCTCCTGACTTCAGGGCTGGTGCTCTATCCACTGCGCCATCTAGCTGCCCCTTGCTTAGCTTTTTTCATAGTCTTCTTGTTTTTCTGGGATTTTTAAACGTTTTTCTTCAATGACTCTCATTTGATTTTTAAATTCTTTTTGGGATTCTATAACTTCTGGGCTGGGAGCCATTTCACATTACTCTTTGGGGAAGAAGAAGCTCTTTTTACTTCAGTGACCTCCTCGGAAGATGAACCCCAGTTTTCCCTGTTCCCATAGTAAGTTTCTATGGTTGGATTCTTTCTTCTTTGCTGGTTCATTTTTTTTTTAATGAGAAGTATTAGTGTAAGCACCTCTAATCCTGGAATAGGGGATGGTATCTCTAGCTTCACTTCATCTTTCCTCTCTGACCTGGAACCCCAACCCAAAAGCTGCCCCCTCCTGTAAGTCCAGCAGTGTCCCTGCCCCATTGCCTTTGCACTCCTGGTATTCTGGTTCTTCCTTAGCCAGAACTGCATCTCTACAGCACAGCTGGGCCTGGCGTTCCAAATCAGGCAGAGGGTCCCTCAGGCTTCACACACTCAAACCCCTGACTCTGCCCACTGTCCACAAAGTGAAAGCCTCTGTGCTTTGTGCTCACCCCAGGGGTCCCCACTTGGCGTTTCTGTGGAGCTAGCCTGGAGGTGTTTGCACTTCACATTGGGTTAATCCTCAGCCTGGGAGCTTCTTCAGATCTTTTCTGGTGGCCCAGGGGGACCTCTGTTCTGCCCCAAGTCTTCTCTATGTTTCACCAGTCCACGTTCATCCTGAGGGGCAGATTTTTTTCTGTTTGTGAAAGAAATTTGAAGAGCTTGAAATTTACCAAGCTATTCTGCCATCTTCCCAGAATCCTCCCCTTAGCACTTTTTAAATACACGTTTTCCAGTGAGTGTACAAAACAGCCAAATTAGAGACATTCTTTTACCATAGGGATGCTTTTCCCTCTATTTAAAAAACAGGTAAAAATAATAACGTTGCCTTTTCCTGACATATTTATGGTCCTGTTCAATGGTTGTTACTATTTGTTTATTTTAAACTTAAATGCAAAATAGGAAAAGAAAAAACATTTCCATGTGAAACAACAGAACATGAGAGAGAATTCAAAATATGAAGAAATAAAGTATCAGCCATTCTCCAATTGATGAACGGTCAAAAGATATGAACAGACAATTTTCAGACGAAGAAATTGAAACTATTTCTGGTCACATGAAAAGGTGCTCCAAATCACTACTGATCAGAGAAATGCAAATTAAGACAACTCTGAGATACCACTACACGCCTGTCAGATTGGCTAAAATGACAGGAAATGATAATGATAACTGTTGGAGGGGATGTGGGAAAACTGGGACACTGATACATTGTTGGTGGAACTGTGAACGGATCCAACCATTCTGGAGAGCAATTTGGAACTATGCTCAAAAAGTGATCAAACTGTGCATACCCTTTGACCCAGCAGTGTTTCTACTGGGCCTATATCCCAAAGAGATTTTAAAGGAGGGAAATGGACCCACATGTGCAAAAATGTTTGTGGCAGCCCTTTTTGTAGTGGCAAGAAACTGGAAATTGAAAGGATACCCATCAATTGGAGAGTGGCTGAAATTATGGTATATGAATGTTATGGAATATTATTGTTCTGTAAGAAACGACCAACAGGAGGATTTCAGAGAGGCCTGGAGAGACTTGCATGAACTGATGCTGAGTGAAATCAGCAGAACCAGGAGAACATTATACACAGCAACAAGACTATACGATGATCAATTGTGATGGACATGGTTCTCTTCAACAATGATGTGATTCAAACCAGTTGTTCTGTGATGAAGATAGTCATATACATCCAGAGAGAGGCCTGTGGGAACTGAATGTGAACCACCACACAGCATTTTAACGCTTTCTGTGAATATTTCCATGCATTTTGTTTTCCTTCTTAGGTTGTTTTTTTCTTCTTCTCTTTCTAGATCTGATGTTTCTTGTGCAGTAAGATAAATATATAGATATATATATATACATGTATTGGATTTGTCATATAATTTATCCTATTTAGCATGTATTAGATTACCTGTCATCTAGGGGTGGGGGTGGGGGGAAGGAGGGGAAAAGCTTGGGGAAAAAAAGTTTTTGCAAAGGTCAATGTAGAAAAATCACTCATATGTTTTGTAAATAAAAAGCTTTTAATAAAAAAATAGGAAGAAATAAAATATCCATTTTGAGAAAGCCCGTATCATAAATTCTGCACATTGTGTTCAGGGCTGTCCATCTTTTCTTTGCCTCCTTGTAGGTTTTCTTTTGTTCTCTGCTGGGCACTTTTTACTTTATTGGTTTTCCCCCCTTTCTCCCCTCCCTCCCCCAAGAACAGTACAATAAAATGCAAATATACACATATATGTACATACATATACACATACATACACATAGATACAGGTAGATAGCTATAGTCATTCGCATATACATTGATGTGCATTTATGGAACACCATACTCTGTTTCTCTGAAGGCAGATGATAATATCTTCCTTCATAAGTTCAAGTCTTGCCATGTTTTTCTAACTCCACCAGCTCATCATTTCCTATACTACAGCAGTATTCCAACCTTATACTGCCTGGTTATTTTAAATAGTTTAAAACAATATTGCTTAATATAGCTGAAAATAAAGTGTACTTTTCCTATTTTTTTCTCTTTTGATTAAATCTATTTTAGCTTTAACTTTGTCTGAGATCATGATTACTATCTGCTTTTTTTTTTACAAAATAGCTTCTGCTCCTGATCTTTAATTTATGTTTGTATCTCTTATTTTCTAATCTTCCTCACTTCTCTATTTTACTTCTATCCACTACCTTGCCCTCCTATTATTTAACCCTACCTCCTCCAAGGATTCCTCCTTATCCTCACCCTCCCATCCTATCTTTCTTTATCCCATTCCCATTAATCTATACACCCTTCTATACCCCCCCCATCCTATTCCCTCACTCTCTTATTTCTTTATAAATTTAGAAGACTTGTTTTCTAAATGTATGTTGTTCTCTCTTTGACCTAGGTCTGATCTAAGTAGAATTCCCTCTAAAAATTCCTCCCATATCCTATCCCCCCCTTACTATTCCTTTACCCTCTTATTTCTTTCTGAATTTAGAAGATTTTTATATCCTTCTAGATATATATGTATTGTTCCCTCTTCAACCCATTCCCCATGAGAGTGGGATTCTAGAACTACCAATCCTCCTCTCCCATCTAATTCCTCTGTGTCAGTTCTTCCTCTGGAAGCTCATTTGTATAAGGTAATTACTCTTTTTACCTTTTCCTACGCAGTTTTCTTTTTTAAATGATATAATACTCCGTTTTACCCCAATCTTTCTTTCAAACTACCCAATTACAACAATCTTAGATATACAATTTACATTTCCACATATAAAACATAAACAGTTTGTGCTTATCGAGTCCCTTGTAATTAGCCTTTGATGTTTACTTTATGTTTTTCTTGGAACTTGTATGTCAAATTTTCTATTCAGTTCAGATGTTTGTGCAACAAAATCCTGAAAGTCTGGCAATTCATTAAATGTCTATTTTTTCATTCAGCATTATGCATAGCTTTGCTGGGTATTTTTGGACACAAAGTCAGTTTTGGGTTTTTTTGCTCCTTGATATATAATGTTCCAAAACCTGTGGATTTTTAAGGAATCTGCTGCTAGGTCTTGTATAATTCCAATTGTGGCTCTGCCTTATTTGAATTGTTATTGTCTTGTTGCTCATAATATTTTCTCCTTGACCTGGGGGTTTCAGAATATGGCGATGATATTCCTGTAGATTTTCCTCATAGGATCTTTCACGTGGTGATCAGTGGATTTTTTTTTCTATTTCTACTTTCCTCTCTTGTTCTAACACTTCTGGACAATTTTCTTCAATTATTTCTTACATTATTGTAACAAAATTCTTTTTTTTTAACATGGCTCTCAGGTAGTCCAGTTATTCTTAAGTTTTGTTTTTTTGATCTGTTCTCTGGATCAATTGTTTTTCTTATGAGATGTCTCATATTATCT
>JAJPUD010002526.1:147777-167983 GCA_023553655.1 Myrmecobius fasciatus
GTATATATACATATATATATATTCATATTTATTAGTCTCATAACTTTGCTGGTTTCCCCTACAATTCTAATTTTTAAGGCATCATTTTCTTCCTTAAGATTCTGGATGTCCTTTTCCAGTTGATTGACTTTCTTTTCATAATCTTCTTGTTTTTCTGGAATTATTCTTATTTTTTTTTAATTTTTTCTCATTCTCTCTCATTTGACTTTTTAAAGTCCTTTTTGAGTTCTATGAATTCTTTTTGGTCAGGTGATCATTTGTCATTATTGGGGGAGGGGGGTAAGACAGGGGTTTTTTTGCTTCAGGGATCCTCCTCTGAAGACAAATTCCAGTCTTTTCTATTGCCATAGTAACTTTTCTATGGTTAGGTTCTTTCTCCTTTATCTGCTCATTTAAAAAAAAAATATGGCAACTTGTTATTATAATCACCTATAGTCCTGGGGTGTGAGGGTGGTGCCTCTGGCCTCAGATCCTCCTTCAATTTTCCGCTCTGCCCTAGAACTGAAACCAAGAACTTTGTTCTCCTGTAAGTGCTGGCAGCCATCAGTGTCCCCACCCCACTATTTCTGTATGCTCTGGCCTGTGCTGGTCTCTTCTCTCCCGAGGCTGAATCTTATAAATTCTACTCCTGAGCCTTGTACTGTTTGTGTATATCTTGTTCTTTTCATTCTTTATAATGTTTTTTTTGGGGGGGGGGTTGGTCTTTTATAACCTTCACTGGCTTCTCCTTGCCCAATTCTAATTTTCAGACTTATTTTCCTTTTTAAGACTCTGTATCTCCTTTTCTAGTTTATTAACATTTTTTCACAGTCTTCTTATTTTTCTTGAATTTTCTTTTTTTCTAGTTTTCCCTCAATGTCTCTCATTTGATTTTTAAATTCTTTTTTGAGTCCTTCTATAAATTCTTTCTGGGCAGGGAGCCATTTCACATTACTCTTTGGGGTAGAAGAAGCTTTTTTTTTTACTTCAGTATCCTCCTCTGAAGATGAACCCCAGTCTTCCCTATTCCCATTTCCATGATTGAGTTCTTTCTTTGCTGGTTCATGGTTTTTTTTTAATGAGAAGTATTAGTGTAAGTGCCTCTAATCATGGGATGGAGGAAGCCTCTAGCTTCACTTCAGTTCTCCCCTGTGACCAGGAACCCCAAACCAAAAGCTCTCCCTTCCTACAAGTGTCCACAACTAGCAGTATCCCTGCCCCCTGCTTCTGTACTCCCAGTGTGCTGGCTCCTTTCTTGCTCAGGCTGGGCACAGCTGGACCTGCTGTCCCTAATTAGCCAAAGTTCCCTCAGTTTTCCTGGAATCAGACCCCAGACTTCACACAGAGTCCTGGAGGTGAAAGTTTCTTTGGTTCCTGCTGAGGCTTCATTTCACAAAGATCAATCCCCAGTCTGGGGGCTTTCTTGAATCTTCCTTGGTTGTATCAGGAAGACCCCTGTTCTGCCCCAAATCTTCTTTGTGTTTCACCAGTCCATGTGCACCCTGAGGCACAAATTTGTTCTATTTATGGGGGAAATCTGGAGATCTCGAGATTTACCAACCTACTCTGCCATCTTCCCAGAATCCTCCCCCAGCTTGGCAGACTATTTGATACCTTTTGTTGTTGCTAAATTTTTCACAACCCCTACATTCAGTTACATGACCCCATATGTGGTCAAAACCAACAGTTTAAGAAGTTTGGTTTAGACTCCAAGGGGAGTAGGGTGGATTTGAGGGATAACAGATCAGTAGGGGCTGGGATTATCAGGAGATGAGGGGTTTCTTAAAGGATGTAGGATGAACTACATCTCCAAAACTGATCACTTGAACAGATAGGAAGAGGGATTCCAGGTGAGGGAAGATCTGAGCATAGGCTCAATGATTTTCCCCTTCTTATCCTGGATATAAGACAGCCTGATCTTTCACTCATAGTTTCCAAAAACCAGAATGAGTATCAAGTGCCCAGGAAATTAGTTCTCTGACTCTGACTTATTTCATTAAATTATTAATTAAATTAAAATTATGTTTTATTTCATTAAAAGCAGATTCCCTACTGATGCAACAGGGGGAAATGCTAGATTTGGAGTTCGAGAAGTGAGTTTAAACCTCAGCTCCACTCCCTTTGTGACTTTGGACAAGTCACATAACCTCCGGATGACTTTTGCTTCTTCCTGTGGAAAGTGGTTTGCACCGGATAGTCTCTATCATCTTGAAAGCTCTTTCCCTTTGTTTTGTGCAGGGAAATAGATGCTAGTTGATTTGGGTCTCAGGAGGCATTTTACAAGGAGGTAGTATTTTAGTTGGGCTTTAAAGGAAAGAAGGGGGGAAAGAAGTCTGAGTGTTTTCCAGACACCAGAGAAGTGAACACTGTTTCCTGATGTGGTTTTACCTTTCTTTTTCACACATAAGGCAAAAGGTGATTGAGGAACAGGTCAATGACCACATGCAGGAGCACCTGGGTGAGATTTCTCATATCAAGCAGAACTTGGCTTGCACTGAAGAGAAGATGGCCTATCTGTCGTATGAGAAAGCCAAGGAGATATGGGTGAGATCTTTGGGGCACAATAGGAGGGGGGAGCTTTTCTCCAAAAAGGAAAGGGGGGAATGCCCTGCTATGCCATGGCATTCGCTTCTAGGAGAATGGTGTACAGTGACCAAATATAAAAGAATGAGTGCCCAAACCAGACATTGTCTTATATATGCAGAGGTTCTAAAACCAGCCCCGATGCTCTAATACTCCAAAGGGTCTGAAACCCTCCCGGTGTGAGTAACTGCTTCACTGATACAGGTGGCAATGCCTGCTGTGCAGGGGGATTCCCATGGGGAATGGGGCATGCCGCCCGGGGCCTTCAGCGACTCCTCTTGGTATTGTAAGGCCAGTTTATTTCGGAGCCGGCAGGGCCCTGACCTTTGGTGTGTTGGCTGTTTTCCATCTCCATTAGACTCACTTTAGTTGAATGGCTTAGAATGTCTTATTACTGGGATTACTAGTTGGGGGGCTAGCAGTGTGCTTGCCAGGCCCACAGAAAAGTGGGCAATCACTTCATTAATTTACCAGCTAGGGAATGTAAGGATTTAATTTGGGCACCAGGTGGCACTATTCTCAGGCCACCAGCCAACTACCTTAGACGCTATTGAGTATACATGTACTGGCTTTGCCAAAGACCGACCGCATTACCGGTACTTCTCACTAGGAGGCGCTTACCCCAGAAACTCGGAGACTTCGCCCTGCATAAATTCTGGGGGCCTACGCCCTGAACCAGGTTCACAAATCTAAGGATTTGGGAAAAAAAAATAAGAGAGACTGAGACAGAGACAGAGACACAGAGAGAGAGAGAGAGAGACAGAGAGAAGGGAAGAGAGGGAGAGACAGAGAGATAGAGAGACAGAGAGAGAAAAGGGAAGAGAGAGGAAGAGATAGAAACAGAGACAGAGGGACAGAGACAGAAATAGGGGAAGAGAGAGGAGAAAGAGGCAGAGATAGCCAGACAGAGACAGAGAGACAGACAGGAGAGGGAGAAAGAGAGACAGAAACAGAGACAGGGAGATGGAGACACAGAGAGAGACAAAGAGATAGAAACAGAGAAAGGGACAAAGACGGAGAGGGGGACAGAGAGAAGAGAAAGAGAGAGAGAAGAAAAGAAAATATCCCTTTAATATATACAGATGATGACAAATTGAACCTGGCTCTCTCTGTGGCTCTGCCTCCACCCAGAATTTGGGAGCAAAATTCAGTCCTGCTGAGTCTGTATTTCATAGCATTTCACAGCAGTCTACACTGCACTCACACATGCTTTTATTGTAAAAAGAAGGTTCTGTGAATGAGCTGCTTGTTCCGAGTTACCCTGGGAAGTGCTTGCTTCAGTTATTTTCCCCATCCATTCTCCTGAGCTTTTCCCAAAGGAAAACTTCTAAACTGCCTTCTGGGGATGGGGTGGGGGTGTAGAGGGGGCGGGCGAAAAGGATTATGTGCGGGAGTTATGAGGCTGGCACCTCCTTTCAAGGATCGATGACCTTAATCAGCCCAGAAAAAGAATCCTGTCAGGGAGGGGCTTGGTCTGCCCATCAGCTGATCCAGCTTTCATAACACTACGTCTGGCGCCCCAGAGACTGGCTTTGCCCCAGATCTGCCTCAGCCCAGCTCTGCTGACTCTCCGAGCTCAGTGGGCGGCCTCTTGGCTGCTCTCTGGGCCTGGGTGTGAGCCCCTCACTGTCTCCTGTGGCAGTCGTGCTCCAGAACATCATTGTGAACACAGAGGCGGATGGATACCTTCTGTGGGCAACACCGCAGACAGAGCACCTAGTTCTGCCTTCCTCCTTCTCCGATCTGTACCCCCAGACTCTCAGCTGGAAGGCTTTTCAAGGGCAAAGGACATGGGAGCTTGAGAATTATTAGGTAACCACGTCCACATCCAGCTTCCTTCTACTTGCCCCTCCCTTTGTCACCAGTCACCTTCCCCATCCACACTTCAGTGAGGGGATTTAGGAACACTTGGTGCATTCATTCATGGCGCCAAGGACCTGGAGCTTGTAATCAGTTAGTTTCAGAATGTTCCAAGGCCACAGACTGAAGTCCCTAACTCCTGCAGTTCTGGTCCAGACCTTTGATTTCAATCACGTAGAGAATCGAGTGAAGAAAAGTTCCCTTTGACAATATAGCTCCATAAAGGACAGAGAGACAGAGAGACAGAGAGACAGAGACAGAGAGAGACACAGAGAGAGAGAAAGAGAGAGAGAGACAGAGACAGAGAGAAGGGAAGAGAGAGGGAGAGACAGAGACAGAGAGACAGAGGGACAGAGACAGAGAGAAGGGAAGAGAGGGAGAGAGAGACAGACAGAGGGACAGAGACAACAATAATATTTATAGCGGTTCTTTTTTGTGATGAGAGCAAAGAATTGGAAATTGGGGAATAGCTAAACAGGGTGTGGTATATGACTGTGGATGAGATCGTTCTCCTGGTTAAGGAGTAATACAAGGACAACAGTATGGTTAAGGAAAATCCACTGTGACCTGATCCAAACGAGGATTCCCCACAACTCCAAAGGGCTGAAGATGAAAAATGCTTCCCCTTCTATAAGGAGAGCTGATGAACTCAGAGGATAAATTGAAGCAGAGTTTTTTCCTTTATTTTTCTTGCTTTTTTCCCAGACATGGCTAATGCAGAAATATCTTTTGCATGACTGTATATGTATAATAGGAATCGTATTTCTTGCTTTCTCAATGGGTGGAGGAGAGTTAGAGGGAAGAAGAGAATTTGAAACTCAAAATAAAAATTAGCTTACAAATTAAAAAAAAAACCCAGCTCCATCTATAACCTACAATCTTTGACAATTGCTAAGAGTATTGAGAGATTAAGTGATTTGCTCAGTCACATAACCAACAGTCCAAGGTAGGTCTTGAATGTGGGTCTTCCTGATTGCAAAGTTGGCCCTCTGTTCCCTACACCAAAGCTTCTTAAACTGTGGGTTGTCACTCCGTCTGGGGTCTTGTAATTGAATGTGTGGGTGGTGATTTCTTTTTTAGTAAATGTTTGATTTGGAAGCCTCTTTTATATATCTATATACCGGAGGTCAGATAAAAATTTCTTGGGCAAAAAGGGCCACCAGTGGAAACAATTTTAGCAGCCCTGGCCTGTGCCACTCTGCCTCTAACTTCCTGCTAGATTCAAAGGCCCCCTTGTTCACAAGGATGAGAAGAAGAGCTGGATCCCGACCTCCTCCTCCTCACTCCTGGGAGCACCACCTGGGTCATATGACCTAAGTGGGGGGAAAGGGGAGTAAAGCCCCACTAGAGTCAACATTTCTCTTGCGCTTTCCTACATTCCCTCTGGTCTCTTCCCTCTTAAAAGGAAAATTACAATTCAATTCAATTGATACTCATCTTTTTACTTCCTTCCTTTCCTCACGACTCCCCACCCCCAATGGCATCCTTCTTTGTAGCAAATACAGTTAAGTAAAACAAATGAACATATTGGCCACATCTAGCAGTGTATACCTCACTTTGTGCTTGTTGTCCACCACCTCCTAATCTAGACGGAGCGGGCATGCTTCACTATAAGAATACTCTAAGTGTTCGTGGAGCACTCTCTAAGAACTCAGGAGCATGTATGTATATAACTTCTCCAAAGAGGGTCTTCTGACGTGTGTGTGTGTGTGTGTTTGTGTGTGTGTGTACTTTTGTCATCCTCAGGAGGTAATGGAGACCTTCCAGAGTCGAATTTCCAAGCTGGAGATCCAGCAGCAAGCAGTCCAACTACAGATAATAGAGAAGTCCAGAAGACACCTACAAATCTTCCTAGCCAAATTCATGAACTTGCTCTTCATGTTGACCACCATCGTGCTCGTCTGTGTGTCCACCGTCTGTACGTGCTCCTTGTCTTTTCTGAAGTACCGTCTCCATACCTGCACCATCCTCCTGCTCATTGGGCTGGGGATGGTCACCTGGAGGAAGTGTTATTCCGTCTTGTACGTATTTTGGCGTGAGTGGATCTTATCAAGATGGAAGTTGTATTACAGAGACTTGTGGCCTCTGCCAAGAAGGGCTTAAAAGACCAGGACAACCGTCCCCAGACTGACAATGCCTGCTGAGTGTCTCCTGCATTTGTGCCAAGGCTGCCAGCTGGGTTGTAGCAAAAATGGCCAATCTTCTATTCTCTCTTCCTGCTGCTGTGAAGCCTTCAAAAATTCAATCCCCTCCCCAAAGTTACTTCTGCTCATGCTTTCTCACCTCCTTCCCCCCAAAAGGGTGATTCAGAGAAGGGTTGGGGTTTGCCACTGTCCCCTTTACTGAGTATCTGAATATTAAAATCTGAGAAATAAGAAATGTGTCTCCTTTGTGTTCCCTAGCGCCTCCTCCTTGGCCCTGTCTTTGCCCTCTGTTCCACCTCTACTTTGAGAACGGGACGACCTTGGCAGCTTTAGACTCCGGCTGCCCAGAAAGGAAGGAATGGGGGCTCTCAAACAACTGCAAACTCAGAAGGGGGAGAACTGCTGGGAGACTAGCACTGGCAACCTTTGTGACTGGTTGCCTAGGAGTGGAGAATCCCCACTTTGTTCCACAAAGTTGGGAAGGGAACAGAGCAGGATGAGGGTGGGAAGAAAAGCAAAGACTGAGGTCTGGAAAAGTGGGGATGTAGGGTTTTGTTTCTGTGTGAGGCACAGGCCTTGTTCTCAGGCCTTGGGGTAGGGGAGGCGGGGAAGTTTAGGCAGGCGCCACAGAGGAGACAGAAGAGACCTCTGTCCTAGAGGTGCTGGAAACTTCAGAGCCATCATCCACCTTCTTCCCGAAAAGCTGTAGGATGCAGGTTCGGAACTGGAAGGACAGGATACGTTAGAAAACGTTGCAAAACAGACCTGCGCTTAGTATTTGCTTAATCATGTGCCCCCAGAAAACCTTCAGAATCTTTTCTTCTGCCTCTACTTTCTGCCAACTTAAGAGTAGTCTGGATTAGAAAGACACCCACGTGATCCAACAAGAATAGCTGACATTTACATCTTATGATTTGACCCTCCCGATAACCTTTTATCGTTCCAACTTTTCAGATAAGAAAACTGAGGCTCAGGGGGGTTAAGCAATAGAGGCGCACTGCTGGCCCGAGAGGCCAGCCTCCACTCCAGAGCACTCTGGCCATCGTGCGAGGATGCAAAGGAAGAGCTCCTCCTCACTGTTCTGTCACCTTGGACAGCAGCTGGTCTTCATGGCAGTCACACAAATCATCTCAGCATGTTTGGACACATCTAGGTGGGAAGAAAACCTCTAGAAAAAGTCTCTAGAAGTATTGCATAGAACTCCCTGCCCTTTTCCTGTCCTATTGTTCCTGGGGAAGGGCAGAAGAGGAAGGAAGCACTGAGTGGGCCTTTCTCTACTACCCCCACCTCTTCTTCTCTACCCAGAAGGGCTATCTGGATCCAGTGGGGTTTTTTTCTTTTGCCAGTTGGTACATGAGGGAATGTGGACAGCCTTAGCTTCTAAACAAGTTCCCTCATTCTATCTGAACTGATCCCAATAGTTTTAAAAATTAGTCTAAAGAAATTTCTCACATACCCCAGCCATTCAAGAAATTTCTCAAAATTACGGCTTCACGACATTTTCCTTTTATCCTCGCCCTCCTCATGCTCTCTCTGTCTCTCTTTGTATGTCCGTCTATCTGTGCTCTCTTATCTCTTTCTGTCTCTGACTTTCCGTGTCTCTCTGTCTCTCCTCTACCTCTATCTCTGTCTCTCTGTGTGTGTCTGTCTCTACATGTGTGTGTTTCTGTGTATATGTCTGTCTCTCTGTTTTTCTGTCTGTGTGTGTGTGATTGTCAGTCTGTGTGTGTGTGTGTCTTTCACTCTGTTTTTCTCTGTGTGTATGTGTGTGTGTCTATCTGTATGTGTGTCTCTGTCTCTTGTGTGTCTGTCGCTGTGTGTGTCTCTGTGTGTCTCTGTTTCTCTGTCTCTGTGTGTCTCTATTTCTGTGTCTCTGTGTGTGTCTGTCTCTGTCTCTCTTCTCTGTATCTCTGTCTCTCTGTCCCTGTGTGTGTATCTGTCTGTCCCTGTGTCTGTATGTCTGTGTGTATGTGAGAGACAGAGATAGAGGAGAGACAGAGACAGATAGAGGAGAAGCAAAAAGACATGGAAAGAGAAAGAGAGGAATTCAGATAGAGGCAAAGAGAGAGAGACAGAGAGACACACAGAGAGAACCAAGGGAAAAACGAGAGAGACAGAGAGACAGACAGGGACAGACAAAAAGAGACAGACAGAGACAGAGACACACAGAGAGAACCAAGGGAGAAACCAGAGAGACAGAGAGACAGACAGGGACAGACAGAAAGAGACAGAGACATAGAAACAGTGACACAGAAAGACACAGTTTGAGAAAGGTAGGTTGGAGCCAACAAAAGGCTTTCCCCAAGGCAGCCAGTAGACAGAGATTAGAAAAGGGAGATGGGATTTCCCACTTTACTACACGTGAGACCCTGAGCAAGTCACTTCACTTGTATCCTCTATGGGACTTGCTAAACTCTTCTCACCCTTTCATTCAAGATATTTTCAGGCACCCCAGGATATATAGGTTTATAAAATTGGTCTACGAATCAAACATTTTCTGCTAATAAATCAGAATTTTACGACCCTCCCACATTCAGTTACAAGACCCTATATGGGGTTGTGACCCACAGTTTAAGAAGTAGGGGTCTATAAAATGAGGGGCTTGATGACCTCTAAGATCTAAACTTATGATTTTATTTAGCATAAGGAAGTCATCCTACCTCCCTTTTTTTCTTGGCATGAGTCTGCTATTTCCTTAGTCTAGAGAAACTCCTAGTATGGAAAATCCTTCTAACAATAACAACTGGCAACTTTTCTGCAGTTTATTGTCTTAATGAATCTCTGAGGCCCTGAGAGGATAAGTGACTTGCCTAGGGTCACACAGCCAATTTAAGAGGCAGAATTTGAACACAGATCTTCCTGCCTCTAAAGCCAATTCTCTATTCATTGTGCCAGGCTTATTAGTATTAATATCAAAATTGTTATTTTACTTTCTTTTTGTTCTTTTGTTTGGGGATTTTTTTTTTGGTCGGTGTTTTCTTTCACAACATGAATAAAATGGAAATATGTTTTGCATGACTGCACATGTATAACCTTTATCAAACTGCTTGCCATCTCAGGGGAGGAGGGAAGGAAGGGAGAGTGAGAGAGAATTTAGAAATCAGAATTGTATAAAAAAAAGATTAAAAATTGTTTTCACGGGTAATTTGGAAAAATTGATTTTTTTCCAATGTTAGTTAATATTAGTACAAGTATTATTACCTTGGTGATGTTGGCTACTGCCCCAAGTGAGCCTCATCTGTAAAATGGACCATCTAGAAGGTCTCTTTCAATGCGAAATCTTGTGATACTCTGAGATGAATCTATGGCTGAAAGATGCTACCACAGGGCTATCCGTGCTGGAAGCAGTCATGTTTTCCTACCAACCGTCTGGCCCTTAGCACAGTGTCACACATAAGATAGTGGGGAGTGTGGACCACTGCTTGGTTCATCCTCTTGTGGTAATTTCCCGGGTCACTCCCACAGAGAGTGGCAGGGTTCAGATTTGAACCCGGTTCTCATTCTCCTTACCTGACGGTTCATGAAGACATATATGATGGGGTTGTAGATAGTGGCACTCTTGGCAAAGTAGGCAGGCAGGGCTGCTGTCAAAGGGTGGAAGGAGTAACCAGGGTTGGCTGCTGCAAAGCATGCAAACAAGGTGTAGGGCCCCCAGCAAAAGCAATAGGCAAGGATCATTACCACCACCATGCGAGACACTTCCTTTTCAGCCTTCTGGGTAGATTCGGATTCCTTCTGTTGCTTAGCAACCTAAAGGAAGGAGGCAGCCTATCAAGCGCGGCCAAACAAGAACCATTGCTAGGATGCCACAAATTGGGGCAATTTTCTGGGTCCTGTATCTTAGGATCTCCCCTCCCCCCACCTCTCACTCCCAGCCCACCCCCTGCACACACACACACACACACACACACGAAACAGTATTTCAAGGAGTTCTTTAGGATTCTCATATAAAACACTGGGGGTTTTTTTGGTAGCCATCATCGTCGGTCGTTATTTGACCAGAAAACTCATTCAGAGCTCAAAAGAAATCTGGGCTTGGGGATGGCTCTTTAGAAGTTGGAAGATGAGGACTTGGCTTTGAATCTGTGTTCTGTTCGGTTCTCTGTTCCAAGGAGGAAAATATTCATCTCTTGAGTGCAGAAGAATGAGAAGCCTCCTCACTTCCCTTTCTGAATTCTCCCCTAGAGCATCTCCCAAGAATAATGACGCTCCCTCATCTGGCAATTTCCCAGTCCCAGGAGACATCCTGGTGTAGTGGAAAGAGCCTTTGATTTGAAGGTCCTGGGTTCAAATGCTGACTCTGCCGCTTGTTACCTGTGTAACCTTAGGCAAGTAAATTCACCTCCCTTAGGCTCTGTTTCTCATCTGTAAAATGAAAGACTGGATTGGAGGATCTCTAGGATTCTCTCCAGCTTCAAGGCTGTGATCTTATGACCTTTCTAGGTGATCTTTCTCTGGCCCCTGTCCAATTCTTGACCTTGAATAAATGACTTTGACCTCTAGGCCTATAGGGAGTTAGACTGGATGACCATGTTCCTAAGGTCTAGATGACACTTGAAGGCTCTTGTCAGCTCTAAAGCTATCAGAGGATTTCCAACTTTCTGTCAACTGTGGAAGGATTCAAAGAAGCCAAAGGAGGGAAACACCACCCACCCTTGTTTAGACTGGAAGCAACTCACTGTCCAGCAAAACGGGAATGGTCAGTGACTGGTGGCATGGGAACGGAAGACCTCTATGAAATAATGCAAAGCAAGAAAAACCAGAGCCAGAAGGATTCTCAAGATGTGGCTTCCTGTGAAGGACCCTGGGAACTCAAAACGATTTTCACAATAATATGAAGATGCTTTCATTTCTGCTAGGATACTTAATGCTGGAGAAAACTCACATAAATAAAAAATTCAGGGGATCCCTGCTCATTTTTAAAAGTGTAAAGAGTTCATGAGACCAAAAAAGGTTGGGAATTACTGAAGCTCAAAACTATGATAGGAGGAAAAATGACTGGAAATGAATAGATGAAGAAGAATCCTGATGAGAATTATAGGAGAAACTGAGAAAGCACTAGGAAAGAAAGTGCTCATTGAAATCAAATCATTTAAATGAGAGGCAGTGAGACAATCTGCCAAGAGAGCTAGAGCTGGTCTGGAAGCTGGCTTCAAGAGCTGACTGGCCACGTCTGTGTTCTCAGTCACCGCCATGAAACTCTCTCTGGCTTGAAATGGAAGAACTTGTGTTCTTGCCTCGATAGTAGGGACTTGCCTGTATCTATGAAATCACAGGCTCATTTCGACAGCCCCACACCTACCAAAATCAAAAGTTTTCCTAAATTAGAGTTATTTGTAATGATGTTTAAGGATTAAGTTTTTTAAGAAAACATTTCTTTTTTTTCTCCTCCCACGGTCCACAATCAATCTGATGATGGTCCCATTCTCACTAAGGCAGAAAGGGGATGGGACTCTCTTTTCCACAGCCCCTTCCAAGGTTGTCCTTTGATGATACCCAGAATCACTTCTTTTTTTTTTCTCAAGGCAATTGGGGTCAAGTGACCTGCGGCTAGTAAGTGTTAAGTGTTGGAGGTCAGGTTCAAAGTCGGGGTCTCCTGATTTCAGAATGGATGCTCTCTCCACTGTACCATCTAGCTGCCCCTCCCCAATGCTTTCAAAGTGTCTAAGGGAAGGATGCTAATAATAATGATAGACATTTGTGTAGTCCTTTAATGTTTATAAAATGTTTTACATACATTCTCTCACCTAAGCCTTCCAATGTTTCTGCCCATTTATTTCCATTTGCAGATGTTCACTTGGACTATCTGTGTCCAGCCTGTGGCAGAACTTTCTGAACTCATCTTGGTCTGATCAGTCACAGTCCCAAACACTGTACCTTGACTTCAGTATAGTGATGCCATTTTGATGCTCTTTGACAATGAAGGATAACTACCAAACAACCAACTATTTCCAATCTACAGACAAGGAAATCAATGCTCCGAGACATTAAATGAAATGACCAGAGTCACACAGCTGTTAAATGCCCAAGGCAGGGTTTGAGGCCAGACTTCCCAATTTCCTATCTAGCACTCTATCTACCATATGTTTTATATATATATATATATGTGTGTGTGTGTGTGTGTGTGTATGTATATGTATATATATATATGTATATATATTACTATGCCCACTCAAAGTTGGGATGTCCCAAGGGCTTCGGAGGAAACTAGACCACTAGGCTGTCCAGGCCTCATTGGATAAGTCTTCGATAAGCGTGTTGTACGGTACCCAGGGATTACTGCAGAGACCAAACTAAGGCCAGTGAGGCAGCCATTGCAGGGGGAGGTGCCAGGCAAAAAGGATACTAGAAGGAAAGGGGGTGGGATGATATAAGGAGACCCCTAGAATTTGAAGATGGGGACATAGACTGTATTTGGATCCCAATCTCTTCCACAGTATAGATGACCTTTGAGATCCCTTCCAACTCTCAGTTTATGAGCCTATGATCCCATCAGCAGCATAAAGGGACAGCCCTGGATTTCAAGTCTTGTTTCTGATACATACTGTCCATGTGACCACAGACAGATCTTTACACATCTGGGCCTCAGGAAGCTCATTAAAACTATAGAGAGTAGGAGCAGCTAGGTGGCGCAGTGGATAGAGCACCAGCCCTGAAGTCTGAAGAACCCATGTTCAAATCTGGTCTCAGACACTTAACACGTCCTAGCTGTGTGACCTTGGGCAAGTCACTTAACCCCAATTGCCTCAGGGAAAAAAGAAAGAAAGAAAGAAAAGAAAAAGAACTATAGGGAATGGATGGACTGTATGGATCTGCATCCTTGGAAGGGATTTCCATCCTGGAATTCTCTACGCTAATGAAGCAATCAATCTGAAGTAAGGAAATAAAATCGCATCAAAAAGTACCTCACTGGGGCAGCTAGGTGGCACAGTGGATAGAGCCCCAGCCCTGAAGTCAGGAGGACCTGAGTTCTAATCTGGTCTCAGACACTTAACATTCCCTAGCTGTGTGACCCTGGGCAAGTCACTTAACCCCAATTGCCTCAGCAAAAAGCAAAAAAAAAAAAAAAAAAAAAAAAAAAGTACCTCACTTGACTGTGGTTAGAGCTACCTTGAGAAGCCATTTTAATCTTCACATGCAATTCTCTGTGTAACCGGAGAGCTGAAAAGCAGCTTGACTACATCAACAGCCAATTCAGTAAAATCCAGCAGCTGCCTCTGACCGATGATATCGTGCAGGAACTTTTCCATTTGGCCCTTAAAGCCCCAACTGCTTTGTCCAGCCTTCCCTTCACATACTCAAGTATAGGCAGACTGTGCTTTGAGCTCATCTTCATACACAAACTGCTCAGGGCTCCCGTTTTCTTACAGATCATGCCCCATTGGGGGAAGGAGGATTGATTCCTCCTCATCTTTGTCTCTTAGAGTCCTGACTTCCCTTCCCATCTCAGTTCAAAACTCATCATCTATGTGAAGACTCTCAAGAGTCTATTTCTTTCTTTTTCCTTTCTCCCCCATTGCCCCTCATGGCTGAAGGTATATGTTTAAAACACAGGTAGCTACAATGCCTTCCCAACCCAGCTCCCGTCTACTCCCTAAAAATATATTATACTCCTTTGGTGTATATTTTTTTCCAATTCTATTATTACAAATGATATTGTTTATTTAATAAATATTTAGTTTATACAGATATATAGTATACGTACACACGTGTGTGTGTGTGCATACCCACACATCCCTTCTCCATCGTAGTACCAATATATTGCCAGTAGGCATAAGAAATCAAATGGGAATTTGGAGGAAGTTTCGTGGAAGACACAGACTATACACAAAGGCCAGCAGATGACACCGAATCTATGACCAAATACTTAAGCCAAATTTTACAATAATGTAAATCCCTCATTAAAAAAAAGAAAAGAAAAGAAAAAGAAAAAAAAAGAAAAAAAGAAAAAGAAAAGAAAAAAGAAAAAAAGAAAAAAAAAGAAAAGAAAAAAATCCCTAATTCTTCTCTAGTATGAAGGGAAGGTCGAAAATGTTTCTGTAGATTTTCCAGATCTTGGGGGGCATTGTGTCCCCAAGCCTATGATGTGGAAGGGATAATGCTAGATAGAGATAGATAGAGATATATCTATTCTTTGGGTCGGTAGGGCTGGCCTCCAGGAACCATTTGTTATCTCCCCAGAAGAATACAAGCAAAGACTTTCATTCTTGACTTGGTTAGTACCTGGCACATAATGGATGCTTCATAAATGCTTATTGACTGACAACTCAATCGGTGCACACTGTGAACCAGAGGCAGCTCAGTGGTCTGGTGGCTAAAGAGCTAACCATAGTATCGGGAAGACCTGAGTTCAAATCCTGTCTCAGACACTTATTAGCTGTGCAGCCCTAGACAAGTCATTTAATCTCTGTCTGCTTCGGTTTCCTCATCTGTAAAATGGCGATAACAACGGTACCAACCTCCCTGGATTATTGTGAATATCAAGTGTGCCGATATACATAAAGTTCTTTGCATAATAAACATTAGCTATTATTGTTATTAATAAGGCCAAGTGGCAGACAAGTCCGTTACCGTGGCCATACTGAGCCTGTAGCTACCTGTTTGAAACATATACCTTCAGCCATGAGGGGCAATGGGGGAGAAAGAATAGAAAGAAATTAAAATATGCCCACTTCCACTAGCAAAGTGGCTGAGACTTTGCTGATTCTGGGTCATGACCATCCTGTTATTCCAGATCTAATCCCCACCCCTACCTGCTCCTCCACACATATGCTAACCAGACATTATTCTACGGTATTATTCTACCGCATCTGACAGATGAATGCAGGTGAGGCTCATACTTGGAACCAGAAAGCTGGGGGTTCAAAGGCTCACCTCTGATACTTACCAGCTGTATGACCCTGGACAAGTCACTCTCTGAACTTCAGCATCTCCTCCTAAATATAAGTTAGTGGTATGTAGTGATATTATTAGCTGAATCGCAGGAAGCTAATGCTTCTTTCCACAACTCATCTAAAGAGTTCAAGGAATTGGTTACAGGAGTCTCTCAATGAACTGACTTCCACTTTCAGTCCTACCACTTACTGCCTACAGACTGTGGCCGAGTCCCTTCCCCTCCCCGGGCCTCAGTTTCCTCTTCTATAAAATGAGGGGGTTGAATTTGATGTCCTCGGAGGGCCCTTCCAGCCCCACATCTAAGATCCTGTGATCCCACAATCTGATCCCTTCTTCTTCAAGGATTCCTCTGCATTTTTCATATACTGGACAGGTTCAGAATGATGATGGTGACAATGATGATGATGATGATGATGATGAACATTTATATAGCACTTTAAGGTTTATAAAGTGGATTCTCTTATTTAAGCCTTGCAATACTCCTAGCCATTAAGTGCTGTTATTATTATACCCATTTTATAGAAGAAATCAGTGCTCAGCAACATAAGTGATTTGTCCAATGTCCGAGGCAGGATTTGAACTTGGTTCTTCCCATCCACTCTACCCTTCCACTTTTCAGATTCTTCCCAAATCTCTTACTGCTGGGAAGCCTGAGCCAGAGCCCCCAGCAAGGTGGCCCTTTGGAGGTAAAGGGATACTCACTGCGCGGATGGCCAGCCACACTTGGATATAGCAGAGGATGATGATGCTGAGAGGAAAGATGCAGCAGGTGGTCATGAGGACAATCATGTACGACTGAACACCAGGGTCTGAGCTGCCACTAAATACATCAGGCCCACAGGATGTCTTCAGCCCGTGAGGCCAATATCTGAGAATAAAGGGGCAAGAGTGAAAGCGAAGGGTACAAAAGCCCAAAAGGAAGAAGAGCCAGGTTTGGGGGCTCTCCCGTGACCTCTCACAGGCTCTAGGGCCCGAAGTCAGGAGGAGCTTTGATTCAACAGTTGAAGAAGCCGAGGCTCAGAACAGACAAAGGATCTTGCGCAAAAGAGAACAAAGAACACATTCAGGATCTGAAGCCATTTTCTCCAATTACAAACCCCACACTCTTTCCCCTGAGCCAAGATGCACTTTAATAATGCTCTAAAAAGCATGTAATAAGGACCTGCTGTGTCCCACGCCCTTTGCTAGGTACTAGAGATACAATGACAAGGTAGTCTCTGTCCTCTTGCTGTTCAATCATTTTTCAGGCCCATACAACTCTTCGTGACCGTATTTGGGGTTTTCCTAGCAAAGATACTTCTCCAAAGGATTAAGGCAGAGGGAAGTGACTTGCCCAGGATCACAAAACTAGCAAGTATCTGAGACCAGATTGGAACTCAGGCCTTCCTGACTGTATACAATTCAAGCCCTCGGGGGGGGGGTCTCTGAGTTTCATTTATTATTATTAACAATAATAATAGTAATAGCTGCCATTTCTCAGGTGCTTTAAGATTTGCAAAGCACTTTCCTCCCACCAACCCTGTGAAGGAAATAGTAGCATTATTCCAATTTTACAGATGGGAAAACTGAGATCCAGAAAACTGCCTCGAAGCAAACATGTATGACTCTGCATGATACATGAACTCTGAAGAAAGGGTAGTTGAGCCCTCGTCCCACTCCTCAGAAATGCTCACCGGCTCCAACCAAAGATGGGGGGTGCAGTCCAGACAGCTGCCCAGACCCAGGAGAAGACAATGCCCACCATGGCCAGTTTGGCATCAAACTTCACATTACCAAAAGGCTTGCACACCACAACCCACCTCTCCCAGGAAATGATGGCCAGGGACCAGAGACCTGTGATTCCTAGGGAAAGAAGGGAGAAAAACAAATAAGGGATTCAGCAGGAACTAAGGGTGACATCAATAGGGGAGAGGAGAAATCCTGAGATGTGCAGAGCCTGCCTCCCTCTCAGCTCTCACTCAGATTCCCACCAATCAATCAGTCCAACCCCAGGGAGAGGCATCAGGACTTCCAGGAAGAGCCATGCTCTCAGCCTCCTAGAAAAAAATTCCTTCCTTCCTTCTTTCTTCCTTCCTTCCTTCCTCCTTCCCTCTCCCTTTTCCTTCCTTTCTTCCTCTCTCCCCTTTCCTTCCTTTCTTCCTCTCTCCCTTCCTTTCCTTCCTTCCTCCCTCCCTTCTTTCCTTCTTTCTTCCTTCCTTCCTTCCTCCTTCCCTCCCTCCTTCCCTCTCCCTTTTCCTTCCTTTCTTCCTTCCCTCCTTCCCTCATCTCTTTCCTTCTTTTCTTATCTTCCTTCTTTCTTCCTTTCTCTTGCTATTTGTTCTTTTTCTCTTGTATTTCTTTGCTTTCATTTTCTTACTTTTTTCTTTCTTGTTTTCTTTGCAACATTTTGCAAATGCACATCAAATTCCTCATCTCTCTTCCTTGTTCTTCCACTTCTTTCCTTTCCTACTCTTTTGTAGTCATCTATTTCTTCGCCCTCATTTCTGTAGCTTGAACACACCTAATGTGAAGATACTAGGGCAGCTCTGCCAAAGCCACGGTTACTTCTATCTTCTGACACACATTATCATTTTCATAAACCTTCCAACAACTTGAACAAACACAAAGGTTCAATTGGGAGAGCACAAGGCTGCCACACAGCAGGAGTAGGTAAAAGCTTACTCAGCCCAGTGGTACCATCTTGGAAGAACCTATTTTAACTAATTATTCTTGTTAAGTAAGTGCTAAGCTCTGTTGTTTCTGCTTGTTGAAGGACTGTTAGAGCCTCCCTTAAATTTTGTACCCCCTTAATCTAGCCCCATTTAGCCCCATTTCTGTTTCCAGGCTGCTCCTGGAGCTGCCTTACCACATAGAGAAACAGTGTAGCCCTCCAAAACACACATCGGGTGGCCCAGGATGAAGTAGCCATAGATCTGATTGATGACACTGATGGTGCTAGCGATAATGGTCTCCCCCAGGTCTGCCACGGCCAAGTTCACCAGAATCCAGTTCAGGGGATGGCGCAATTTCTTGAACTTCATGGTCGCCACCAGCACCAGCCCATTGGTAAAGACGGAAGCGATGACCACAAAGATCATCCAGAAGCTGGTAAGATTATATACCCAGCGTGGGGCGATGTGATAATTGGGACCTTCAAATGGGCCTATGGGAGGGAGTATTGAGTGGTAGATGGGAGAAATTAGAGAGAAATCAGTCACGTAATGGACCTTGGGTGGGAACCTCCTCCCAAAAACCAAGTTGTCAGATGAAGCACTTGAAAATTATGTCCAAAAAGAATCTCTCCCTCAACCAGAGGGTGTCCGTGTCATTCCTTCGCTCCCGCCCCCCCTCCACCTTCCTTAGTCACCCTCCTTGGTAAGGCCTGCCCTGCTCACTAAATTCTTCAGTTTCCCCTCTGTCTTCAATGATGTTTCTTTCTGAGCAAGACTTTGTGTTTCTGTTTCAGCTTCATGTTTCCTTCCGCTCCATCATTCAGGGATTTACTGGTGTCTCCTGGGTGACAGACAGTAGGGGACCTGCCAGAGTCTACCTGGATGGGCGGGCACTTGCTTTGCCGGCTCCTTTCCACTCCCAAATGAGAATGGCCAGAGCCTTTATCTTGTCTCCCTGTCGATGCCTAACTCAATGACCACCAGCGACCTCTCTAACATCAGGGGCACAGACTCACCCTTTGTGTTGTTGCTGTTGGTATAAGTAAAAAGACTCGCCCGAGTAGTCTCCTCGTTCTCCTCTCGCCGCCAAGCCAAGAACCCTGCAGGGTCCCATGCTTGTGTCATGGTCCCTGACTTTCTTCCCTTTCCCTGCCCTCTCTATGCTCTTCAGCCACCTCCCCACAGCCCTTCCGCTGCTCTGAAGCCTTTCTCCACCCCTCCCCCACCTGCTGTCTGACCTGGTGGTAGTCCTGTCACTGGGTTTTATACCAGCCTTACTGGATTAGCTGTGGCCTTCCTCACCTCCCAAGCTCCCCAAATGCTTAAACTTCTGATCTCTTAATTGGGCCAGGGGCTTAAGCCTCTCCACTTCCCCTCCCCCGCCCCCATTGGCCTACCCAGGGAAAACCATAATCATTTTCCCATCCATTTGTATTATACAAGTTTGGAGGTGGTAGGGAAGTAAGGAAGGCCCTGCAGCACCTGCCTGGTTTTCTTCTTCCAAGGGCCGGGCCTCTTGTGGCTGATCTACCTTGCTTTGCTGGAGCTCCCCAAGCCTGAGAGCTGGTTCCTTAGATTGGGTGTAGCAGATGCTTCTCTATACTTTTAACTCTAACCTTAATTCCATTTCTAGCCAATCCACTGTCTATCCCTAAAGAGACTTCTCTGCCACTGGAATCTGGGCAGGGATGAGGCCAGGATATTGGGCCAAGTAGTGAATCCAAGGGTTCAGAAGACAGCCAGCTGTTCCCCCCCCCCCTTCTTCCCCCTGCCCCACTTCTAGGTTGGCAAGTTCAGTAGCCTACTTCTAGGAAGATTAGCACACTGGTTGCAGGATTCCTCCTTCCTTCCTCTCCCACTCTGATGGTCTCTCCTTCCATGTCACAGCCCTCAGGCTGTCTCTTGGTTGTTTAGGAACTCCCACTCTAAAGGCTCACACAAAACCTTCCCTCCTGACCTTCCCCTCCCTTTTCCCCATTAAGATAGAGAGGAAGGAAGGAAGCAAGGAAGGAAGCAAGGAAGGAAGGAAGGAAGGAAGGAAGGAAGGAAGGAAGGAAGGAAGGAAGGAAGGAAGGAAGGAAGGAAGGAAGGAAG
>JAJPUD010002526.1:177687-220657 GCA_023553655.1 Myrmecobius fasciatus
CTCTCTCTCTCTTTCTCTCTCTCACCCAAGGGGAGGTTCCCTAATGTAGCAAGCCAGGGACAGACACATGATAGAAAAAACCAACTCTTTTCATGTTGGCTTTTTCCAAGTCTTATTTTCCTTTCAACAACTTGAAGTAAGGTTTGGCATTATTCATCTTCTCTCCTGAAACTAAAAGCCAGAAGGGGTCTAAGAAACTGCAGAACCTGAAGAGACTCACGAGACCCCAAAAAGGCTGCCAAGATCTGAAAAGACTGGAGCTCTTCTCTCTAGCTCTCATCAACCCCTCTCTGCCTCTTACACAGGCATGGCACCTCAGCTAAAGAGGAAAGAGTCCCATACCAATGGGCTTTGGGACTCAAGTTAGATATCTAAGTTACTAAGTTATCTAAGACAAGTTACAATATCTAAGTTATTGTGTGGTCTCATCCAAAGGGGAAAATTCCCCAGAGTTTCTAATGAAATAAGATGGAGAAAAGGATCAGCTCCTTTCATGTGACCGTCTTTCCAGAGCCTTTTCCTCTCCTTCAGCAACTTGAATAGAGGTTGACATCATTCATCTCCCTCAAAGTTGGAAGTCAGGAGCGCCCAAAAAGGATTAGAGCCTAAAGGGATTGAAGAGAGAATATCTCTTCTCTTTTGCTCTTAACAATTCCACCCTGTCCTTTATATAGGAATAGCATCAATCTCCACCAATGAGGAGAAAATCCCAAACCAATTGGCTTTGGGGCTCAATTACACACACACACACACACACACATATACATATATATATATATATATATATATATATATATATATATATGTATAACATACATATATATATTGTCACTCTCACTAAAACATAAGCCCCTTAGTGGAAAGGATTATTTTTCACTTTTTCTTTGTAACCTCAGTTTTTGTAAATTATACAAAGGCTCTTCCAAATTTTTCTATCCCTTCCCTCTCTCAGATGAGAATCTTGCTCAATATATTACTGGAAAAAAAACTCAGACCATTTGCTGAGAGTTCTCTATTCTACCCTCCTCTTTGTCTCACACCACCCAATATAAAACAATACAAACAATCAATTTCTACTTCAAGAAAACATATATAATTAAAACTGCACATTATTTTCAAAGCTACCCAGCTTCTCTTTCCTTCCTTGTTAGTTTTCTTTTGTTATCTGCTGGGTACTTTTTATTTTATTTCCCCCCTCCTTCCTCCAACCACCCTAAAGAAGATTACAATTAAGCATGGATATATGTGCATATGCATAGATATTTATAAACATACACTTATAGACACATATACATTCATACACATACACACACACACACACACACATGCACACACACAAAAGACCATACTATGCTTATTTCCACTTGTCATTTGTTTTTCTGAAGGTGGGTTGAATCTTCCTTCATAGGTCCTAGTCTTTCCATGACTTTCTAAATCAACCAGCTCCTTGCTTCCTACACCACAGCAATATTCCAATTCAATCACATCCTATCTAGGAGATTGGCCATAAAAGTTTTTTTTTTCCCAATTTTCTTCATTCCTTCTATTCTTACATAGGTTTTACTTATACAAGAAAATTTTAACTTAAAATAATCAAAATTATCCTTTGGGCACTACAACAATGCAAGGTCTGACGCTGCAGAATCTCCTTCCTTTACTTCTTTTTTCCCTGGCTTCTGTGAAGTTCCTCACCTTTTGCTCTTCCAAATGAACTTTGTCATTATTTATTCTCAGTAAAATAATTTTTAGTAATTTAATTGGGATAACATTGAATAAATAGATTAGTTAGATATAACTATGATTTTAAAAATTATATTGACTTTACCTACCAATGAACAATAAATATTACTTGAATTATTTAGATCTGAGTTTATTTGTATAAAAAAGTATTTTATGTTTACATTCACATAGTTCCTATGTATGTTTTGGCAGGTATACACTCAGGTATTTTATGCTGTCTAGGTATTTTAAACAGTCTAGAACAATATTGAATAATATTACTGACACATAGTATATAGTTTCTCCATTTTTCACTTTTGATAAAATCTATTTTAACTTTAACTTTGTCTGGGATCATGATTACTGTACCTGCTTTTTTGTGTGTGTACTAAATTCTACTCCTGACCTTTGTTTTGTCTTTGTGTGTATCTCTCATTCTTACAATGTTTCCTGAAAGCAACATTTAAGTTGAATTCAAATTTCTGTTTTATGAGTAACTTCACCCCATTCAGATTCTAAACTACAATTATTTGTTGTGTATTTTTCCTTGCTATTTTCTCTCATTATCCTTCTCATCCTGTTTACCATGTCTCTCTTTACTTCCCTGCCATATTTCTACCCACTATTTTGCCCTCTTATTCCTTAACCTACCCTCCTCTAAAAGTCCCTCTCTTATCCTCTCCCCTCATCCTATCCTCTTGACATCTTCTTTACGAATGTAAAACATATAAATGGATATATGTGTGTGCATTCCCTCTTTAACCCACTCCCAATCAGAGTAAAGTTCTAGCACTACCTGCCTTCCCCCCACTAGATTTTCTGCATTTATTTTTCCTTTGATGCCTCATTTGTATCATATAATTACTCCTTTTTATTTCTCCCTACATGGTTTCATTTTTTTAGATTCACTCCATCATACTCAGCTCAGTCCAAGTGTTTCTTTCAAACTATCCAAATAATGACAATCATAAGAGTACTGCTAATATTTTCATATATACAAAGCAAACAATTTGATCTTATTGAGCCCCCTATAATTGGTCTTATATTTCTACTGGATGTTATATGTTGAATTTTCCCTTAAGTTTTGGGGATTTTGTCACAAAAACCTGAAAGTCTTCCAGTTCATTAAATGTCCTTTTTTTCCATTCAGGATTATACTTAACTTTGCTGAGCAAGTTACTCTTGGTTATAAGCCCAGCTCTTTTGCTCTACAGAATATAGTATTCCAAGACCTAAAGTCCTTCAGCATAGTAGCTATTATGTCTTGTGTAATCTTTATTGTAGCTCTATGATATTTAAATTGTTTTTTTTTCTTGTTGCTTCCAATATTTTCTCCTCAACCTGGGAGCTTTGAAACTTGGCTATGATATTCCTGTACATTTTCCTCCTGGGATCTCTTTCAGATAGTGATCAGTGGATTTTTTTTTTCTATTTCTGCTTTGCCTTCTTGTTCTAGAATATTTCCTTAACAATTTCTTAATATTGTACAAAGATTCTTTTTCATTGTGTTTTTCAGGTAACCCAACTATTTTTATATTATTTCTCCTGGATCTGTTCTCTAGAGTCATTGTTTTTCTGATAAGATGTTTCACTTTCTCTTCTATTTTTTCATTTTTTTAATTTGAGTATGATTTCTTGGCATCTTAGAATGACATTACTTTCGCCTTGCTCAATTCTAGTGTTTAAGAAATTATTTTCTTCCCTAAGCTTTTGACTCTCTATTCAAGTTGGTTGACTTTCTTTTCATAATTTTCTTGGATTGATCTTATTTTTTTCCTAAGTTTTCCTCTCTATTTGATTTTTAAGGTCCTTTTTAAATTCTTCCAAGAATTTTTTTTATGCTTGGGACCATTTAATTTTTCTCATTGCAAAAAGGCATGGCTTCTAAAGCTCCATTTAGCTCCTCTGAATATGAAAGCTGATCTTCCCTATCCCATAGAAACTGTGTGTGGTTGAGTTCTTTTTCCTTTGCTTATTCATTTATTCATTTATTGTTTTATTTTGTTTTTAGCAGCTATTAATGTAATCAAGTTGTAATCCTGAGGTTTAGGGAATAATGTCCCAAGCTTCAAGTTCTTCTTATTGTTCTCTTCTGAGGTCTGTCTTGGGATTCAACCCTGGGCTCTCTTCTCCACTCCCAAGCTACAGCTAGGACCCACAACTCCACTGTCACACAAATGATCTTGCTCCCTGTGATCCCTCCAATGGCTGCAAACTACAGCTGTCCTCTCTGCCCCAGAAATGAAACCAGGGACTCTACTCTCCTGCAAGTGCCCACGGCCAACAGGATCCCCACCCCTTGCTATAATTAATGTATAACTGTACTCACCAGGTGTGTGCTAGCTTCTTCTCAGCAGCCACAGTCCTAGACACATCTAGTCAGCACAGGAAAGTCCTCAGGAGACAGGCCCCCACATTGCAAAATGAAAGTTTCTAAGGCACAGGCTGCTTCTCTATCCAGCAGCCCTTAGGGCTTGTTGTTTGCTGATTCTGCTGAGTCAGCCTGAAGGGTTTGCATTTCATTCAGGGCAAACCCTGGGAGGTCTGGTCTTTCCTGGGGTCTTTCTTAAATTGTCTTAAAAGGACAACGCTTTATTTCTGCTGCTCTAAGGCGATACTCGGTCCATTTGTTGTCGTTTGTTTGTTTTATGTGTGTGTAGGAAATTTGGAGAGCCAAAAATTTTCTGACCGACTCGGCCATCTTCCCAGAATTCTCAATGGTCCTTCTTCTTGTCAAGACTAAGCCTTTATACGTTCAAGTGACTTCATTCCATCTTATTTTCTCAAGCAGATTGCTACTTCCATCATTCCCCACTATCTCATATCTTCAAACTCTCCCTGGCCATTTCCTTACTGCCTACAAACATGCTCATGTCTCTCTAGCCTTAAAAAATCCTCATTATGTTCCTATATCTCTCTTCCCTTTTATGACTCAATTCCTAGAGAAGACCACCTACAAGCGATGCTTCCATTGCCTTCCCTCTCACTTCCTTAACTCTCTGCAGTCTTGCTTCTTATCTCAAAAAGGTTGTTAACAATCTTTTAATTGCCAAATCTCAAGGTCTTTTCTCAGTTCTGAGCTTTCTTGACCTCTTTGCAGTCTCTGACACCATCAATCGCTCTTTTCTCCTGGATACTCTCTTCTCTCTAAATTTTCATGACATTGTCCTGGTTCTTCAACCTATCTGGGTACTCCTCGGTCTCCTTTGTTGGATCTTCATCAGTGCCTGTCCCATAGGACTCTGTCTTGGGCCCTTTTCTCCTCTCCTTCAACATTATTTCACAATCTACTGTGGACACAATTGTAATCTTTATGCAGATGTGTGTGTGTCCATCTCATCATCTGGCACAACTGCCAGAACTAGTTCAGTGTTCTAAAGGAAAGTGTAGGAAAGAAGAGGGATGGACAGCATGTATAGTGAGTAGTCAAGAACAAGTCTTGCTATTACACATTTTCCAGTCATGGCAACCCTGAAAAATCATCTATCAAGACATGGAGGACTCAGCAGCAAGAGATGCAAAAAGAAATTCCATTCCAAATAGCAGATGATAGGATAAAATATTTGGGAATCTATCTGCCAAGGAAAAGTCAGAAACTATATGAACTAAATTACAAAACACTTTCCACACAAATAAAATCAGACCTAATCAATTGGAAAAATATTAAGTGCTCATGGGTAGGCAGAGCAAACATAATAAAAATGACAATACTACCCAAACTAATCTACTTATTTAGTGCCATACCAATCAAACTCCCAAGAAATTATTTTACAGATCTAGAAAAAATAGTAGCAAAGTTCATTTGGAAGAACAAAAGGTCAAGGATCTCAAGGGGATTAATGAAAAAAAAGGAAGATGAAGGTGGCCTTGCTGTACCAGATCTAAAACTATATTATAAAGCAGCGGTCATCAAAACCGTTTGGTACTGGCTAAGAAATAGAGCAGTCGATCAGTGGCACAGGATAGGTTATCAGGACAATCTAGGCAATAACCTTAACAATCTAGTGTCCGATAAACCCAAAGACCCCAGCTTTTGGGATAAATACTCACTATTCGGCAAAAACTGCTGGGAAAATTGGAAACTAGTGTGGAAGAAATTAGGGCTTGACCCATACCTAACACCACATACCAAGATAAGATCTAAATGGGTTCATGATCTAGATATAAAGAGGGACTTTGTAAGCAAGTTAGAGGAACGTAATATAGTTTATCTCTCAGACCTGTGGAGATGGAATAAATTTATGTCCAAAGAAGACCTGGAACTCCTAATTGAACACCAGATGGATAATTTTAATTATATTAAGTTAAAAAGTTTCTGTACAAACAAAACAAATGCAGACAAGATTAGGAGGGAAGCATCAAATTGGGAAATCATCTTTACATTCAATGGTTCTGATAAAGGCCTCATTTCTAAAATATATAGAGAATTGTCTCATATATATAAGAATTCAAGCCACTCTTCAATAGATAAGTGGTCAAGGGATATGAACAGACAATTTTCAGATGATGAAATTAAAACCATCACTAGTCATATGAAAAGTTGCTCCAAATCACTATTGATCAGAGAAATGCAAATTAAGACAACTCTGAGGTAACACTACACACCTGTCAGATTGGCTAAAATGACAGGAAAAGATAACGATGAATGTTGGAGGGGATGTGGGAAAACTGGGACACTGATACATTGTTGGTGGAACTGTGAACGGATCCAACCATTCTGGAGAGCAATTTGGAGCTATGCTCAAAAAGTTGTCAAACTGTGCATACCCTTTGACCCAGCAGTGTTTCTACTGGGCCTATATCCCAAAGAGATCTTAGAGGAGGGAAAGGGACCCACCTGTGCAAGAATGTTTGTGGCAGCCCTTTTTGTAGTGGCTAGAAACTGGAAACTGAAGGGATGCCCATCAATTGGAGAGTGGCTGAATAAATTATGGTATATGAATATTATGGAATATTATTGCTCTGTAAGAAACGACCAGCAGGACGATTTCAGAGAGTCCTGGAGGGACTTGCATGAACTGATGCTGAGTGAAACGAGCAGAACCAGGAGATCATCATACACGGCAACAACAATATTACATGATGATCAATTCTGATGGACATGGCTCTCTGCAACAAAGAATTGTCTCAAACCAGTTCCAATTATTCAATGAAGAAAACCATATACACCCAGAGAGAGGGATATGAAATATGGACCACAACGTAACATTTTCATGATCTTTATTGACATTTGCTTGCATTGCGTTGCCTTTCTCTGATTTTTTTTTTTCTTGTAGACAGGATTTTTCTTGCATAACTTCTCAAGCATTTCAACATTATTAACATGTAGTGGACTTCCTGCCATCTAGGGGAGGGGAGGGGACTGGGGGTAAAATGTGTAATGGAAAGCTTTGTAAAGATCAAAGTTGGGAAACTACCCATATACATGTCATACAAATAAAAAGCTTTAAAAAAAAAAAGACATGGAGGACTCATTATCTTCATTGGCAGAGGTTTGCCAGTTCTTATGGAATCCAGACCCATGAAGGCTTGAAATCCCGAAGTACCTCATCCCCACCCAGCAACCATGGTATCATATATCTTGGAATCCAGGCAAAGCTGTCTCATGGATTCTGTGCAGCCAAGGCATTTATTAAACCTTAAGGCTGAACTCCATGACAATGTTGGTGGTGACCCTCACATTGGAGGCTCCCATTCTCTGGGAAGGTATTGTCATTGAGTAGAGAGAGAGGTAGGAGGCAGCTAGATGGTTCAATGGAAACAGTACTACCTGAATTCAAATCCAACCTCAGATACTTCCTAGTTGTGTGACCCTGGGCAAGTCACTTTACCTCTGTCTGCTTTAATCCACTGGAAAAGGAAAAGACAAATCATTCCAATATCTGCCAAGAAAACCCCCTGGACAGTATGGAATTGGGGTCACAAAGAACTGAACATGACTGAACAACAGAAAACAGAGAGGGGTTGGGGAAAGATGAGCAGATCTCAAGATGAATATGAGCCCATCCCTTTTGCAGAGAAGAATCCAACTGAACTCTGTCTACCTAATTCACTTTTTCCACAAAGCCTAAACGATAAATTTAATCTAACATCCAACTCCATAAGTTCTGCCTCTAAAACAAAACAAAAACTAACCTCCTTTATTTAACACATGCTGTGGCCTCAGCCTCAGAACGTCAGAACTGGCAAGAACCTTAAGATGTGGAATCAAACCCACCTTATATTTTTTGAAGGTTTTCTTGTTGCCATCTTTGTTATATCCTTCTAACTTCCCTTCCTCACATAAAGCCCCCCTTTTCAATAAGGAGTTAAGTAAAATAAATTAAGTAAATCAGCACATTGGCCACGTCTGACAATGTTGACCCATTCTGCACCTATAGTTCATCATCTTTTTGCCCAGAGATAGGAAAAATACATGCTCTACTGCTGTCCTCTGAGGCAAGATGGGCAGAGGTTGGAGTCGGAGATCCTTCAATGTTGTTTCCTTTACATTATTCTGGTTGTTGTATAAATCATTCTGATCCTATACTTCCCTCTGCATTACATATGTCTTCCCATGTTTCTCTGAATTCTTCATATTCATCATTTCCTGTAACTCACTAATATTCCATTATATTCATATACCACAATCCATTCCTCAATCCACAGCCACTCAACTCACTTTGCTCCCAATTAGTTCTCACGACAAAAAAAGAGCTGCTGTTAATGCCTCCTTGGCATTTATGCCTAGAAGAGAGGTCTCTGGGTCATAGGATTTGGATATTTTGGTCACTTTCTAAAAATAATTTCAAACTGCTTTTCATAATGGTTGGCCCCATTCTCAGCTCCACCAACAGTGCAATAGTGTGTCTATCCACAATCCTTGCAACACTAAGTCTTTTCATCTTTTGTCATTTTTGTCAATCTGTTGCCCAAGCCCTTCATTTTACAGAGGAGGAAAGTGAAGCAGAAAGAGGGGAGCAAACTCATATACTTGTCCAAGGTCACATACAAGTTCATTCCCTTCCCTTCCCCCATTTCCTCCCTCCAAGCTCTAAGCAAGTTAATGAGAAGTGCTCCAAATCAGCTCACTTCAGGATGGGAAGGAGAAATGCCTCCTCTTGCCCTCCCTGACCCCCTACCTTCTGTTCAGTTATAGGCATAGAGCCTGATAAAAAGTGACACCTAGCCACCACTGATTCTCTAATCCTCCTTGGGATGTCCAGTTCACTCTGGGCTAGTCAGATTAAAAACAACTCCAAATTGTAATCCCCTAGCCTAGCAGGAGGGGATGAGGGTCTTCCCCGGCTTGGTGGCAAGTGGAAAGGACACTCTTTTCAGGCAGATGGTGAGGATGAGGGGGCAGGATGGGCCACAGGGTAACATGGTTGTCATCTTCCCTGCACTCAGGAGGCAAAAGTAACCACCCTCCCTCCCAAACAGGGACATGCCAGAAAGATCATTTCCTCAGAAAACTCAGAATAGTACTTGGCTGAAATGGGAACCTAAGCATAGAGGTCTATGGAGAATTAACTCTCAGGAATAAATGCAGGAGTGTGTTGATAAATATTTAACAACCAGCTCTCTAGTGGGGAAAATGTGTGTGTCACATACTTTTAAATTTAATTTGCATAATTAACATTTTCTCTATCACTTTCTTAAGTTTAGACTATCAACAAAACAATAAATCAAGACCTCATTTGTAGCGTTTGCCAGTTTGGGAGGCATAAATGGCTCTCCTAAGCTGGGAAAAGATGGTTCGACCCTATCCCTGAATAAGGATCTCAGTCCTGGGGGAGGAAGGGGAGGAGGAGGAGAGATGCTGGTTATTAAACTCTGAAGACTCTTTGACCCAGTGATACTGATAATAGATCAATATTCCAAAGAGAGCAAAGAAAGAGGAAAAGAAGCTGTATGTACCAAAATAGTTATTGTAGCTCTTTTTGTGAGAGAATAGAATTGGAAACTAAGGTGGGTATCCAGTTATTGAGAAATGACTTAACAAATTATAATGTGTAGTGCATCATTATTCCATCAAAAATGACAAAATGTACTGTTTTAAAGGAAACTGGGAAGACTCCTATGAATTGATACAGAGTGAAGTGAGCAGAATCAAGAGGATAGTGTATACAGTACTACATTATAACGGGGAAAATAACTTTGAAAGAACTCTAACCAGGGCAGTGACCAACCGCAATTCCAGAAGACTGGTGATGAAGCATTCTACTCACCTCCTGATAAAGAGGTGGGGGACTCAGGGTGCAGATTGAGATATATTCTTTAATATGGCCAACGTGGGAATTTGCTTTGCTTTGACAAGGTATATTTGTTATGAGTATTTTCCTTTGCTTTCTTTTTTTTGTCCTTTGATTGGGAATGGCTTTGATTGGGAAAAGCAAATCCATACTTGCTAATGAAAAATAAATTAATCTAATGGGCTTTTCTAAGGTCTCATTCTCTTTAACCTTTCTGTGACTTTTGACATTGTCTACTACCTCTCTTGGCTTGGATATTTTGTCCTCCTTTGGCTTCTGGGATGACCCCCCACTCCAGTCTCTGTCCAAAAATCTACTTTTTCTCACAATCTCATTAAGTCCCATAGTGTGATCTTTTATAAAAATGACTTCCACATCTATATATCCAACCCAAATGTCTCTTCCGAGCTCTATTTTGGTATCACTAGCTGCCTGCTGGACCTCTCCAACCAGAGGATGAGGAAGTCCACCATCAGGCAAAGGAGCCTCATGGTCTCAGACAGGGCAAAGTCTAGGATGGTATAGGGAAACCGCTGTTTCAGGAACGAGATAACCAAAGATGAGGTTTTTAAATACAGTCCTGATCTCAGTTTTAGAGCCAGCCACCCCAATAGTATTAGCCCCTGTTCTGGTGAACAACTGCTCTGTCCATATCACTTGAAATAGCACTAGTTTGAATGTAGATGTTGATCCACATGGATTAACATATACATAGATGCTGAGGCTTGAACAGCTGTTTCTGCAATCTTTCTCACCCTTCTCTAAGGGAGAATGTGAATCCTTCTTTGAGGAGAGAATGAGAAGCAATCACAAGGCTGGCCGCTCTGTTGTCTGAGTGAGAAGGGTACTGGAATAGAATGTTATCTGTTTACTGGTAACATTCAAAATCTCAATCTTCCCAAAGGCCATTATCTGCCAGCACCTTAAATTATAGAACCGACTGCTTTCAATTAGCTCCTTTTCAACTGTCATATATATCCTTTCTTTTTGGAGTCCAGGAGGTTCTAAGGGTTGGAACATGTCCTTCTGTGTGTGGAAAGTAGAAGAGTGAGTTGATAAGGGAGATATAATAGGATTGCCTAGCAATAGTGAGGGCCCAGTTAAGGTTGTGTAACAAATTTATAGTGAATCCATTCAGAATGATTGCATGATTTTCTCCACCTTTGTTCAGCATCGTGTGTATAAGAGTAAAGGCAATGGCTCCCATTGGTGGAGTGATGCAAGACTGAGGCTTGACTGGGCATAAGGGGTCAAGGGATTCACAGTAAAGTTGAAGTGGTTTTCCAATGGAGTCAAGATAAGGAGAAGAGAGTATGGCCACTGGCAGGGAGATGGTCTGAGAGAGAAGTGAGGGATTGTCAAGGGATTAGAGGTCACAATATGGATGAAGAGTGGAATTTTGTTAGGGAAGGCAGAGAGAGAGGTGAAAAGCTGATAGATGATGACAGATAAAGGAATTTCAGAATTCTTGAACATAGAGAGGGGACACAGTTGTAGGTGATGGAAAGATTAAGGTTCTGACCACCTATGTGTATGGCTAAGACTGAGTAGAAAAGTATTTCATGGGAGGTAAGTAGATTAAGAAACTGAATGATTAGGATGTTTGAGAGAGGGAGTATGTATGTTGAAGTTCCCTAGTATGAGGGGAGGAGCGGAAAAGGAGAGAAAAAAATGGAAGCCATTGTAATTCATCAAGGAAGGAAGGAGAGGGACCCAGGGGATTTAATGACAAACTCAGATGTTGATTGGGTGGTAGATATGAACAACATGAACCTTAAAAGAAGAGAGGAAGGCGAAGAACCTGGAAGTGGCAATGGGGAACAAGAAGTATTCCAACTTGCCCACCTCATCCAGTGAACTGAAGAAAATGAGTGAAGAACTAGAAAGTGTGGCTGGGGAGGCTGTGTCATCAGGGGAAAGCCAGGTTTCAGTAAGACGTAATAGATGGAAGGAGTGGGAGAAGAAAAGATTTAAGATGAAGAAAATCTGTCATAGGGCTGGATGGTGAAACTTAAGGTTACGAGAAATGAGAGGGTGGGAATGAGGAATTTGGTGGGAGGAGATGTTGAGTGGGGTTTGGATAATGATCTACAGAAGTTCAGAGTCAGTGGGATGTGAATGTTGATCACTGAGAGCAGGGCATTAGTGCTCAGTCTTTAAAGGACAGGCACGGCACAAGATGAGAGGTCTGACTTTCAAGTATTTCATTTTTTCCCAACATCACCCCTAAACTAGGAGATCGTTGGCACTAGGGCCACGCTTGCAACACCAGCATTAAGAACGAATTAATTAAGAATTAATTAAGCAAATTATTAATGCTTAATAAATTGCTGTCCATCCTTCATTCTCAAAATGCTGCAAAGACATCCCTGATGGTATCTTGACTCAGGTATACAGAGGTGCACAAAGTCATCAGCCTCATTCTGTCTTTCAGAGTCAGCCAGTGACAGGACTTAACTGACAAAATGTCAGAAGAGGTCGTCCTGGCAGTTCTCTTTCTACTATACCACACTGACTCTCCAAATGAGTAGAATCCCGCAAAATGAATCTGTTGCTCTACTGAGCATGTCTGAAAATGAATATCGCATTCTGTATCTACAATCCAACACTTCTCTGCAAAAAGATGGGAGCCATGATCCTGACCTGTGTTTTTTACCTCACTCTCCTCCTCTGTGCCTCTTTCCCAATGAAGTAGCCAGATGGAATTGGTTTAGAGAAGCCTGGCGTTTCTCTATCTAATTTCTCTGTTTTGTGATTCTCTGCAACAAACATTGGCACAGAGTGACAAATGCTTTCATGGGGGTCTTTTTGCTGATGTTCAGCACAGCTGGGCAATAAAAAATTATCCCATGAAATGCTGCTTCTTGGTGCCTCTGGGAACATAACAAACCTAAGTCTGGCCATGGCTCCAAGGAAAAAGAGGAGCCAGGAAGCCTTGAAATGCCAGTGGTTAGAGCCCACGCTGTCTGTGATCAGTGGGGACTGGGTTCTATGGAGACCCAGAATGAGAAGAATGGGCAGAAATATGGGCAATTGTCAAGGTGGAGTGGCAGGGCTAGGAAAAACCATCTCCCCACATGAAGGGGGGGGGGGGACGCAGGTTTTGTTCCAGATATTTCTCTGAGAGAAAAAAGAGGAGAATGTATTTGCTAAGGGAAGCACGTGAAGCTGTTTTCTGTTTCTTTCAGTCCTAAGACGCTGAAACTAGGTGGGGACAGCAAGTGATTAAGCAGTTGAAATAAATTATATAATGGAAAATAATGCCTCAAAGTGAATCCCAAACCCATGGATTTCATAGTGAGCAGAAAATGAGTTACATAGATCTCGAAGGTCCTTTTCAGCTCTAAATCCTTCCTTCATCTGAGAAGAACCTATAAACCTTCCTCCCATTTAGCTGCAACTCCTTTATGCCTCAGCTTCTGCTTTCATTTGTAGCCAGACAGTGACCTCAATGTGGTTATTTCCTCCTTCCTCCTGTGATGAGTGCAGCAGCTTATTCATCATTGGACAAAGAGCTCACGTGTTGAGAGTTTCAATAGCTAAATTAGCATTCAAGATGATCACTGAAAATTTGTGTGCTTCCTAACTCACTTTCCTTTTTTTTAAATTAAATGAAATGTTTTTCGATGCACAAAAATTGATTTTCTCTCTCCTCCTCCCTCCCCCATGAAAAAGAAAAAGAAAAATGAAATCCTTGTAACAAATACACCTAGCCAAGCAAAATAAATTCCTGCATTGGCTCAGTCCAGAAAAAAAAAAAAAAAAAAAGCCTTTCTCATTCTGTACCCTGCACTCATTACTTCTCTGTCAAGAGGTGGGTAGCCCATTTTCCTTTTCTTTCAATTCAATTCAATTTTTTCCAATTAACAAAATCTATTTTCTTTCCCTCCTACTCACCCTCACTATTAAAAAAAGAAAAAGAAAAACAAGACAAAACAAAACGCTTGTTAATATACAAAGTCAACAAAGCAAATTCCTACATTGGTCATAACCAACTATACCTGTCTGCTTAAGCACCTTTCTATCAGGTTGTAGGGATTATTTTTCATCATTGATTCTCTGGAATCGAGTGTAGGTGTGTGTATTTTCTTGGATTTGTTTTGCTACCAACTTAGATAAATGGCTTTTCTTGCTATGTGTGTTCATTGTGGGATTGGTTTTTGGTGGATATACAGCTTGGGGTTTTTTCCCACTTTTTTCCATGAATGAATAGCAACCCGAAGTTTAGCTTAAATCTGAAAAACACAGCCCCTAGAGGAACATTATTTAAGGGAGCAGACAGAGATAATTCTAGTCTGGTTCCCCCCTCCCCTCACTCTCTCTGGAAAGCAGAGTGGTAGACTCCAACCCCAACGTCCTGTTTCCATCCTGGCAGGAAATGAAGTCTGCCTTGGAGAAGGCCAAGGAGAGAAGAAGCTCCAAATAGTCTTTTCTGCCTCCCTTTGAGCAGCACAATGATACACCCTGGCTACATGTGGGAGATAATGTAGCTACAATATCAAAGTCAGATATTATCATTACCCAGAGGAAATTGACGTTTCATTTCCAGACGGTGTGTACGCTGGCACAAAAAATCAAGGCTTTGAGATCATCGCTCACTCTGGGGTGACTAAAAAAGCTCTGGAATGAGAGCAGGGGTAAACAATTTGAGCCCCTGCTGCGCCATTCTTTCACTCCATGAGTTTACCCTTCCCTTCTCTGGGCCTCAATATCTACACCTGTTAGAACAACAAGGTGGGTGGCAGTTGGTGGAAGCCCTATAATTTCACATCCCCACAGGGCTTTCCTTACCACCCTGAGAAGGGCAGAGAGTGATTATTCGTCGTTGGGTCGTTTCAATTCTGCCTGCCTCTTCATGACCCCATTTGGAGTTTTCTTGGCAGAGATACTGATAGGCTTTGCTATTTCCTTCTCCAGAGAAAGATCTGAGTGTCAGAGATGAAATTGACTTGACTGCAGCCAGCTAACCAGTAGGGAGGAGAGCTTAGATTTAAAACCAGTCTTGGAACTCTGAATCCAAGGCACCGTGCAAGAAGATGAAGGCGAGGGGAAGGGTGACCTGCACTTGCCCCTCCAAGCTTTTCGGCATTTTACTACTGAGGTACACACCGTCATTACTTTGGTGGGGAGCAAGCTTCCCAGGCTGCAGTGGCAAAGGAAAGCCTCAAGGTGGTAATATAGCACCACTCATGAAGCTTGAGATCAGGCATTAGGATAGGAAGGGTACAGAGTTGAGAAGGGAGGAGTAGGAAAGGGAAGGAGTACAGGTCACTCAGGAAAGAGTAGAAGAAAGGGCAACCATTTCATTAAGGAAGGCAAGATGAGAGGAGAAACAAAATGACTGAGCCCCATTAGACCAAGAAATACCACTAGAGAGCCCTCTACTGGTTGATACTATGATTACCACTAATTTATGAAATCAGAAGTAGTGTACAGACAATTCTCACTTTATAGAAATTTGCATTACGCAAATTTGACTTTAGTAAGGAATTCTGAAAGAAATCTGCATTCAAAAAGAAAAAAAATCTATGTTAACTTCACTATGTTCTCACTCTCTCTTTCTCTCGCTTTCCATTCCTTCATCTCAGCTGGAGCTCTCTAGTGATGAGCTCCACCATACTTCCCAAGGTGGGCTTGTGGTCTCAGAAACTGTCTAGTTAGACAAATCTAGCAAAACTTGTGTTCTGAAGCTTCATCGGAGGCAGAGTTCACTCAATCTCTGTACAACTTTGTAGACTTTGTACAAAATAGGTGCTTTAAAAAGCTGTTTAATAGATTTGGGATGGAAAATACCATCCACATCCAGAGAAAGAACTGACAACATTTGTTTGTTTGTTTGATTTTTTCTCTTTTGTTCTGATTTTTCTTTCACAAAAAGACTAATATGGAAATATGTTTTAAATGATTATATATGCATAACCTGTATCCTATTCCTTGCTGTCTTGGGGAGAAGGAAAAGAGAGAAGGAGAAAAAAAATTGGAACTCAAAATCTTACAAAAATGAATGTTAAAAATCATCTTTACATGTAATTGGAAAAATAAAATATTATTGAATTTTTTTAAATGTTGTTTGGGGAGCAGGTAGGTGGTGTGGTTGGATAGAGCACTGACCCTGAAGTCAGGAGGACCTGAGCTCAATCTGGCTTCAAACAGTTGACTCTTAGTAGCTGTGTGACCCTGGATAAGCCATTAGCCATGACTGCCTAGCCAAAAAACCAACCAAACAAACAAAAAAGCAAACACCTGAAAATTCTGATTCAATTGGATTTGAGGAATTCAAAAGAAATAACTTTAGGAGGAAGCCTGCAGAAAATTGTTGATTTTTAATTAATTATTTTAAATAGGGTAGGGATCCTCTTTCCTACTTTTCCTGCTACAGGTCCTCCTACAGAGAAGAGAACATAGTAAGTACTCAGTAAAACTCTTATGAACGCATGAATAAATGTGTTCTGTATCATTATTCAAAAGTCCTAGATATTCTTCCCTTTCATCACTTCCTATATCCCTTCCCTCCTCTCCATTTTCATAGTTACTGCCCTAATTCAGGCCCTCATCACTTCTCCCTTGGACTTTTACACCAGTCCCATTATTTCTAGTCTCCCCCTTATTCAATCTATTCTACACATAGCTGCCAAAATAATCTTCACAAAACTCAGGTCACTCTCCTGCTGAAAGCCCTTCGGTGGTTTTTAATTGAATAAGCATCTGGGGCAATATTTGAACTGGGGTCCTCCTGTCTTCAGGGTCAGTGCTTTATCTACTAAGTCAGCTAACTCCCAAGGAAATAGAATATGAAATAAGTCCAAGAAAATAAACCCAAACCAGGACTTACAGCTTTAAAAGCTTCACTATTCATTCTGTGGGTGAAATTGTTTAATAGAAATCATGCTAGATTTTTGAAGTCAGAAAAATCAGATTCAAATCTCACTTCTACCCACTAGGATCATTTTCTTTTTGTCTCATTGTCTCATTCCCTCCTGCTCCCTCCCCATGAAGTTACTCAAGTAAAATCTCTAATGCACTCACTGTACAACTTACGCTTAAATTTCACTAAAGATGTGTACAAAGAATCCCCAACTCCCATCCAAGTATAAGAGTGTGGTTGATTGATTTATTCAGTCAAGTAACTGGACCCCTCTAAAATAAGTGAGAAGTCTTGATATCTTAACAAGGTGAGAATAAGGCTCAATGAATCAGTCAATCATGGACTTTAAAAATTGCAAAAATGACTTAGCATTAAAGTGACATTACACATGAATCACAGACCAAGGGCATTCAGTTATATCCCAAGGGTCATGTATAAATTATCAAACAAGATAAGAAGGGAATCATCCGAGAGATCAAAACAAGTATAGTATTTTAGCTAACCCTATAAGGAGGAACAGGTTTGCCCTTCCTCTACCAAGACCTCACTGCAGCCAGAGGAGAACCTGTCAAGTTTCTAAAGGTTCCAAGAGTGTTCGACTTGCAGTTTTTCCATAGTTGATCTAGAAGAGTCTCAGATCAGTTGGTAACTGGGTGCACTGGAAGCCAAGGACAGATTGGATATAGCTTCACGACTTACAAGGAGTCTAGCCAAGAGACTGCCTATGGAGAACTTCTTGAATGAGTGGGAGAAAATGACTTCCAGCACCCAGGAGCTGTGAATTCCCCAGGGCCACATGTGCCTCTAAGTTTGAGCCCACTTTTCCCTAGACTCTGTATGTAATACGGGAGAGGATATCCCAGATTTGTAGGGGCATGTTGGTATCAAGTTTTCCCAGCCCCTTTAAATCTTACAAGGTCTTCTTTTCTCCAAAAGTTGGGAGTGGGAGAGAAGAGAGGAAACCTAGCCTCTCCTTCCTCTCAAAGTGGTTTCCTTCCTTCCTAGAGGGAAACATAATTCTTGACCCAATCACTAAAATGACCCCACTCTTCCATTCACTTGATATTTTTAAATGTCCCCTAGGGCATGACCAAGTTTCCTCATCCCTACCTACCCAAATACTCTACCAACAGGGAGAGGTAACAGAGAAGTACAAGAAGGACCAGCACCTCTGGTGCAAGGGCTTGCCCAGTCCCTTTCAGGGATTCTCATCCTCCTTTACTGTTCACTGGCACTGAACTCTGACCTGTAGCTCCAAGAAGCTGTAGTTCACACAGCAACCACACCCTGCTAAATTATTTTGATAGAAAAACTAAACCAAGTTGAGCATAACCAACAGGCTTTAAACCCACTCAGGGAAGCATGTGAAGACTCCACCAGGGGGTGGAATGGACAGATGAAAACAATTTGTGCCAACAGCCATGGAGGAGGCTGAGGCAGGTACTATACTTAGAATTTGATCAGTCATCCACTACATCTCAGGCCATCCCAGTAGCCTTTCATCTTGCTGCTGGACTTCACTGACTCTGGAAGACAGAGTGAGATTGATGACATTGTGCAAGTGCCTCTTTAAATCCAATTCATGAGTCAAGACATCACCTGTAATGTCACCGATTCTCTTCAAAGAAGGAACAACAACCACCTTTGTAACATCACTCCAGTGCCAAGTACTTTCCCATACTTAATCTAAAGCTCATAGGCTTTGATTGATTGGTGGCCACTTATTCTCACCTCATTAAAGTATCCATATATCTTATCATTTGCTTTCAGTGGGGATGACTTGATTGAGTAAATCAATCAACTTCTCCTTTAGACAAACACTTGGGTAGCAATACATCAGATATGGGACAGTTTTATTAATACTCCAGAAAATGACCCCAAGAATTCACAGGAGCCCATAAATAGATATTGAAAATTCATCTTGAGTACTCAAATAATCCATCAGCTCCTCCCCCAGGGCCTCTGGAAGTGAATAGAATTTGGGATTATTACTGGGGCAGTCCTTTGGCATTCTACTGGGTCTCTGGCCCTCCTACAACTTTCTGCCTAGTCCCTTCCAGACTCAGTGTCACCTTATGATTGGGATTGCTTCCAGAAGGCTGATGAACTTTGGGGGCTTGTGAACAAGCAGTCCTCTTGCTATTGGATGGGCACTGTCCAATTAACTAATTGATTCTGTTTTCCAAGTAGGACATTGCTGGGAAAAGATGTGAACAACAAAGCTCTCCTTTGTCCAGGGAAATGTGTTTCCCTCTCTTTAGAAACTCCCATTCCTGAAGTCTTGAGATTGGGAAATTTTAAACTTGTGCTACTGAAAGGGCACATGCATGCCTTTACCAAAACTCTACCTATGTCTTGCCTGCTGCTATCTCATGGAAAGAAAATGTCCCCTCTCAGGAACGATGTTCAGTGTTCAAAAGTTGGGCATGAGCACCAACTCCCATTGGAGAGACAATGTGAAATGATGGCTGGAAGGCTTAACTGAGGAGTCAGGAGATCTGGTCCTTAATTATACCTCATATAATACTGCTTAGCTGTGCAACCTCATGACCTCTCTGAGTCTCTGCTTCTCTCCCCTAACCCTGAACAGAAAACAGCAATTTGCAGAAACCCGGGGTGAGTCTGGGAGAAGAGTGCCTGAATGACACTTTTTCTTTTATCTTTCTTTTTCCTTCTTCTGGGAAGCTTGCCAACCCTCCCTAATATTGCTCAGATAGGGCAGATATATGGTGAATATGTTGCCAATCTGTTGCCAAGGTCAGTTGATTTCACCTCTGCAACATCTCTTGGATAAGGCCCCTTCTGTCTCTTGACAGTGCCCTCGTTGCCTTACACCTGGCCCATTACAATCGCTGCCGATGGGTCTGCCTTCTCAAGTCTCTCCCCATTTCAGCCCATCCTCCATTTGGTGGGCAAAATGATCTTCCTAAAGGACAGGTCTAAGGCCGTTACATCCACCCCTTTCCCTCAATAAATTCCCAAGGTTCCCTAGTGCTTCAAGAAGTAAATACAAAATGCTCTGTTTGGCATTCCAAGTCTTCATCACAAAGGCCCAGCCCTACCTTTCCAGTTTTCTTATATCTTCCTCCCCAATGTACACTCTTCCATCCTGTGACACAACACAGGATAGCTGCTCCACCAACAAGACCCTATATGTCTCAGCTCTGGGCATTGTCTCCCGCTGCCCCGACCCAGCTAGAAATGCTCTCCCTCCTCCACTCCAAAAACTGACCTCTCTGGCTTCCGTTAAGTCCCAACTAAAATCCTTCCTCTTACAGGAAGCCTTCAGTAAGTCCCAACTAAAATCCCTCCTCTTACAGGAAGCCTTCCCCAAGTGCTCTTAATCCTAACACTTTCCTTCTGTTAATTATTTCCCATTTATCCTACATATTGCATGCTTTGTATATATTTGTTTACATGATGACTTCCCCACTAGATTGTAAGCTCCTCAAGGGCCGGGACTGTCTGTTGCCAGCTTTTTGAACCCTCAGTACTTAGCATTGCTCCTTGCACAATAGTAGGCACTTAATTAACATTTATTTGTTGAGGAGAATGTCTGTCAAACAGCCCAGGAGTGACTTTACTTTGAGGAGGGGGGGATTTAGAGGGAAGAAGGGTGTAATGGGACTCTTTCTTTTAGTAACTGTTCACAAGGATCTTTCTGCATCTTTTGGGTTTGCTGTGGTAGGTGAAATAAGAGCTGTCCCAGTATCCATGTGATACATGGTAAAAGTACATGGCTTTGTGGGAGTTGTTAGGAAGAAAGAATAGGCACTTATAGAGCACTTCCTCTGTTCCAAGTACGGTACTACATTTTAAAAAATAATAGATAATCATAGTAATCTAACATTAAAACTAGATAAACCCAAAGATTCAAGTTTGGGGGGCATGAACTCACTATTAACAAAAACTCTTGGGAAAACCCAAAGGCAGTCGGGCAGAAATGAGGCATAGAGCAATAGCTCACACTGTATACCAGGAGAAGCTCAAAATGAGTACATGATTTAGACATAAAGGGTGATATCATCAACAAATTAGGGGAGCATGGGAACATTTATTTGTCAGATCTACGGATAAGGGAAGAGGTTATGACCAAACAAGAGACAGAAAGGATCGTGGGAAGTAAAGTGGATAATCTTGATTACACGACATTGAAAAGGTTTTGCATACATACAAAAAAACCTCCTAATACAGCCAAAATTATAAGGAAAACAGGAGGGGCAGCTAAGTGGTGCAGTGGATAGAGCACCACTTCTGGAAACAGTTCAAAACCGAGTTCAAAACTGGCCTCAGACTAGCTGTCCTGGGCAAGTCTTGACCCTGCTTGCCTCCAAATATAAATAAATAAATAAGAAAAGGGAGGAAGAGGAGGAGGAGGAGGAGGAAGGAAGGAAGGAAGGAAGGAAGGAAGGAAGGAAGGAAGGAAGGAAGGAAGGAAGGAAGGAAGGAAGGAAGGAAGGAAGGAAGGAAGCTGGGGGAAAACTATATAGTAAGTTCTCTGAAAAAGGACTCTTTTCTCAAATATATAGGGAACTGAATCTTGGTTCAGATTATGAAAATATGAGCCATTCCCCAACTGATAAGTGGTTAAAGAATATAAACAGGCAGTTTTCAGAAGAAGAAATCAAACCTAGCAATAGTCATATGAAAAATGTTCTAAAAGACTAATAATTATAGAAATGCCCATTAAAAACAATTCTGATAGGTGTGAGGTATCACCTTATACCCATCAGACTGTCTAATATGCAGAAAAGGAAAATGATAAATGCCGGAGGGGATGTGGGAAAATCGAGACACTGTTGGCAGGGGTGATCTAACCATTCTGGAGAACCATTAGAAACCACGCCCAAAGGGCAATCAAACTGTGTATACCCTTTGATCCAGAAATACCAAGAATTTTGCAGGGGGAAGAAGATTAAAAGAATTAATTTGGTAGTTGGGATCATCATGTAAGAACATGAGCTAAGCAATGGAAAGCCTCTTTACTTTGTTGGTATACATTCACTATCTAGAGGTCCAGAAGACATACCCATCCTAGCATGTTGGGGAAGAGCCCTCTGTGCTTGATTTACAGCAGATTATGGACAAAAATATCCCAGGCTTGGGTGGACTATCCCCCTGGGTGGGTACATGACACTGAAGGGCAACCTCACATGGATGAGATGGTAAAGTATTGACACAGCTGTTCAATTGAATTGAATAGTCCAGAGCTCTGCTAAAAAGAGTCCAGGTTAACATATAGAGTGTATCAGGGTTGGGAATATCTGAAGTCAGTCAGAGTGTGTGGGGCAGGCGTGAGTCGACTGCCAAGAGAAGGTGAAGCCTTGACAAGCTTTAGGAATGAGTTGCTAGCATTAATCAGCTCCGAGACCTACCTGGATTCCCTAATTAGCTCAGAGCTGGCCCTGAAACTAGGCTGGGGGGTCTGGTTCTCAGACAGTGCCAGCAGCCAGGAGCCACCCCCCCATATGCTATGCCAGTCTTGACACACTGCCTCATCATTAGTACATACTAACTCTCCCAGCTCATACCAGGAGCTAACAGGACCAAAAGGCCAATGCAAACAGATTCAAGTCAGTGAGAGCAGGCAGTACTCCAAATGCTCGTTTGGGCATCCTGGCCTGGCAGTAAATTCTCCTGAGTTGGCTGCCTGAACCCTCCTCCAGGATACTGCATCACCTGAACGTGTAGCTGAATCTGCCACTTCGTGGATGCTGAGAAAGCAGGTGCCCCACCATCTCCCTACCATCTCCCTGCTCATAGTGGGGCAACATCTCTGAGGCAAACTGAACAAATGTCATCGTATCAGGCCCCTGCATGGGGAGTGGGTGGGAGATGTTGAGGATGGCGTGATAGTCTTTGTGATATAGCTAGGGGCTGGCTGCCACTACTCTCCCCAGCCCCACTGTGCCCAGGGAGAAAAGGATTGAGAAATTGGAACACCTGGCAGAGCCTTCCCAAAATGTGCCCTCCAATCAATTTTTTAAAAGACAAATTTAGTTGCAAGGGGGATGGGCAGAGAGATATCCTATAACACTGATAGATCACTACTTTGGATGAGGGGAAAGGTAGTTCAGCCAACTGATAGCTTCCTGTTATTTTCACTAATTATTCTCGCTAACTAGGTACTGAATACAATTGTTCTTATACTACTGACCAAATCCAAGTGTTGAATTTCAGTTTCCCCAAGCAAAGTCCCAGTCATTGAGCCCTAGCTCCTTCCCTGAGGTCAGTTTTACATTGCAGAATAGGGATGCCTGAAAGATCTTGATTTTATGAAACTCTCCTCACTTCTTGTCTGTCTTTTGGGTTAAGGCATTGAATGTAAAATTTAAAAGCCAAGTATCATGGTAGGAAGGAGGTTAAAAAAAAAGCAGCTAGGAGCTAACCCCAGCCAACTCCCACTCAAGATTCTTTAACCCTGAGTCTGGAATGACTGATTTTCAAGCTGCCCCAAAAATGTTAACTCTGAGTAGGGAGATGGTAGAGCACCAGCCTCCTCAGCAAACACTGGGGGACAAATTTTACTACAAGGCCACGTGGAAGCAATATTACCCTAATTAGGATGTAATGCTCAGGGAGAAACTGAGGCAGTATCACGAAGTGGAAACTAGGTAATGCTTTATTGATGTTAATTGAGAGGTCAGAATCCATAGCTATGGATCAGGACTGATGAGACTCATGTCTCAAAGCACACAGTCCAGGCCAGAGACTGACACACAGCCATGTCAGCCGACTGAATGAAATTATTCAGCACCTCATTGGTGGGGAACACAAGTTTTATAATCTCCATGGCCCAGGGGAAACAAAGAACTCATGGGAACAGCTGAGCACATCTAGTGTCCAAGGAAACCATAAATTCAGTTCTGACAGGTTAGGGAGTGAGGGATGCCTTGGCAAAGAAGACTACAGATAAGGGGGATGTCGAGGCTGGCCACCTGGAGGTTCTATGACTCCTTTGGAATGTGAGTCCAATTATTTCTGAAGGTCAGGAAGTGGGGATTGCTATTCTGGGACAGAGCAATTAAGGGAGACATACTGCAACTGAGGGAAACTGAGACAGTAATTGAGGAAAACTGAGACTGTGGCACAATAAGGATCCAAATCAACACTGCCTAGCAGAGAGGCCCAGGAAAGGAGAATGCTGGACAGTGGTGATGGATCCTTATGAATCCTGGAAGCCCCTGTTATAAGGGCAGCAGGCCAGGATTTGGAAAGCTTACTTGCCTTCAGTTAAGAGGTTGATATCCCCTCAAGGACACATAATCAGCAAATTTGGATTGAGCCCCAATTGTACATCTAGCCTTGTGCCAGGCTGTGTCAGGGGAGAACCCATTAGGAACTACTCCCTGAGAGCCCACAAGGAGAAAGGGGCAATGTTGGCACATAATCCTGGAGACTTGGTGGCCCAGTGGCCACTTGAGAAACAGCGTGCCAGCTAGGAAGCAAGTGAGGAAACTTGATGTGAATCCTGCCTCCAATGGACTGTACACCCCTTCTCCAGTTCCTTCACCTCCATGAAACAACTTCTTCCTGCTAAAGGGAACTTGAAAGTGAAGACCAAAGGGTATGTCAATACAAAATTCACTTATTTGTCAATGCTGCCCAGGGCTGGCCCTGTTTGGAAACAAGTCTTTACTGCACTTGGAATTAGGCTAATCTCTTCCTGGAGGAGCATCTCAGCTCTGATTCCTGCCCTCTGGAAGCTTATCTTAAGAAAGTTTTCCTGACAGAGATGGGAAGAAATAAATATAATAAAAATGACAACGCTGTTTTGTGTTATTGCTCTTTAGTCGATTAGTCATGTCAGACTCTTTGTGATCGATCCCATTTGAGGTTTTCTTAATGAAGATAATATAGTGGTTTACCATTTCCTTTTCCAATGGATTAGGGCAAACAGGTTAAGTGACTTGCCCAGAATCCTTGTATTTTTTTTTGCAATATGGCTAATATAGAAATATGTTGTACATGATTTCACATATATAATTGATATCATATAAACTGATATATTTACCTCCTCAGTTGGTGGAAAGGGAGGAATGTGGGAGGAAGGGAGAGAATTTGGAACTCAAAAAGAAAAGAATATTAAAAACAAATAAATAGAATTTAAAGGGGAAAAAAGAATGTGAGCTCCTTGAGGTGAGGGAATTGTCTTTATTTTTGCTTGTATTTGTATTCCCAGTGCTTATACAGTGCCAAGAACAGAGTAAAGATTTAATAAATGCTTATTTTCTTCCTCCACTCTATGAAAAGGCACCAAAGGAGGCTGATCCAGGGATATTCCTAAAATACAGTTTTTGGGGGCATGTTTTCCTTTCTGTCTATCATCCTCAAAAGCTTTCAGTGGCTCTCTACTGTTCAAATGCCAAATGTATGCTTGCCTAAAAGACAATTGCGAGCAAGAGCTCACATGGTAGTCAGAAAAATGATACAAGGACACTCTCAAGTCTCTGAAGAACTTCAGAATTGATTGAGTGACATAGGAAATGCTGGCAAAGGATTGCTCAGCATGGCATGCCTGCATCAAAGAAGGTGCTGTGTTCTCTGAGCAAAGCAAAATTGAAGTAGCTCAAAAAAAAAAGGGGGGGGACATGAGCAAATTTAGAGAATACGCCAAAATGTTCCCAAGGACTACTTGTCCCCATTTGGGGCTTAGCACTCCAAGCCTGTATGGGAATCAGCCATAGTCTGACACACTGTATCTTGACTCTAACATAGCGGTGTCATTTTGACACTTTACGAGAACATTTTATCGCAGGCAGCCACTGCCTCCAAGATAAAGTCCCATGTCTCATCAACCTCGGATCATTCCCACCATCCCCTGCCTTGTCTTCTATTCACGTGTTGCTGAACAAAGCTGGAGAAAAGCATGAAACCATGCTAACTGGGTCCGCTACAAATTAACAATACCTTAGCTTAGCCGGGCCTTCACAGTAGCAAAGCCATCTTTTTTATACCCTTCCTTAATTGCTTGACTATCCCACTCATCACAACAGTTTTTCCAGCCCTTTCCCTCTCTTCCCAAACCTTCCCACCTTCTCAGTTGAAGATGCCTCTATAATTCACAAAAATAACTGAGTTCTAAAACTCTTCTTCTCTCCCAGTTTCATATCATTAAACCATTTTCCCCTGTTAGCTCCTCCTTCATCCCATCTCCCAAAACGAGGCTGCCATGGTCCTGGCCAAGGCCAACCTCTCTCCATGCACGGCTGATCCCATCTCTTCTTTTCCAGCAGATTGCCCCCTCTAATACGCCCATACTCACGCCAAGCTCGAGTCATTCCCTAGCTACTGGCTGCTTTCCTGCTGCCTACCAACACTCCTCTCCCATTCTCCAGAAAGCCTCACTTGATCCAATTATCCTTGCTTCCTATCTTCCTAGCTCTCTCCTCCCTTTCTAGGCTAAACTTCACAAGGAAGCTGTTGACATTTTCTCTCCTCTTGTTCTTCTAAACCTTTTGCTTCTGGCTTACAACCTCATCATTCAACTGACCCTGTCCTCTTCAAAATTTCTAGTGGTCCACAAGGAAACCAAGCACACAGTTGATGATCGGTGCATATGCTCTGTGGGATAATTGAGTCTCTCACAGGACTGACTTCAGAAAAGGGACAGAGAGGCTCTTCTAGGCCCTGAAGAACTTAACCCCAGACTCACTAGCCTTTTCACCTGGATCCATACAACACCATGCAGTAGTGACAGTAAAGCCTGAAGATGGGATGATCAAATCAGATCATATTTGTAAAGTGCTTAACACAGTGCCTGGCACATAGTAGGTGCCTAATAAATGCTTATTCCTTTCCTCTTCCTTTGAAGACATCCACTGTCCTGCAGCATCAGACAGTGGATTTCAAAAGACAACTGTTTTCTAGTTGCTTTATGAAGAACTCTCACAGCATATACCTCTAATAGCTAATCAATCCACCCAACTGATTAACATTTATTAAGCACCAACTACATATTCCGCACTGAGGATATAAAGACAAAAAAAAAGTCCCTTTCAAAGTGATTAATTCCACTTCTGGAGAAAATATGTGCATATATATCCATATATAGATATATATATATAAAATAAACACAATACCATTTGGGGTAAGAAGGTGCTAGCTGCTGCTGTTGTTGTTTGTCCTTCATCCTGGAAGAGGACAGTGACATCAAGAAGGTGATGCCATGACTTGCAAGTGAATTGGATTTAAGTGAGGCAGGGCCCGGTAAGGTCACCTGCCTCACTTTCTCCTCCAGAGCCATCTGGGTCCAGTGGCCAGATAGAGATCGGGATGACTAGAAATGACCCTGGATGCAGTGGGAGACCTGGGCCTTTTTAAGCTAAAGTCTTCTCCAGGTCTCAGTCTGACTGAGGCAACCACTTAATCAAAGATTAAGGTTAGGTTAGAAATGAGGCAAAGAATGGCCTCTTTTACCAGGTTCCCAAAAAAAATCAATCTGGGAGGGAAAGACTTTCTGAATTTCTGGCCAAAACAGAAACGATTTCTATTTATATTCCCTCTGAGCAATCAGGGCCCAAACACTAGGTCCCCCCTCCCACCTCAAGTTCCACTAGTTGAAAGTTCTCATCCAGAAGGCAGTATTTAAGCAGAATTTTGAAGAAAACTAGGAATTCTAAAAGGCAGAGGTGAATAAGAGGAAGGATTTTAGGCAAGGGGAAAGCCAGTACAAAGGTTCAGGGATAGGAGACAGATTATTTAGCTGGACTGTCTGTTAAGGCAAGGAAGTAGGTGAGGGCCATATTGTAACTTTAAAAGTCAAATTGCATAATTCATACTTCAAATCAGAGCTTAAAGGGAGCCAGTGGAGTTTGCTGAGTAGAGAATTGCATGGTCACATGTAAGCTTTAGGATAATCACTTTGGCATCTGTTGAAAGGTGGATTGGTGAGAGAACAGATCTGAAATTGGGAGCCCAGGGAAGTTATATGGAAGTTAAACTTTTGTGGACTGAGTGAGAAGGACTAGCTATCTTGGGTTTTATCAGGGTGAACTTAAGAGTTCCCCTGGGGAAGCAGTGTAGATTCCAAGGAGGTGGGGCACTACCACCCTGGCATATGCAGCCCTGACCAACATATGTGGGCTTCATTCAGACCAAATCCAGTCTCTTTAAAGTCCTGGCAGAGTTCCAACGGCAGCAAGGTAGAAGTCAGCACTTGACTACCCTAACAATCTGTATCTCCCACTTAGAAATTTATAGAATAGGTGGCAGCTAGTTGGCTCAGTGGATAGAGCACTGACCCTGAAGTCAGGAGGATCGGAGTTTAAATCCAGTCTCAGACACTTAACACTTCTTAGCTGGGTGTCCCTGGGCAAGTCAACCCCAATTTCTTTGCAAAAAGAAAAAAAAATGTACAAAATACAGATCAGTGATGACCATGGTGTGGCAACCTTGAGCCCTGCAGCTCAAGAGTAAATCTAGAGAAGTCTGTCTTAGAACCTCGCTAGTGTCAGAATTATGGAAGGATCCCCTAGAAAGCAATTCAGACTGAGAGCCAGTCCTTTCCCCCTGCACAAGTGGATGTGGTCTGTGCTTTGGGATCAATGCATACTACCTACCTCAATGGCTTCCAGCCTTTTACTCAATAGCATAGTCATGGAACGCCACAGTCTGTAAGTTCCACCCAAAATGGTGGGATGAAAAAAGGCTGGGAGGGTACAGATGTGTGGGGACCACCATATTTTGAGTAAGAGGACTAACGTAGATCAATATGCCACACTTAGGAGTTTAAGATGTCCTTGTCTGCTGGACAGCCAATGATTTTCAATACTGGAGATTAAACAATGAGAAGACTCAAATATGAGGTACATACAAGCTATTCAAAGGAAAAGAGACAGGAGTCTCCAGAAAGTCATATATCATAGACTCATAGGGTCATAGATTTAGAGCAACAAAGGACCTTTAGAAGTCATTACGTCCAATTCCTCATTTTGCAGATGAGGAAGCTGAGACCTATCTTGTCTCCTGATAGAATGCAGTAAGCTCTTTTAGGGCAGGGTCTACTTCAATTTGTCTTCTAGCTTTCAGAGGCTGGGCTGTGATAGGCGCTTAATGAAAGTTTATTGATTGATTGAATGATATATAGACATCAATGGATATGCTATTTTGGCTGGAGCAGAGATTGCGTGAAATGGAGTCATGGGAAATCAGTCTGGGAAGATAAGTTGGAGCCAAAATGTGAAGGGCCTTCAATGCCAAACAGAGGAATTTATACTTTATTCTAGAGGTAAGAGAGAAGCATTGAAGCTTCTTGAACAGGAAGTAGCATGGTCATTATATGTACTTTAGAATTCCCGATTTGTTCTGAGTGTAGAGGACAGATTGGAGTGGGAAGAGACCGGGTCCTAACTTCCCGTCTTGAGAAGATGGTGCTTCCAGGTGGTTCATTCTCTTCCTCCCAGGTCTACTCCATTCTTGCAGCTTTCACCTAACCAAAACGATCTCTTTCCTTCCTCTGCTCCCCTCCCTAAATCCCTCCTGCCACATGCACACCTGAGCAATAATGAGCAAAGACAAGAATCAAAGCTTCTGGCCAGGAGGATTCTATGTCTTTGATGAAAGGCCTCAGGGGCTTCTGGGGTCTGACTACTTTTCAGCAGTTCTTGGAAAAAAGGAGATATTCTTACCCTCAGACCTTTTGTGATGCTTACCACAACAGAAAAAGAAGCAAAATCTATCACCAGTTGGATAACATCCAGAACAAATATAAGCATCATAAGCCAAACATGCTCTAAGATTCAAGGTCAAATCTCCAACTCCTTTGACATCTTTGATTATGGAAACAAAAAGACAAAAAAAAAACAAACAGACCCGAAGCAAATAGTACCAGGAAGGGGAGGCAGAGTCCAAGGAGGTACAGGAGGCTCCTAGTACTCCCGCTATGCTTTAAGATGACTCACAATGTTTCTTTTAAGATTGCCAAGTCCTGAGAATCAGCAACTCAGATGGATGCTGAGTTCATAGCCCCAAAGTCCAAGCTGGGGGACTAAAGAAAATGAGAAAATCATTTTGCTCAGTTGCTTTGTGTTCAATTAAACCTTACACTAAAGCTCAAACCGAACTAGACCAAAGGAAAGGAAACTAAAGAAGTGTTGCTACTATCAGTCACTTTAAAGCTGCTAGTGGATCTCAGTGATATTATTGGGAATGATATTGAGAAACTGTGAAGAAAAATACTTAAAATATTAGGTCATCTGGAAGCCACTAATCTAAAGCTGCAATTAACAAGTGCCAGCTCTGTAGAGGCTCTGTCACCTGAATGGGTCACCCAGCATCTCAGCTAGGGACAATACTGAACCTAGAAAGACATGCAACATTCTTCATTTCTCAATCCAGCTCTGCCCATTCTGGCCTTTATGGTGCCCTCGGGCATTCCATTCTATAATGAGCAAACCCCCTTCTCCTTAGGCCTTCTCCTCTAGTGCTACTTCCATTTTGTGGCTCTTCCTTGGTCATCCCTTCCAGTAATTTAATTTAACTTCCTTCATTATCCCATGACACAACAGTTCTGGAGGGGTAATGGGGTTATTTCTTGTTCCCCATTTCCAGCATCACCACACCCCTACCTTTGTGATTTCCTTCATCCAGAGAGATTACTTATTTACTGGGCCCCCAGGGCCTTCTTTTTTCAAAGAGTTCATTCCTGGCTCACAATCTTCCTCTCCAACCCCCACCCCAATACTTGGCAGACAGGCAGGCATTCAGACAACAAGCATTTATTAAACACTTACTGTGTGTCAGACGGAGTGTTAAGTGCTGGAAATACAAATACAAACCAAAAAGAAACAGTTCCTGCCCTCAAGAAACTTACATTTTAATGGGCTAAGGCAACACATAAAAGGAAGCTGAAAAGATGGGAGCTGACCCGGCTGGTTGACCCAGACACATCCCCCAAAATGGAGGTCCTGAAAAGAACTCACCAATGGGGAAAGAGGGCCAGTATGGTAGAGGGATGTTTCAGTATGAAAGGTAACTGCAGCAGTATGAAGAGTCAGAAGCACAGCTGGGAGGTGAATGAAACATGGCTGGCCTGGTTCTATTCCTCAAAATTCCCTCCCCCACAAAGAATCTCCAAATAGGAGAACTTGGGCACCTCAATATACATGTAGATGTTTCTTCAAACACCCTGGTTTCCCAACTCATCAACCTGCTCAACTCTGATGTCCTCAGTTATACGTAGGTATCATCTTAGCCTTGACCATCCACAAGTATTTTAGGTCATGACTCAGAACTCTGAAATTCTGTTCCTAGATCACGACCTCCAGTCCCTCCACTCCTCAGAGCTTTGTCTCAGTCTATCACTCCCAGTCTGGCCTGGTTTTTCTCCCTCTCCATCTTTAGTTAATCGGTTCAATTATGCACTGCCCTGTGTTTGCCGATACTTTAACCTTAGCCTCCTTACCATTCATGACTGGCCAAACCTCACACCTAGGGCCGGCTTTCAATCTTTTCTGCCAGGATCTCCAATCTTGTCTCTTTTACCACATGTGCCCTCATTGAAAGTAGTAATGACCACTGTTGAAAGACATAACTCATTTGGACTCCTACTCTATTCCAATCAGTATTAATCAGTTTGATAGAATTATATCAAAATTCTGTATATAAGGCCTCAGAGGTGTGAGCTGTAGATTCTAAATTCACTTGCTTAACTATAGGAAATTAGCTAAAGGCCCTGCACCCTTGTTTTGCCTTGTCATTGTGACCAAGCCCAGCATGGCAAAGATCACAACTACATGGAAAGTCCCCCAAAATATTTTTGTACTTTCAGACCAATCACTTGTCCAATAGGAGAGATAACCATCTCATGACTACTTAGGTCACTGACTGTGACAGCTTGTAGCATTTCCTCCTGCCTAATCTAAGGAGAAGCCTGTCCATTTTGTGCGGAGTTATTCCTTGTTTCACTCAACTTCTGACCCCGCTGACATATTGCTTGTTTTAGCTTATGCATCGCATGTCAATCAGTGGAATTATTCTGCATTTAATATAGCTGTTCCAGAATGACTAGACATCTAGTCCTATAAAAATAGGGCCCTGCCTAGCTGAACCAGACCTAAAACTGTACTATAAAGCAGTGGTCAGTACCATTTAGTACTGGCTAAGAAACAGAGTAGCTGATCAGAGTAGCTGATGGAATAGGTTAGGTTCACAGGACAAAACACTCAATAAACATAGTAATCTACTGTTTGACAAAGTCAAAGACCCCAGCTTTGGGGATAAGAACTCACTATTTGACAAAAACTTCTGGGAAAATTGGAAATTAGTATGGCAGAAACTAAATATTGGCCCACACCTAACACCAAAAACCAAGAGAAGGTCAAAATGGGTTCATGATTTAGACATAGTGAATTATAAGCAAATTAGAAGAACAAAGGATAGTTTACCTCTCAAATCTGTGGAGAAGGAAAGAATTTGTGGCCAAAGAAGAACTGGAGTACATTATTAAATATAAAATGGATAATTTTGATTATATTAAGTTAAAAAGCTTTTATACGAACAAAACCAATGCAGAGAAGATTAGAAGGGAAGCAATAAACTAGGAAATCACTTTTACATTCAAGAGTTCTGATAAAGACCTCATTTCCAAAATATATAGAGAATTGACTCAAATTTATAAGACTTCAAGCCATTCTCCAATTGATAAATGGTCAAAGGATATGAATAGACAATTTTCAGATGAAGAAATTGAAACCATTTCTAGTCATATGAAAAGGTGCTCTAAGTCACTATTGATGAGAGAAATGCAAATTAAGACAACTCTGAGGTAACACTACATACCTCTCAGATTGGCTAAAATGACAGGAAAAAATAATGATGAGGTTGGAGGGGATGTGGGAAAACTGGGACACTAATACATTGTTGGTGGAGTTGTGAAATGATTCAACCATTCTGGAGAGCAATTTGGAACTATGCCAAAAGGGATATCAAACTGTGCTTACCCTTTGATCCAGCAGTGTTTCTATTGGGCTTATATCCCAAAGAGATCTTAAAGGAGGGAAAGGGACCCACATGTGCAAAAATGTTTGTGGCAGCCCTTTTTGTAGTGGCAAGAAACTGGAAACCGAATGGATGCCCATCAATTGGAGAATGGCTGAATAAAGTATGGTATATGAATGTTATGGAATATTATTGTTCTGTAAGAAATGATGAGCAGACTGATTTCAGAAAAGCCTAAAAAGACTTCCATGAACTGATGCTAAGTGAAATGAGCAGAACCAGGAGATCATTATACACGGCAACAACAAGATTATGCAATGATCAATTCTGATGGACGTGGCTCTCTTCAACAATGAGATGAGTCAGGCCAGTTCCAATGATCTTGTGATGAAGAGAGCCATCTGTACCCAGAGAGAGGACTGTGGGAACTGAGTATGGATCACAACATAGCATTTTCACTGTTTTTGTTGTTTGTTTGTTTGCATTTTGTTTTCTTTCTCATTTTCTTCCTTTTTGATCTAATTTTTCTTGTGCAGCAAGAGAATTGTATAAATATGTATAGAAGAATTGCACATGGTTAACATACATTGGATTTACTTGCTGTCTAGGGAAGGGGGTGGGGGAAGGAAGGGAAAAAATTTGAACACAAGGTTTTGTATGGGTGAATGTTGAAAATTATCTATGCATATATTTTGAAAATAAAAAGCTTTCATTGACAATTTAAAAAAATTTCTACATAAAAAATAGGGCCCTGAAAGAAGGAGGCATCTCAGATCATGAGAAAGATTTGAGGTCCACTTCATTAGAAGGAACCATGGACCCTTTAATAAAGTGCCATTGGCTCAGAGCTTTGCCTCAAGTCTCTTTTATTGTAGGTGGGATAATTTTAAGCCCCACAATGTTGGTGATCCAGATGGGACAGCAATGTGTGCACCCTCTTTTGGCCAGTTCCTGCAAGGGACCCAAAAAGGAAGTGCACTCTTGGATCAGATTTTCACCAATGGCTCCCCCATGGGCACTGGCCCTGGGAGGTTGGACTCCCTCTACAATCTGATTATAGGTGGGATCATTTTAATCCCCATACTGCCTATCATCATTGGCTAGTGTGATACCCCAGATGGTTTTATACTTGATGAAGCAGAAAGGACATTTCAAGTTCTCTGACTGATTTGTCATGTCACACTTGGAAAATACCTTATGCCTACTGCATGATGTCACATCACTGGGAGAGCCTGGGTTGTCTACAGAGGTAGTTTTCTCCATTAGCTGGAATCTATGAGGTCCTAAAAGCTGCTTTACATCTTTTTTTCCCTTTCACTATACAGCAGAGTCAGATATAGGTTATTGCTTTTGTGATGACATAGCTTGTTAGTACAAAAATGTAGATATACATTCACAGTTCAGAAATGCATTGACAGAGCCAGATATATTATACCATGGGGGAGGGGAGACAGGATTAATTAATAAGGTCAAAACATAACACATGAAAGATGATTAGCTCACAAGCATGATTTGGGGCTAAATCAAATGCCATATGCGTTAGAATGAAAACATTATTAATTGAAATGCAGTCTCACAACAATTTTGGGTTTTAATAGCTTTTTATTGTTCCAAATACACGCAAAGATAGTTTTCAACAGTCACCTTTGCAAAACCTTGTGTTCCAAATTTTTCTCCCTCCCTCCTCCCACCTCCTCCCATTGACAGCAAGCAATCCAATATAAGCTAAACATGTGCAGTTCTAAATATATTTCCATATTCATTATGCTGCACAAGAAAAATCAGATCAAAAGGTGAAAGAAAAAAGAGCGCGCACACACACACACACACACACACACACACACAAAGCAAACAAAAAAAGTTAAAATAGGATGCTTTGATCCGCATTCAGTCCCTATAGTTCTCTCTCTGGATATGGATAACTCCTTCAATCCATTGAAATTGTCCTGAATCATCCCATTGCTGAAAAAAGCCAACCAAGTCCATCATAGTTGATTATCATGTAATCTTATTGTCACTATGTACAATGTTCTCTTGGTTCTACTCAGTTCACTCAGCATCAGTTCATACAAATCTTTCTAGGCTGTTCTGAAATCAGCCTGATCATCACTTCTTATAGAACAATAATATTCCATAACATTCATATGCCATAATTTATTTAGCCATTCTCCAATGGATGGGCATCCACTCAGTTTCCAGTTCCTTGCCACTACAAAAAGCTGCTACAAACACTTTTGCACATGTCCCTTTTTTATGATCTCTTTGGTATACAGATCCAGTAGACACACTGCTGGATTAAAGGGTATACACAGTTTGATATACCTTTGGGAATGGTTCCAAATTGCACACAATAATCTTGTTCGAAAATTACCTTAAGGTTTTATTTTAGATAGCATGATCTAGGGGGTAGCGCACTGGATCAGAAGTTAGGAACATCCTTCCTCAGACACTTAGTAACTATATAATACTGAGTTAATTACTTAACTTCTGTCTGCCTCAATTTCCTCATCTGTGAAATGGTGAGAGTAATAGCACCTCCCTCCCAGGATTGTTATGAGGTTCTACTCAGATGATTTGCAAAAACTAGTTATTATTATTATAAATACTATAATGATTATTATCTGCATTTTATAGATGAGGAAGCTAAGGCTGAAAGAGATTAAGTAACTTGCCCATAATTAAATATTTAGCAAGCATCAGAGCTTGAATTTGAACCCTGGCTCCCCTCTAACACTCTGACTACCGTAGCTATGCTGCTTAAAACAAAATCTTAAGACAGTTATTTATGTCTCAGTGTGCTCAGTAAGATTTTTCTTTGGCATTTCATGGACCCAAACTTTATGTAACCCTAAATGGAGTTATGACTTATTTTCTATCATAATCAGAAAATGAGGCATTTTACATTTTACATCAATCAGTTTTTCAGGTAAGTCATTCAAGTGAATAGAGGCAGCATACAATGCAGTGAAGGGAGGCAGAAATTGTGCCCCCCTGAGGGAATATATATTCCTGCCTCCCCAAGATCCTTGTCTAGACCAAAGCTTTTTAAACTGCGGGTTGTGACCCCTTTTGGGGTCATATAACTGAATATGGGGGTCACAAAAAATATGGCAACAGTAAAAGGTATAACATATTCCACCAAGATTTAATTCTTAAACAAGCACATCCAACTCATTAGTACACAAATGTTTTCATCTTTAATAAATGGCAAAATTATATGAATACCAAAGAATTATTTTAAAATAAATTTCTTGGGGTGGCTAATAGTGCAGAGGATAGAGCACTGGCCCTGAAGTCAGGAGGACTTGAGTCCAAATTCAACCTCAAACATTTAACATTTATTAGCTGTGTAATTCTGGGCAAGTCACTTAACCCCAATTGCCTGGGGGGCAAAAGATATACAAAATAAATTTTTTATGATTTATTATAAGTAAGTGTTTGATTTGTACACCTATTTTATATCCCTACATGCCCAGGGTCATATAAAAATTTCTCAAGTGAAAAGGGGTCATGACCACAACATAACATTTTCATGCTCTCTATTGATGTTTGCTTGCATTGTGTTGCCTTTCTCTGATTTTCTTTTTTTTCTTGTATATAGGATTTTTCTTGCATAACTTGTCAAGTATTTCAACATTATTAACATGTAGTGGACTTCCTGCCATCTAGGGGAGGGGAGGAGACTGGGGGTAAAATTTGTAATGGAAAGCTTTGTAAAGATCACTGCTGGGGAACTACCCATAAATATGTTATGCAAATAAAAAGCTTTAATAAAAAAAAAAAAAAAGAAAAGGGGTCATGAGTAGAAAAGCTTAAGAAGCCCTAATCTAAACAGAGCCATGTATACCCACACAAACTACATGGACAATACACAAAAACATTTACTTTAGATATAAATGATGTTCAAAGAATGTTTTTAAGGTTTTCAAAGCATTTTGCATACATAACTTAACTTGCTCTGTGATTTTATAATCAATAAGTCCAAGACCTACTTTTTAGTGATAGTCAGTCAAAATTCATTAAGTGAAACCCCCTTCTTTTCAAATTGATGTTTGCTCAGCTGTACTCTCCATGAGTCCTAAAAAGCCAAAGTGGTGGCCTTTTTTTTCATTGTAAACTCAATCCTTGTCAACAAAGATTATTCAGTTGTTTCAGTCTTGTTCAATTCTCTGTGATCCCATTTGGATTTTTCTTGGCAGAGATACTGAAGTGGTTTAACATTTCTTTTTCTAGCTCATTTTATAAATGAGGAAACTGAGGCAAACAGGGTGAAGTGACTTGCCCAGGGTCACACAGTTAGCACATATTTGAGGCCAGATTGGAACTCAAGATGAGTTCCTTATCCAAGGATGGCATTTCTATGCATTGCAGGACCACATAGCAGCCCTCAACAAATACAAATATTCAAATACTCAAACAAGAGACCTCCTCTCACCACAAGGTTGTTACTGTATAAAAAAGTTTGAAATGAGTGCTTATTTCCTTCCTTCCATCTAGTGTTAATTATACTTGGGCAAGAACCCTTGTCCAAATGGTCAACCAGTCTGTGCTCGAAAACCTCCAATGAGGGGGATGAAACCTCCCAAAGGCAGCTCATTGCCCTTTAGGAAAGCTCTAAATCTTGGGAAGTTTTCCTTTACATTCACCGAATCTGACTCTCAGCACCTCCTAGCCCTTACCGCCAACTGTTCCAAATTTTTTCTGGGGCAAGCAGTACAACTATTGACTTCTATTGAGCTTGCAGTTCACTAATATCCCCAGACCTTTTTCTGTTTTCTGTCTTTCTTTCTTTCTTTCGTGTGTGTGTGTGTGTGTGTGTGTGTGTGTGTGTGTGTGGCAATCAGGGTTAAGTGACTTAGCCAGGGTCACACAGCAAGTGAATGTGTGAGATTAGATTTGACTCCAGGACCAGTGCTCTATCCACCGCAACACCACCTATCTGCCCTATAGTTTTTTGTTTTTTTGTTTTTTTTTTCAAATGAGCTGTGGGCCTGCTACTTCCATCTAGCACTTGAGAAACTGATTTTTTAAAAATCCAAGTGTGGAAAAATCCAAGCTCCATCCTGCCTCTAAAACAGAATATTTGTGTGAGCTTGTGTGAATCACTTCACAAGGTCCTTATTTTGTTTTTTGTTGTACATATAAATTTATATATAAAGATTTATATAAATTTATATATAAATATATTATGCTTATTTCTAAGTTTCTAAATTTTTTCTGCATCATCTGCTGGCCTTTGTGTGTCATCTACAACTTCTGCAATATTCCCCCCAAAATTTCCATTTCTTATATCAACCTGCAATGTATCAAAACCATAATAAGGAAAGTTATAATGTGAAAGCGATAACTGAACAATGTGAATCCATGAATCCTTGTGCACGCTACACCAAGCCAAATGACCTTTAAGTATTTCAGGGATATGAGATTTTGTTGGGAGGTGGGATTGAGGGTAAGGATATTCCCTCCCTGATAACAAATTATAAACCATGCTCTATTTAGTAGGAGGTCTTCAAGAGTTCCTGGTGGTCTCCCTGATGATAAGCCTCTCTGGCCTGGGATGGTCCTTAAATGATGTTGGAGGAGCTTTGGAAAACCCAGGGTCATTTCTCCACTATAATGAAGTGCCAGAGGTAGGTTTCATTGAGGGGTATTCATTCTACTGGCCAGAAAACACAGACCAGGTAGTGATGTTGAGAGTTAATTGACCTTAGATCCAGAATAAGTAGAGTTAGAGTCCTGCCTCTGATCCATATCAAATGTGGGCTTGGAGAAATCCTATAATCTCTCAGTGCTCGAGATAACTTTCTGAGACTATCATTTACCTTTGTGGGTAAAGAGAAATTCCTTTACTAAGGGTTCCTGACATCACTGAAAACATAGGACAACCAGTTCACCAAGTGGAAAGAGCACAAGCCCTAGGATCAAAAAGACCTCAGTTCAAACCCAGTCTTAGTCACTTATTAGTTGTGTGACCCTGGGCAAGTCACTTAATCTCTGTTTGCCTCAGTTCTATCACATGTGAAATAGAGATGATAATAGCACTCCTCAGAGTGCTATTATGATCAAATGAATTAATATTAGCAAAGCATTTTACAAGTCTTACCATGCAGTAGATATTATTGCAAGGTCTATTAATATTATCCCAGTATTAGAAAATGAATAAGTCATTTCATTCTTTTTTGGTTGTCTTAGTTTTAGCATCTTTGCTCTATTTGTATTTCAAAACAGTAAATAGAGGCAGATCCAAGATGATGGAGTAGAATTAGATCTTCCCCCTGACCTCTCCCAAATGCCCCTCCAAACAACTTTAAAACATTGTCTCAAATTGAAGTCTGCAGCAGTAGGCCCCAAAGTTTAGGTAAAACAATTCTCCAGTCCAAAATAACTTAGGAGGTTGGGAGAAAAGGTCTGTCTCACAAGGGAGGTGATCCATCCTGGAGCATGGCATAAACTGTATTACAGCAAATTAGCAATGGCCCTTGCATCAATGGCAGCAGTAGTTTCAGGAGATCTTAGTCCACAGATGATTAGGGGAGGGGACTCTGACAATTTCCCAGAAAGAAATTATGGGGGCCCCTTTGTTGCTCCTGGGTTCAGGATCCTGTTGCATTGCCCGTTGCAGTTTCAAGTCATATTCCCAGGACAAAGAAGAGCACTAGAACTTGTCACCACATGAGAACAGAGTCCCTGGTTCCAGGGTGGAGAAGAGTGCTTGTAATTGATCACAAGGGAGTAGGGACGCCGGTCTCAACTCCAAGGCAGAAAGGAGTACTACCACTTGTAAGTGCAGGAGAATAAGGGAGTTGGTCACAGTTGTTTAGCCAAGAAAAGTGCTACCGATTGTGCCTATAGGGAAATATGGTCCCTGCCTGGGTAAAGATCAGGAAAGCATTGCCATACCTCTGCTTAAAACAAATTACCTTAGAAATATAAAAAAAAAAACCTACAATTATCTGAAAGCAATCTGAAAAATCTGAAGCTTGAGAAAGTGTTCCACCCACCCTAGAAGAGCCCAACTTTAACTTAAAGCTAAAAAAATTAAAAAAAAAAAAAATGAGCTGGAAAAATGTGAATTGGACACAAAAACCCAACAAGAATTCATGAAAGAACCCAAAAAGAATTTTAAAAATCAAATTAGACAGAGGAATAATCAGAAAAAGAACTGAGAGAAATGCAAGAAAATTATAAAAAGGGAATTAATATCTTGGTAAAAGAGGCAAAAAATACTGAAGAAAACAGAATCTTTAAAAAAAAAAACATAATTGGAAGCAAAGAAGAGCTGAGCAGCTTGAAAACAATGTATATAGGTTTTATCATATAGGTTTTCTTGAAAAGGAAATTTGTTGTTTAAAGTTGAATCCTCTCAGTGATCTAGGTCCATAGATCCGTAGAATGTGTTGCATAGGGTTGTAGCTCTCCACAATTACTGTGAAGACACACTTGGCTCAGGAATGATTATGGAACAAAAATCCCAACATAGAGAAATAAATAAGTGAACTAATATTGAAAAATAATCAGTCATAAGAACTTGGGATTTCAGACCTCAGACATATTCTAATCCTGGGACCAGACCTCCCTAAAAGCCAGAAAACTTGACCTCTTTATTTTACAGATAAAATAGCGAAGGAACAAGTTAAGGCCCATCTAGAAATCGGGGCAGTTTTGGGAGGGGAAAGGGCACTATCCTGCAGTATTATATAATTTTTTATTTTATTTTATTTTTTATTTTAATTATTTTAACTGTTTATTTTTGTGAATTAGGTACTAAGACCAGTTATTTCTGCCTATTGAAGATACAAAAGCATAGTCTCCTAATTTTTTTTTTTACCCTAGATTAAAATTCTATTGACTCCATCTTAGTTTTGGCCCTGTTTGTTATCAAAGGTAATGAACTGTGGGTGTAAAATGATGCCTGCACTGTCAGACACATTTGCTGTATTTGGATGCTTGATTGTCTAATGAGGGGCTTCTTAAACTTTTTCCACTCACACTCCTTTTTTACTCAAGAAAATTTTACATGATCCTGGATATATAAGTATATAAAAGTTATACAAATCAAACATTTACTGATAATAAATAATAAAGAGACTTATTTTAAAATAATTCTTTGGTATACATATAATTTTTTACTATAGGTTAAAAATGAAAGCAAATTTGCATACTAATGAGATGGATCGCTTGGTTTTTTTTAACATAAAGAATTGTTTTGGTGAAATATTTGATATCTTTTACCATTGCCAAATTTTTCATGACCCTCACATTTAATGACCCTGCAACCCAAAATTTAAAAAGTTTTGATCTAAAGGAAGGTTTTCTGGTGGGAGTGGTATAAGTACTGGAAACTGGCATAAAAAAGCTTCAATAAAACATTTTTAAAGAACTGAAAAAAAATAATGAATCCTCTCTTATGTTCTACTATGTGCATAGCAATTTTCTCCTTTTCTCATTTTGTACTTAAGTATAAAATTAATTTTTTTAAAAAATTGAAAATTGTTTTCTTTCAAAACAAAACCAAAAAAAACCCCATAATTGAGCAAATGATAAAAGAGGCACAAAAATCCATTAAGAGAAGAAATCTTTAAAAAAAAGAATTGGCTAAATAAAAAAAGAGGTATGAAAATTCACTGAAAAAAAGAACTCCTTAAAAAGTATAATTGGAAAAATGAAAAAGGTACAAATGTTCAGTGAAGAAAATAATTCCTTAAAAATTAGAATTGGACAAGCAGAAGCTAATGACGCCATGAAATAAAATAATCAAAAGAATAAAAAATCAAAATAATGAAAAAATAAAAGAAAACATGAAATATCAAACTAGAAACACAACTGGCATGGAAAATAGAATGAGGAAAAATAATTTAAGAGTTATTAGGTTACTTGAAAGCCATAATTAAAGAAAGACTCTGGACATCATCTTTCAAGGAAAATTGCCTTGACACCCTCAAATCTCAGGGTAAAATAGAAATTGGAAGAATCTACAAATCACTTCCGGAAAAAGATCTCAAAATGAAAACTCCCCGGAATATTGTAGCCAAATCCTAGCGCTTTCAGGTTAAAGAGAGAATATTGCAAGCAGTCAAAAAGAAACAATTCAAATATGGAGACACAGTAGGATCACACAAGATTTAGTAACTTCTATAACAAAAGGAGTAGAAGACTTGGAATATGATATTCCAGGGGTCAAAGGAGCTAGGATTACAATCAAGTATAACTTATCCAGCAAAACTAAATATAATCCTTCAGGGGGAAATGGAAATTTAATGAAATACAGGGCTTCCAGGTATTCCTAATGAAAAGTTCAGAGATAAGAGAAAATTTGCCATTCAAACAGAAGATTCGAGAAGCATAAAAAGGTAAACAGGAAAAAGGAATCAGAAAGGATTCAAGAAGGCTAAACTGTTTACATTCCTATATGGGAAGATGATTATTATCATTCTTAAGACCTTTCTCATTATTAGGGCAGTTAGAGTCTACATAAACAGAAGGTTTGGATGTTGAGTTGACTGTGATGAGATGATTTAACAAAAATAAATAAAATTAAGGAGTGAGAAAAAGGGATGCCCTGGGAGAAGGGGAAGAGAGAGGAAGAATGGGGGAAATTATCATACTTAAAAGAACATGCAAAGAAAAGATTTTTACAATGGAAGAAAAGATTGGGGGAGAAGGGGTTTACAAACATTTGAATCTTATTCTTATTGGAATTGGATCAGAGGGAATAACATACACACTGATTTGGGTATAGAAATCTATTTTACAGGGAAGTAAGAAGGGAGGGAAGGTGAAATGAGGGAGGATAAATTAAGGGAAGCAATAGTCAGAAACAAAACAGATTTTTGAAGAGGGACAGGATTAAAAAAGAGAGAGAAGGATAAACAGAAGAAAACTAGGATGAAGAGAAATATATAGTAATCATAACTGCAATTATGACTGAGAGGAACTTACCTATAACATAGAAATGAATAGCAGAATAAATTAAAAAACTAGAATCCAACAATATGTCATTTACAAGAAACACACTTAAACAGATACAGAGTAAAAACAAAGGACTGGAGCAGAATCTAATATACTTCAGTTGAAGTAAAAATGATTATAGCAAAAATAGATTTAAATAAAAGTAATAAGCAGGAAAGCTACACTTTGCTAAATGAAGCAATATCAATTATAATGAAGTAGTATCAATACTAACACCAAATGGCCTAGAATCCAAATTCTTTTT
>JAJPUD010002526.1:220757-232479 GCA_023553655.1 Myrmecobius fasciatus
AAAATCGTATCTACAAGAAGCAAAAAAAAATATGAGAAAGGAAACCCGATGCAAGCAAACAATGATAGAGAGGATGAAAATATTATGTTGTGGTCCACATTTCATATCCCTCTCTCTGGGTGTATATGCCTTTCTTCACTGAACAATTGGAACTGGTTTGAAACATTTCAGTGTTGAAGAGAGCCATGTCCATCAGAATTGATCATCATATAGTATTGTTGTTGACATGTATAATGCTCTCCTGGTTCTGCTCATTTCACTCAGCATCAGCTCATGCAAGTCTCTCCAGGCCTCTCTGAAATCGTCCTGCTGGTCGTTAGAATCCAAATTCTTAAAGAAAAATTTAAATGAGTTATAGGAAGAAATATATAGTAAAACTATACTAGTGAGGGACCTCAACTTTCCCCTCTCAGAACTAGATAAATCTAACTATAAAATAAATAAGAAGTTTAGTAGATGAATAGATTTTTTTTAAGTTAGATATGGTAGAAATCTGAAGAAAAATTAATGGTAACAGAAAGGATTATACCTTTTTTCCCCCACTGTACATGGCATCTTCACAAAAACTAACCATGTGTTAGGGCACAAAAATTTCACATATAAATGCAAAAAAAGCAGAAATACTAAATATATCCTTTTCAGATCATATTGCAATAAAATTGTATTCAATAAGGTCATGGAAACATATATTAAAAATTATTTGGAAACTAATAATCTAATTCTAAAGAATGAGAGGGGCAAAGAACAAATCATAGGAAAAAATCAATAATTTTATGAAAGAGAATGACAATAATGAGACAAATAGCAAAATTTATGGGATTCTGCCAAAGCAGAACTTAGTATAAATTTATTTCTCTAAATGCTTACATAAATAAAATAGAGAAAGAGCAGATCAACTAATTAGGTGTGCAACTAAAAAAAAAAAATTAAAAATTACCAATTAAACACCAAATTGGAAATAAAAGGGGAGATTAATAAAAATGAAAGCAAGAAAATGAACTAACAAGTAAAATGAGGAGTTGATTTTATGGAAAAAAACAATAAAATAGATAATACCTTGGTTAATTTGATTTTAAAAAAAAGAAAGAAAACTAAATTACCAGTATCAAAATTGAAAAGGGTGAAATTAACCATCAATGAAGATGAAATTAAAGCAATTTTAGGAGCTCTGTTGGCAATTATGTGCCAATAAAACTAACCATTTAAGTAAACTGAAGGAATAGCTACAAAATATAAATTGTCCAGATTAACAAAAGAGGGTATAGAATATTTAAATAATTCTATCTTTGAAAAGGAAAATAAACAAGCCATAAATGAGCTGCCTTTAAAAAAAAGTCCCCAGAACTAGATGAATTCCCAAGTGAATTCTACCAAATATTTCAAAAACAATTAATTCCAATAACATATAAATTATTTGGAAAAAAATGGCAAAGAATAAATTCTATCAAATTCCTTTTATGGCACAAATAGAGTACTGACACCTAAACCAGGAAGAACAAAAACAAATAAAACTACAGACCAATTTCCCTAAGGAATAGCAATGCAAAAATTTTAAACAAAATTCTAGCAAGGAAACTACAAAAATATCATTGCAAAGATTATACCCTATGATCAGGTGGGATTTATTCCAGGAATTCAAGGTTAGTTCAATATTAGGAAAATTATTGGTATGATCAGCCATAGCAATAGCAAAAAAAAAAAAAAAAACAACAACAAAAATTATATGATTATCTCAATAGATGCAGAAAAGGTTTTTAATAAAATGCAACATTCATTCTTATTTAAAAATCTAGATTCAAAAATCTACTTCAAAAATCCTAGATTCAACAAAAAGCTAGTTAAAAGAATTAACATTTTTTGCAAAGTAAGAGGATATAAAATAAACCCACATAAATCACTAAATTTCATATATCACCAACAAAACCCTGCAAGAAGAAATATTAAGAAAAACCCAAGAACTACCTGAACATAATTATAAAATATTTTCTGTACAAATGAAGTCAGATTCAAATAATTGGAGAAATACTCATTGCTGATGGGTAGACAAATGAAACTCATTGATCTAGAAAAAAATAATAAAATTCATTTGAAAGAACAAAAGGTCAGTAATATCAAAAACTATAATGAAAAAATGTAAAGGAAGGAGGTTTAGCAGTCCTAAATCTTAAACTAAATTATAAGGCAATAAGGCTGGTACTAGCTACAAAATAAAATGATGGAACAAAGCAGAAACATAGTAGTAAATGATTTTAGTAACACTGTATTTTACAACTGTAAAGATTTAAGTTTTGGGGATAAGAATTCACTATTAGGTAAAAATTGTTGGGAAAACTGGAAAACAGTCTGGCAGAAATTGAGTATATAATACTATCTTACACCATTTGCCAAGTTAAGGTCAAAATGGAGAGACAAATAAAATTAGAAAAACATGGAACATATTCTCTTTCAGACTTTTGAATTAGTGAAGAATTTACAAATATAAACAAGAAATAGAGAGCATTAATTATGAGATGTAGGATGAATAATTTTATTACATTAAATTAAAAGGCTTTTATAGAAATAAAATCAATATAGCCAAGATGAGAAGGAAAGCAGAAAATTTGTAGGAAAATTTTTACAGTTTCTCAGATAAAGGTCTCATATCCCAAATATATAGAGAATCTTGTCTCCCATTGATAAATGATCAGAGGATATGAACGTGCAGTTTTGGGGCAAAGAAATCAAAGCCATGGCGGGCAGCTAGGTGGTGCGGTGGATAAAGCACCAGCTCTGAAATCAGGAGGACCTGAGTTCAAATTTGACCTCAGACACTTAACACTTCCTAGCTGTGTGACCCAGAGCAAGTCACTTAACTCCAATTGCCTCAGCAAAAAAATAAAAAATAAAAATAAAAATAAATAAATAAATAAGAAATGAAAGCCATGTACAGTCATATAAAAATGCTCTAAATCATTATTGATTATGAAAATGCAAATCAGCATATCTCTGAGATATCATCTCCACCTATCAGATTGACTCAAAAGATAAAAGAAGGAAATGATAAATGTTGGAGAGGTTGTGGAAAAATTGAGGCACTAATACACTGCTGGTGAAACTGTAACTGATTCAATCATTCTAGAGAACAGTCTGGGATTGTCCCCAAAGAATTAGAAAACAATGTATACCCTTTGAACCAGCAATACCACTATTAGGTCTATTTCCCAAGGAGATCAGAAAAAAAAGGAAAAGAACCTATGTGTTCTAAAATATTTGTAGCAGTTCTCTCTATGGTGAAAAAGAACGGGAAATTGAGGGGAGATTCATCAACTAGGTAACAGCTAAACAAATTGTGGTATATGATTGTGAAGGAATACTACTGTGCTACAAGAAATGATAATGGGAAGATGACTTCAGAAAAACACGGGAAGACTTGCATGTAATAAGAATGAAATGAGGGGAACCAAGAGAACATTTTGTACAGTAACAGAAATATTATTCAAAGAATAACCATGACCAAAGAATAACCAAGTTATTCTGAGAAGTAAAATCTCAAATCAACTATATAAAGGACCTATGAAGGAAGATGCTTTCCAACTTCAGAGAAATAACTGATAAATAGAATTATGCATAGGATGATTTTACATACATTCAAACATATATACATATACATGTGTATATGTGTGTATGTTAAATAGTGCTCTTTTCCAGCATGAAGGGAGGGAGGGAAACAGTTCAGAACTTAAAATGTAACAGAAAAAAAATAAAAATAAATATGTAAAATAAAATAAAAACAATATAAAGCACAAGAATAAAGGGAGCTTTCCTTAAAATCATAAGTAGCACCTATCTAAAGCCATCAGTAAACATTTTGTGTAACAAAGATAAGATAGAAGCCTTCACAATAAGATCAGAGGTGAAGCAAGGAGCCATTATCATCATTATTATTCAATATGCTAACTATAGTGATAAGAAAAAAAATTAAAAGAATTCGAATAGGCAAGGAGGAAACAAAGCTTTCACTCTTTGTAGATGATATGATGGTATATTTAGGGAATCAGCTAAAAAAACTAGTAGAAATAATTTAAAATTTCAGCAAAATTGGAGAATATAAAATAAACCCACTTAAATCATCAGCATTTCTATATATCGCCAACAACATTCAGCAGAAAGAGAGAGAAAGAGAAATTCCATTTAAAATCACTGCAGATAAAATAAAATACTTAAAAGTTTACTTGCCAAAATTCACCCAGAAGCTATATGAACACAATCACAGAACATTTTTCATACAAAGTCACACTTAAAAAAATTGGAGAAATATTAATTGGTTGCGGTAGGCCAAACCAATACAACAAAAATGACAATTCTATCTAAATTAATCTACTTATTAGGTACAATCAAATCACCAAAACTACCAAATTACCAAAAATTATTTTATAGAGCTAGAAAAAAATAATAACAAAATACATCTGGAAGAAAAAAGTTTAAGAATATCAAGGGAATCATTATTTTTTAAATGTGAAGAAAGTTACCCAGCAGTATCAGATCTCAAGTTGTAATCAAAGTGATAATCATCAAAACAATTCGGTACTGCCTAAGAAATAGATTAGTGGATCAGTGAAATAGATTAGGTATAGAATACACAGTAATAAATTACCATAATAATCTGGTGTTTTACAAGCCCAAAGATCCAAGCTTTTGAGACAAGAATTCAGTCAGTATCATAAAAATCACTGGGAAAATGGGAAAGCAGTTTGGCAGTTTGGCAGTTTGGCAGAAGACTAGGTATACAACAATAACTACACAGTGTAGCAAGATAAGGTCAAAATGGGTTCATGAACTATGATATCATAAGCAAACTAGGGGAACATGAAAGATTTTAGCCATTAGATTTATGGAATAAAGGAAGAATTTCTGACCAAAGAAAAGACAGGATGTAAAACCGATAATTTTGATTATATTGAATTTAAAAAGGTTTTGCACAAACAAAACTTGTGTAGTCAAGATTAGAAGGAAAATAGAAAAGTGAAGAGTAGGGGTGGGAATTGACATCAAGTTTCTCTGATAAAAGCCTCATTTTTCAAATACATAGAAAAGTGAGTCAAATTTATAAGAATACAAGTCATTCTCAAATTGATAAATGATCAAAGGATATAAATAGGCAGTTTTCAGAGGAGAAATCAAAGCTATCAATAACCATATGAAAAAGTGTTCTAAAGCACTATTGATTATAGAAATGCAAATTAAAACAACTCTGAGGTACCATCTCATACCCATCAGTTTGGATAATATGACAGAAAAGAAAAATGACAAATAATGGAGGGGATGTAGAAAAATGAGACACTAATGCACTGCTGGAGTTGTGTGATTAAACCAACTATTCTGATAAGCAACGTGGAACTATGCCCAAAAAGCTATAAAACTATGCAGAACCTTAGACCCATTGCTAGGTCTGTATCCCAAAGAGATCAAAGAAAAAGGAAAAGGATTTCTATGTTCAAAAATATTTATAGCAGATCTTTTTGTAGTGGCAAAGAATTGGATATTGAGTTGTCTATCAGTTGGGGAATGGTTAAATAAATTATGGTATATGATTGTGATGGAATACTCTTTTACTGTAAGAAATATTGAGCAAGATGGCAAAGAATTGGAAATTGTGGGGATGCCCATTAATTAGGGAATGGCTAAAAAAGTGGTAGTATATGAATGTAATGAAATACTATTATGCTATAAGAAATGGTGAGCAGACAAATTTCAGAAACATCTGGAAGGAGTTACATGAACTGATGCTGAGTGAAGTGAGCAGAACCAGAAGAACGGTGTACATAGTAACAACAAGATTGTGCTATCAACTTTGATAGACTTAGCTCTTCTCAGCAATATAATGATCTAAGACAATTCCAAAAGTCTCATGATGGAAAATGCTGTCCATCACCAGAGAAAGAACTATGGAGTCTGAATGTATATCAAAGCTTACTATTTGTCACTTTTTTGGTTTGTTCTTTTTTTTGTGGCTTTTCCCTTTTGTTCTATTTCTTTTTTCACAACATGACTAATGTGTAAATGTGCTTAACATGTTTGAACATGTTATCAGATCAAACCTGTATCAGACTGCTTTCCATCTTGAGGTGGGGGATGATACGGAGGGAGGAAAATTTAGAACTTAAAATCTCATAAAAAAAATGAATTTTGTAAACTATATGTGTAATTGAAAAAATACAATTCTATTTACTAAAAAAATTTTTTTAATGAGCTGGCTGATTTTAGAAAAACATGGAAAGAATTGAATGAAATAATTAAGAATAAAATGAACAGAACCAAGAGAACATTGTATACATTTTTTAAAATTTTATTTATTTTTAATTTTATTTTATTTGCAAAACATATGTATGGGTAATTCTTCAACATTAACCCTTACATAACTTTCTGTTACAAATTTTTCCCCCCTACTCCCCACCCCTCCTAGATGGCAGGATATCCACTACATGTTAATTATGTTAAAATACTTGACAAATCGAATATATGTACACATATTTCCACACTTATTGTTGTGCAAGAAAAATCGTATCTACATGAAAGACATATCAGATAAAGGAAACCCAGAACATTGTATACATTAACAGCAAAGTTGCTCAAAGAATAATTGTGAACAACTAAGTTATTCTAGTATTATAAATCTTCAAATCAACTACAAAAGACCGATGAAGGAAGATGCTTTCCACCTCTAGAACAGGAACTGATAAATAGAAGTATGCATAGTATGGTTTTACATATGCATCCATGTTAAATAGTGTCCTTCTCTATTGCATGATAGGGAGGAGGGAGACAGTTCAAAACTTAAAATGTAACCAAAAAAAAATAAGTTAAATTAAAAATAAGGTGATGTGAAAAAAAGAAACATGCAAAGATTTTATGAGTCCAATGACAGTTACTTCCATAGGTCTGACTCCAGGTCTCAGTCACTGTTTCTCTCTCCCTCTTCTCTGTTTCTCTTTATCTCTCCCTCCTTTCTATCTCCAAACCCCGATCCAATCTGTTACCAAAGCCTTTCTATTTTACCTTCCTAACATCTACCCTTTTCTTCTCTGATGCTTTAACCACCCTGGTGGAGACTTTCATCACCTCACACCTGGACTACAGCAATAGTCTGTGAATGGGTTTGCCTGCTTCAAGTGATCTATCTCTGGAAACTGAGTGGATGCTTATCAATTGGATAATAGTTGAATAAGTTATGGTATATGGATATAATAGAATATTATTGTTCTATAAGAAATGAAGAGTAGGCTGATTTCAGAAAAGCCTGGGAAGACTTACATGAACTGACACTGAGTGAAGTGAGCAGAACTGAGAGAATATTGTACACAGTAACAAGATTATGTGATGGTCATGGCTTTTCTCAACAATGCAATGACTCAAAGTAATTCCAACAGACTTGGAATGGGAAATGCCATCTGCATCCAGAGAGAGAACTATGGAGCCTGAATATGGATCAAAGCATAAGTAGTTTCACCTTTTTGTTTGTTTTTTTCTTTCTCGTAGTTTTTTCCCCCTTTTGGTCTGATTTTTTTGCACAACATGACAAATATAGAAATATGTTTAAAAGAATTGCATACATTTAGCCTATATCAATTTCTTTCTGTCTTGGGAAGGGAGGAAATAAGAGCGGGAGGGAGAAAAATTTGGAACACAAAGTCTTACACAAACAAATATTGAATGTGGTGATTCAAGGCAATTCCAATAGACTTGGGATAGAAAATGTTATTCACATCCAGAGAGAGAACTATGGAGACTGAATGTGGATCAAAGCATAAGTATTTTCACCTTTTTGTTGTTTTTTGTTTGCTTGTTGTTAGTTTTTTTTTCTTTCTTTGTTTTCTTCCCTTTGGTCTGATTTTTCTTGTACAACATGACAAATAGGGAAACATGTAAAAGAATTACATATATTTAACCTACATCAGATTGCTTGCTGTTTTGAGGAGAGGGAAGTAAGAGAGGGAGAGAGAAATATTTGGAACACAAAGTCTTACAAAAACAAATGTTGAAAACTATACATGTATTTGGAAAATGAAATATTATTGAAAATTTGCAATCTTCTTACACCATTCTCACCCTCCCCCCTGAACTTTTAGATCCAGTGATACAGGAAACTTTTTTCACTTCCCTTTAATTCTAATGCCTTCTCTATTGATTATTTTTTATTTATCCTAGATATAACTTGCTTGTACATGTTTACTTGTCTCCCCCATTAAAAAGTGAGCTCCTTGAGGGTAAGGCATCTTTATTTTATTTTTTTGAATTCAATAGCATTTTATTTTTCCAATTACATGTAAAGATAGTTTTCAACATTCATTTTTATTAAAGCTTTTTATTTTTATTTTCAAAACATATGCATGGATAATTTTTCAACATTGACTCTTGCAAAACCTTGTTCAACATTCATTTTTGTAAGATTTTGAGTTAACAAACTATTTTCTTCCTCCCTCCCTGACCTGCCTCCTCCCCAAAACAGCAAGCAATCTGATAAGGGTTATACATGTATAATCATTTTAAATATGATTCCATATTAGTTTTTTTTGAAAGAAAAATCAGAACAAAAGGTGAAAACCATCAGAAAGAAAAAGCAAACAAATAAAAAAAGGTGAAAATAGTATGCTTTGATCTATTCAGTCTCCATAGTTCTCTCTCTGAATGCAGATGGCACTTTCCATCCCAAAGTCTATGGAATTGTTTTGAATCAATGCATTGCTGAGAAGAGCCAAATAAATCATAGTTAATCATCACATAATCTGGGCAAGGCATCTTTTTCCTCAGTCAGTTATCCAGTCAAGAAACATTTATTAACTGCCCGCTATGGGCCAGTAGCAATGATAAACTGATGAGCTACAAAGAGAGGCAAAAAACAACCCCTGCCCTTGAGGAGTTTACAGCCTAGTGAGGGAAGCTCATCTATAAGCATATTCAAAGACATAGGGACCATACTGGTCTTTTCATTGGTATGTGGCAGTTGTTCTTAAAATGTTATCTGGGGATCTTCAAGGTCAAAACTATTTTCATAATATTACTAAGGTGTTTGCTTCAATCCTGATAAATAACAATGGATTATAATTCACATAAACAGGGGCGTCTTCAATCATTTTTAAAAATGTAAAATTGACCTGAGACAAAAATGTTTGAGAAACCCTCCTACAGGTAACTCCAGGGTAAAGAAAGTCTTTCTATCAATTCGGGTTGGAACTTTCTTTGCAAATAAATTGCAGAAAGATTCCTAGAACACTAAGAGGTCAAGGGGCTTTCCTTGGGGTCACACATCCATTATGTCAGAAGTGGGGCTTAAAATTGGGTGTCTCCAGCTCCAAGATCCACTCTCTTTGCACCAAGTTGCCTCTTGTATATTCAAAATAGATACAACATGCTTTTTAAAAACTACCAAGCACTTATTTTGTCTCCTACCCCCATCTCATTCCACATTGAAAAGGAACAAACAAAACAAAAAGAACAAATAAACTCTTGGAAAATATAGGGTATCCTCAAAGACTTAGTCTTATTAATACCTTAAAATTTTACTAACACTTTGGGGAACACCATGTATGTATAGACAAGCCAAACTAATTCTCACCCTGGTCATATGCACAAATGTCTCTCTCATTCTGTTGCTAATATAAGATGCATTTGGAACTGGAGGGATCAGTAGTGACCTCCCTACTCAGTCTGTGGTCAGTTCAGTTGGTCCTGGGATAAGAGGCTTATAGACCACATCTGGGTCCATACTTAAAGCTTTTCTGATCTGGAAGGAAGAATCTGTGCTTTGCTGGGCACGATAATGGTGTAGACCATCTGAAAATGGTACTGTCAATATTTCCAGTTTGATTATTGTTAAGTTGTGTCCAACTCTTTGTGACTCCGACATTGTAGTGGTTTTGCCATTTACTTCTCCAGCTCATTTTAAAGATGAAGAAACGGAGGCAAACAGGGTGAACTGACTCACACAGGATCACATAGCTAGGAAATATCTGAGACTGGTTTTGAACTCAGGTCTTCCTGATTCCAGACTATCCACTGTACCATCTAGCTCCTCTGTAATATTCCTGTTAGTATCGTTATTTAACTTGCGGGGGGAGGGGGGGAAGAACCCAGGGCTGACTTATTTGCTAAGGATTTTCTCAAAAGTAAATACAACGTCATTTGGGAATTTTCAGGAAGACCTGCATTCAAATGCTGCCTGACTAATTGTGGAATCCTGGAGAGATCATTTATCCTTTCTCAACTTGATTCCTAGTTGAGATATTATTAGTCCATAATTCTCAGTTTTGTGAGAATCAAAGAGAAAAAAGTGGTATTTTGTGGACCTTAAAGCTCTATAGTTATTGTTATTAGGAAATGGAACTTGAGCTGAGCCTTGAAAGAGTCTGGGGTTTTAAGACGGGAAGATGAGGATAAAACATTCGTGTTCAGGAAACAGCAAGTCTATCAGTATGGGAAAGTCATTGGCAATCAAGTCTAGATTAGCAGTATCCAAGAGCAACTAAAATCCACGGTGTAAGGCTGGCGTGTCAGCTCACATTTATATAACGCTTACTCCGTATGTGCCAGGCACTGTGCTAGGGGCTTTACTACGACCTGTGGAGATCGGTGCTTTGTTATTATCCCTATTCTACAGATGAGGGAAATGAACGACTTACCCAAGGTCATACAGCTAAGACGTATTTGACTCCAGATCCATTGCTCTACCCACCAGCTGCCCCGTTTACATTGAGGTGCCTTTGTGCATGCTATCCTGGTCCTGTGACTAAAGACCATTTTCGGAATAAATACAGTTGATGTGGCCTGATTCTTATGGCCATGTTTATTCGGCCCTGCAGTGGTGCGAAGCGGGGCGGGGGAGGAGATGGGGGAGGGAAGCCTGAAGCCATAGCCTTGCTCTTGAGGTTGCCTTCTTGAAAGGTACGGGTAGACACAAATGAATGAGTGCAAAGTGCGTATTGGATGGGTATAATGTGGACGTACATGTGTATGTGACCAGTGGACATTTGGCGGTTTATAAAAGGGCCAAATGGATAATCCTTAAACGATTTAGTAGAGAAAACAGCAGACAGTTAAAAGCGTTAACATTCAAATCCCACCCACTAGACCACCCCAAATGTTTTGCCACGACCACTTTCCTGAACCGACAGCTAAGAACGCCCAATTGGCGCAGTCCCATTAAATTGCCATCATCCAATCAGTAGTCAGGAAGATAGTCCTCTCTCCTCCACCTGGTCAATAAATGACAGAAACTTCGGCCAATTCATGGAGCTGCTACTAGTACTTCAGCCCCCTTCGCTGATTCTGCAGCCAATCACCCACGAGTTTTCGGAATGACGTCTCCACTGTCCAATCAAAAAACATCGTGGGTAGAGCCGCCCAGAGCGAGAGAGAAGGGACCGGGTAGTGGTGGGAGAGGGAACTGAGGGAAGCTAGAGGGATAGGAGGGCGTGGCGTGGCTAAGACGTGGGGCGGCGCGCGCGCTCCCTGGTTGTCGGCGGCGCGCGCGCACCCTCCTCATCTAGAGTCCTGTGGTAAAAGCCGTTCGGAAAATGGCCGCCGCCGCCGCGCTGAGCGGAGGAGGAGGAGGCGAGGAGGACAGACTGTGAGTGGCGCCGCTGTGGCCGCGAGCGGGGGCCCCTCCGCGGAGAGGAGGCAGCGCGGGCGGGGGCCGCGGGGTCGGGGAGGCGAGCCGGGCCGGGCTGGTGGATGGCGTCCCTCCTTC
>JAJPUD010002526.1:238575-299098 GCA_023553655.1 Myrmecobius fasciatus
CTCTCTCTCTCTCTCTCTCTCTCTCTCTCTCTCTCTCTCTCTCTCTCTCCCTCCCTCTCTCTCTCTCCCTCTCTCCCTCCCTCCCTCTCTCTCTCTATTTCTTTCTCTTCCCCCTCCCCTCTCGCTAACAAGAATGGTTATTCTTTTCATCATAGCAGTTATGCATATACTTGATGTTCCAAAGACTTGTGGTTTGCATTTAGCTTCCAGTTATGAAGTCACTTTTCCTGATTTACATAGGGTTTTTCTGCTTTTTTTATCTTCAGAATACTCCAAGTAGCCCTGGGGAAGAAGGTCTTAAAGCACATGGGGGCTTTCAACTTACCATTTTCTTTGTTTTAGGCTCCATAAAAACACAGAATCACCAGTTCCTGCTTTGATGTGACATGTGACTCCCCAGAACACATCTTGCTTCTGTAGACCAGCTCCAGCAGGATTCCATGGTAGCTGGGATGTTAGGGCTCAGGTAAGTAACCTTCTTTTTTTTTTTTTTAGTATATGTCATGGTTTGGCCAACTGTTTTAAAAAAAAAAAAATGTTGTGCTACACTTGGACAGTATAAAAATACCCCAAAGACTAAAGATATAATTAACTGTGCCAAACTGCGCCATATAATAAAAAAAATTTACTTCCCTGAGCCCTGAAAGGTCAGTTTTTGTGCGGTTACTGCCTCATGGTATGTGTTAAGGAGTAAGGTTAGAGCAAAAACTGGTGATCTGTAACTTGAGTTCACCTTTCAGAAGGTCAGCTAAGCTTAAAATCACCTATTGCTGAATTCTCTGACCACCTGTTACAGTAGTTTAATATGTGTGATAATTTTTTTTAAAGACCTTCCGTGATTTTTAGTTCATAATTGTGTAGTGTGTTTTTGGGGACAGTAACTATTAGTAGTATATCCCTGTGAATGTTACTTTCTTTAGGTTCTCACCAAGCAGCAGAGGACCTAGCTATGGGGGATGCTCAGTACATGACTGCTTAGGTGGCCTTCCTGAGATGAGAAGTGCACACAGATGAGCATGTTAAGTTGAGTCAGAGAAATAGACTTATATTTTGCGAAGTTAATGTGGCAGATAAACTGAAATTTGGTGCCTTTGGCGTCAGTATAGATATTATGGGTTTTTTTTTGGGGGGGGTGTTAAATGGTTTCATAATGATTTCTCTACTGTGTTACTGTGCACAGCATCTCCAGTTTAAAAAAATGTAGCAGTCATGCCGTTTTTCATAATTTAACAAAACATGTAGCACTTGCCCTAAATTTCTTGGGAATTTGTACACTTGGAGCTCACACACCCTCTATTTTGAGGCACAGAAGATGACTGCTTCTTTTCTCTCTTCATGGTAAGTTTCCTCTGATGTTGCCAGTCCATTGAAGAGACCTTAATACAGACTTGGGACCAACCAGCATTTGAAGCCCTTTGTTCAGTGTCAAAGGGGTATTGTGAAGATAAAATTAAATAATCATCCCAAAGCATTTAGCACCATGCCTGGCATATAGTGCCATAGTATTGTTAGCTATTATTATTATGTATTGTTCCATCTTCTCTTAACACCTCACTATACAAATGTTGTGTTAGAGAAAAAAAATTGTGCAAAGGAAAATAGACTTACGTGTAGAAGAAAATGGGTAGCATTTTGCATCTTTCAAGGCCCAAATTTGGCTCTGCTTATGATTCTTACAATTGTAACAGTAATTCACACCATCCATTGCCATGGAATGTGATCTGATCTTTGTTCACAGGAATTTTGTGATTCTCTTTGCTACTAGGGGTTATTACAATTGTGTGGCTTCTGCTGTTTTGTCTCATAGCCTGGGTCAATCAACTATAAAAGTAAGTTTGAACAAGCAGATTTCCTGAGATAGGTTTTAGGATTTTATTGTTTTGTGGTTTAAAAAATATTATTATTATTATTATTTTAAGAACAACAGGTAATGCTGATATTTTCAGGGTTTCCCCCTAAGATTTTAAAAAACAATAGAAAAGTTCCCTAAACTTGTATTGTGAATGGGAACATTTGGAAGCGCCCCAACTTCAAAGAACATGTATTTTTTTTAATGTTACTATTGCTGATGAGAGAATACTCTAAGGGTTGAAAACTATTACCTACCTTTAGTAAATAAATGCATAACTTTTAAAAAAATTTGTAAACTGCTTTTAAAAATAATTCAGACATTAGAAATAATTTAGAAAAACCTAAATTAACTCACCCTTACCATAATAACAACTAAAATGACATTTTCAAATCCTACCTTCAGAGGATAAAGGTTATATATTTAAATATACATATTTATTATATATGTACTTATTTGTTTGTTTATTTGTTTATTTTTGCTGAGGCAATTGAGGTTAAGTGACTTGCCCAGGGTCACACAGCTAGGGAATGTTAAGTGTCTGAGATCAGATTTGAACTCAGGTCCTCCTGACTTCAAGGCTGGTGCTCTATCCACTGCGCCACCTAGCTGCCCCTGTACTTATTTATATATTTAAAACAAAGGAAAAGAAGTGCTACATGTATAAATTTTTTTAATCTCCCAACTCTTTAAAATATGATAATTTCTTTTTGTTTCTTTAGATAACTGCAATTGGAAAGTGGGTTAAGTTTATTATACTATCAATTTTTAAGATGTGATCCTCGAAACCATGAGAGAGTTTGAAAACTGAAATTTAGATAGTTAAATTAAGACTTTGTTTAGTTTCACTGGCTCTCAACAAATTCTAAGTTGAACATATGTTGATGGCTCTCAATGATTTTTATAGTTAAGACTCCTCTGTTAGTCTTCTTAATATCATTGTCATTTGCAAACTTTCTGAATGCTTACCCCATGTGCATTAAAATGTTAATGACTTTAAAACTGTTCCCTTAAAGTGGTTTTTTTTCTGATTTAATTTAAACTTTAAAAAAAAAAGATTCCACATTTTATGATTGCTTTTTTAATGTTTATAATCTTTAAGGGATTTTTTTTTTTATCTTGACAGAAGAAAAGTTGATAGTGCTTTGATGATAATTCTGCTGACAGACTGACTGCAGTGTATGTTTTTAGTGGCCCAATAAAATACTGGTGATATTGCATGAAGGCTCTATTAATTTTGTATCAGCTATGTAAGATTAGAATTTTTCTGTTTGACACCATTTGGATCTTTTGAAATGAGAGTAACTCAAGTTGGTGAAGAATTTCTTAGTTCTTTACCAACACCCTTTTCTCCATAAACTTAACAAGTACAAACTGGATTTCATCTCAAACCCAAATAGAACTTTTGTTGTTTTTAATGCATGATTTTATTTTCAACATTCCCTTTATTACAGAAGCACAATTTAATATCAATGGAGAGATTTCCTTTACACTGTTTTTGAGGGTTGTCTTAAACTTGTGGTATGGGCACTGTGTCTCTTTTGAGTTTCATTTTGAATCAAGAGATATTCTGACTTTTTTGTAAAATGAAGACAATTCTTTGGCGAATAAAATTCTTAGAGAATCAAATTAAAATCATGTATGAGCATCAGAGAATTGCCTATTGAAAACCCAAACTGATTTATCACTCCAATTCTGATTTAACAACAACAACAAATCTTTCTGGGAGAAGGAGAAGGGAAAGTGTATTCTATCTTCTTCCCTTCCCTCCCTACCCCCTGCCTTTGAATTGCAGAAAATCCTGCAGTATAGGATAATCCCATAGATTTATGACTGCAATAGCATTCACCTGATAGGTACAACTACTGCTGTTTATCCAGCATAAACAAATCCTTTTTTCAGCAACTTACACTAGAAAAACCCTCTTGCCATCCAAAGTGTTCTAAGAGCTATTTTTTCCTTATGTTCTAAACCTCTTCCACCTTGTTTCCTAGAGCTTTCTAGAAACATTGGGAAATGTTTTGATTGAAATTGAGTTAGTATCATTTTCAGAATATTCTATTAACACTAATCTATGAACAATAACACTGAATTTTTTGACTTGCAGAGTAAATTTAATACATATCTAGAAATGATTTAAATTACAGAAAAATCAGACAAAAATTGAAAGATATTTTGTTGAATTTATACACCTTGATCCTATTTAGAAGACAATAATTGGATTTCTGTTCACAAAACTTTTTTCTCCCACAAAAATGATGTTTTGCTGTTGTTTATTAAACAAAAAATAATTATTTTGGAAGACTTACAGACAAGGTAACCAAATAATTACCCTTGGATTTGAAAGTGAGACTGTGGGGGGCAGCTGGGTGTCGAAGTGCATAGAACACCAGCCCTGAAGTCAGGAGGACCTGAGTTCAAATTTTATCTCAGACACTTCACACATCCTAGCTGTGTGACCCTGGGCAAGTCACTTAACCCTAATTGCCTACACACACACACACACACACACACACACACACACACACACACACACACACACACACACACACACACACACACACACACACACACACACACACACACACAAAGTGAGCCTGTGCCAGGTTTATGTTCCTTTCAAGACTAATGCCCTAGCCATCTGATTATGTCACTTGGGAGATGTCGTTTCCTTTCTCTGATTGGTATTGCCACTGAAAGAACAACTCGAACATTTCAGTAATTTCACTAAGTGAAATTTAATTTTTGATGATTTTAAAATCTCAGTTTCATTTGTAGCTTCTTGTGGTGCCTTAAGCCTTGACAGTTGCAGTGGTGAATTGTTTTTAAATAATTTTTTTCACCTATTTAGTTGCTAATTTCCAAATTTAAATATATATGTTTGTTTTTAATAGATGTAAAAGATATTGGTCCTGTCGTATAGTATTTTTGCTGTTTGAGGTTATAAAACTTGGCAAAAAGTATAAATATCCTCAAGTAACAACAAACAGATAGGATTGTGCCAAGCTCTTGTGACTCAATGTTAGGAGGCTTTTCAAGTGGTCTCTATGACCCTATAAGGGAACAGGTGTCTAGCTAAAGTATTTTGTTAAATCTCAAGCACCTGGATGAGTTCTTGCCTCTTTCCACTAAAACTGTGGTAAAGACTTTTGTTTACAAGCTAATGACATTGTCTTAGTATTTCAGTTTTTACACACTTGCCTCTCAGCCCATTTTAAGAAATGTAATTGAGATCCAGTTTTGCCATTCTTAATATTAGCTTTATGCTTCATTTCTTAGGAAAATTATATTGTTAGGATCTATTATACACACACAAAAAATTCAAATTAGGTTATATTCTGAAAAGCAGCTTTGTGAGAATCTTTTTTTTTTTTTTTTTTTTTTTGCATGGCATCCAAATCCTAATGCTTTGTCTTAAGTCAAAGGATGCTTTTTTTTTTTTTTTTAATAATGGCTGGCGCCACGAACTCCACCCAGAACCCGAAAATGCCACTCTAATCGTTTTGTCTCTTTCATTATCTCCCAAAGTAAAGGTTCTACATGGAGGACTTGGCTTATGATAACTGTTTATGATGCTCAGAGCAGAATGTAGTGCCTTCTGCTATAGCTGTAGCAGTAGCTTCCTGGCTCACAGACTCCAGTGAAGGGCCGTGTGATGAAGAAGAAAGTAGAGGGAGGTTAAGCCTGAATTAGACTGTGATTAGAGCCAGTCACTTTTGGGGCACTCACAGTTGTAGTCAGAAAATAGGAGAACACATCTCTCTGAAAGTTTGGATTGCAGCCCCATAATTCAGGATCTTTCTGAGTGACTGGGCCTGGCTTTAAACTTCCTCCTTTGACACTTAAGGAGTCCATAACTAAGGGTGAGCCATTTGATTTCTGTGAGCTTCAGGTAACTCTTCCTTCACACTACATGGTCACTGATTCTTGACCTCTCTGTCCTCAGTGTCCAGTCTGGCCACATTATTGCAGAGTGCCTCAGTGTAAAAATTGTTTGAATAAAAAGGGCCAAGTAGCATTGCATAGGAATACTTGGGGTGTGGTCTGTTTTGTGTTTGCTTGAAAACACATGCTCTGGCAACAGGTGTGCGATAGAGAATCTCTTTTTCTTTGGCCTTTGTGATTTCTCAACCATCTCTAAGGCTTGGGGCAGAAACCACAGGGCTTGAGTACTTAGAAGTAATCCAAATGGTTTGACAGGGAATATAATAGAGGTTGAGTGAGGGGGCCAAGATTCTCTAGGAAGTTGTTCTGTTTTGATCTCTCTTCTTCCCCCCCTCCCTCCTTCCCTCTCTCTCTTCCTCTCCTCCTTTCTGTCCTTCCCATTCACTTTCCCTGTCCCTTCTCTTTTCTTCTCTCCCTCTTTACCCCCCTCTACTTCTTCTCCCCCTCCTTTTCAACCCCCCCTACCTTTTCTCTTCCCTTCTCTTTTTCCACCTCTCTTTCTCTCCCCATTCCCTTCCCTCCCTCTCTCCTCTTCCCTTTTGCTTTCTCTCTATCTTCTTTCTCCCCTTCAATAAAATTTAAGTTCTCGTAGGGAAAGGGAAAGGGGGGTAGCTAACTCTAAATCTATCTTTTTCTCCCTCTCTCTTTTGTCTTTGTGCCCTCAGCATCCAGCACGGTGCTTGGTACATATTAGGGGCTTAATAAATACTTGTTGAACTGATGTTTATACCCTCTCTCTTAGAGCTTTTTGTGTGTGTGATTGCATCTAGTTCTAGAAACTTGGGTCATTCATCATGTCATACCTTGCCTGCTGTATGGGACTTTATTTTCCTTTCTCTTGCCATTGATTTATACAAATTTCAACAGTCTGAACCAAATTGTATTTTTTGGGGGGAAAGGGAGGAGTCTGCCTTGAGAGGAGGAATGCTATGTAATAGCTCTGGGTTCATAAAAATTGTATTATTGCAGCTGAAAGACTCTAGTGGGTCTGTTTGATCTCTGACTTTGTGGAATACTCTTGTTATCTACTGGATTCATTTGCAGCAACTCTTCTACTTTTTTAGTCCCTGAAATCAGGGAGAGAAATTCACACTTTTATTATCTTCATTTTTCAGCACCTTGGATTATAATGGTCGTGATAACTTAATAATGAAGTAGTAAACTCCATTGAACCAGAATGTGAAAGTATAACCTAAGAAAGTATTACTTATTTGAATTTCTCCCCTGCTTAAGACATTTAACAAATGGAGTTAGCAAAATATTAAACTAATTTTTATAGTTAATGTGATCAATATTGTAAATACTATTATAACACAATTCAAATTTGACCCCCAAAATTAAAATATCTGATTTTTATCTTCTCTTTGATATTAATTGAGAAGAGCTGATGACTCATTCATTAAGATCTTTAGATAAGGTTTGACAAAATTCCTTTAGACCTAGGATCTAAACCTCAAATATTGGAGCCAGATGAATTTTTTCACTATTTAGGTAAAGAAAAGAGCAAAAGGAGGTGGAGGGGAGAGAAGGAAGCATGTTGCCACAGGATATTTATTTCCAATTTCAGATAGAATCACAATTAGCATTGCACAGAGCTACAGAAGCCAAAGGATTAAATTTCAGCAGTTATTTATTGAATGCCTGTTATGTGCATGGAAGAACAAAGATGAAAAATAACATAACCCTCCCTTGAAGGAGCTTATACACTACAGATACACAAGTGATTTACAAAGTAAGGGGCAAAGGAAAGCAAAATAATTTTTTTAAGAAGAATTTGAGAAAGAAGGAAAGGCATTTAGCTAAGAGACATCAAGGAAGGCTTCCTTGAGAAGGTTTTCAACAGATAAAGATAAGGAGAGGAGCACATCCCAGGCTTATGGGAATGCATGCAATTTGAGATGTACAAACAGCTTAGTTGTCCCCTTTGGCTGGAACATAATATACAGAAAGGAGAATAATGTGAAGTGAAACTGGAAAAATGCAGAGAGGGTAGAAGAAAGTGTGATATAGTGGAAATAGCAAGAGACTTGAATTTAAAAGAACTTATTTCTAGGCCCAGGCAAGTCATTTCCCCCCTGTAGGCCTCATTGCCTCATTTGTTAAAGGAAGGAGTCAGATGAGATAACTACTTTAGGCCCATTCAGCTCTGACATTGAGATCAGAGAGGAGGCAGAGGGGAGCTGAGCTATATGCTGGCCAGCCCCATTCTGCCCCCAAATCAGTTCCTTTTTCCTACTCTTCTCTCATATGTGGGTAGGAAGCTGAACCTGAGTTGGAACAGCTATGGCGGTAACTAAAAAGCCCAGAGCTCTCAAGTGATTCCCAAGTGCTACCAATACTGAATGGTATTTATTGTCTGCTCTCAACATGATAGTTAACTCCACTTAGGTAGTTTCAAGCAAGATTGCACTGAAACAGGTGCTTCGATGAAAATTTTTTTTTTCTGACTCTTACAATTTTTTTTATTATTACTTACTTAATTTTAATGACCTGAAACCCTTTGGGGGCATGAGCCTTTTTTTTTTTTTTACTGGAATATTCTAAACAAAAAGTATTCCTACATGAAATATATAACAATTTACAATTTCCTTTTTTTTTTTTTTTGCTTTCTTTTTTTCTTTACATAAAGCTTTTTTTTATTTTCAAAACACATGCAGTTTTTAATATTCACCCTTGTAAAGCCTTGTGTTCCAAATGTTTTTTTTTTCCTCTCTTTCTCCCTCCTCCCCCAACAGCAAGTAATCTAATATATGTTAAACATGTACAATTCTTCTATACATATTTCCACAATTATCATGCTGCACAAGAAAAATCAGATCAAAAAGGAAAAAAAAATGAGAAAGAAAACAAAATGCAAGCAAACAACAACAAAAAAGGTGAAAATACTATGTTGTGATCCACACTCAGTACCCACAGTCCTCTGTCTGGGTGCAGATGGCTCTCTTCACATAATAAAACTGTTAAGGAACATGGAGGCCCTCAATTGCTTCTAGGCAATCCTTCTTCACCTTCCTGATCAACTCAATCTCCCACTGTCCACAGTGACTCTTCCAAATTTTCTCAAGTCTCCCATGGCTCCCCCTCCTCCCACTCTCTCAGCTGAGAGAAAAAAATTGAAGTCATTCACCTTTTCTCCATCTTCATTCTCCTTGACCTCTCTATAGCTTTTGACACTATAGGGTCACCCTCTCCTCCTTGACACTCACCTCTAGGTTTTTCTGATTCTCCTCCACTTAACTGACCACTATTTCTTTGTCCCCTTTGCTGGATCCTCCTCCAGACCATGCCCTCTAATCATAGGTGTCCCTCAAATTTTTGAACTGGGCCCTCTTATTTTTATTTCAGCCTTCACCTGCCACAGTTCTCTTTCTATATTTGGTGATCTCATATGCTCGTATGGATTTAATTCTCATCTCTGCTGATGATGCTCAGATCTGCCTTTCCTGCCCTAACATCTCTGCTGTTCTCCATCTTGTATTTACAACTGCCTTTCACATATCTCTAACTGGATGTCCAGTAGACATCTTAAACTCAACATGTCCAATACAGAACTTCTTATCTTTTCCCCCTAAACCTTTCCCCCCTTCTACCTTCCCTATTATTGTCCTGACCTGTTTTCACTCCTCAACCCAGTAATACTGCTCTCCTTAACCAAAAACAAAAAAATAAAATACTGGCTGCCTTGCTGCACCATGAACAAGACTCCACCTCTCATTAGACTTTTTGGCTGATGCTCATGCCTAGGGTACATTCCCTCATTTTTGCCACCTGGCTTCCCTGGTTTCCTTTAAGTGCCAATTAAAATCCCATCTTTTATAGTCCAGCTTTTTAAAAAAAATTTTTTTTATTAAAGCTTTTTATTTTCAAAACATATGCATGGGTAATTTTTCAACATTGACCTTTGCAAAACCTTGTGTTCCCCTTTCCCCCCTACCCTAGATATAACCCAGCTTCTTAAACTGTGGTTCGAAACCTCACCTAGGGTCTCAATTGAATGTGGGGGTCTTGAAATTACTATTTATAATCAGTAAATGCTAGATTTGTATACCTGCTTTATATACCTATTTACCTGGGGTCACAAGTGGAAGAAGTCTTAAGAAGCCCTGCTTTAAAGGAAGCCCTTCCTTACTGCTAGTATCTTTTCCTCTCTTAAATATTTCCTTTTTGTTTTTTATATATCTTGTTTATATTTATTAGTTTGTATCTCTCCCATTAGATTTTCAAACTCCTTGAGATTAGGAACGGTCTTTTGCCTTTTTGTTTCCCCAGAGCTTAGCAAAATACCTGACTATTAGTATACACTTAATTAATGCTCATTGATTATCTGACTTGTTGACTCCTTACCTTGAGACTTCTATTATTTTAAAAAGTTCTGATTACCCTGTTAGACTTGAAGTCTTAAAACACCAACTGGCAGACCTTCACTTGACATATTAGTTTCAGGGTTGGTCTTTCTCCACGGGAGGGCAAAATGCCTGTAGTCTGTGGAGATAGACATATCTTGCACTTGCTAACACCAGTGTTCACACTTACATCCGGCTTGAAGGTATACAACATGCTTTCTTCCCACCCACCCACCTTTGTGAGGTAGGTTGTACAAGGAGTAATCTCACCATTTTACAGATTGTCAGTTATTTCTGCTTATAGTAAGCAGTGTGAGTCAAACAGATCCAATTTTTGTAAGTTTCTTACAAATCTAGCCACAATTTTTTTATTACAGATTTTTCATGATTAATTAGTAAAATCAGTGAAAGCCTCTAAGATTGAGGAATAATTGTTCCCTGTTCCTCTAATCTATATCCATACTAAAGGATTTAAAGTAGGGAAATGAATGTTTGAGATATCAGAGTTCATCTACGTATATCATTTCTGAGAATATAAAAGAGTCATCTATGTCACTGACCTTGCAGTTGTTATTTTCTAGGAAGTTTAAACAGAAAAAGCCAGAGTTAGTTTTACCTATTGGTTTTGAATTTTTCCTCTTCTACTCTGAGAAGTCTTTAAAGAAAATGAAGGAGGTTGAGTGGGAAGCATTATGGAGGCTTTTAACCTTGCTTTTCCCTGAATTATATCTATTCTGTAACTAAAGAGTTTCACTTTCTGAAAGTGTCAACAGGAAGCTTTCATTGTGTTGAATTTATTTAATTTCTTCTCCCCACTAAACATCTAAAAAGTAAAGAAAAGTAGCACATGAATCTTAGGAGGAAAAAAAAATTAGGAAGAATCCTATAGCTAATGTAACTGTTGTCAAAAATTTTTTCCTATACTTTATTTCGTGTTTAGGGGCTGGTTAAGTGATAGAAATCAAAGCTTATATCCAGCTGTTGTCAGGTAGAATTTAAGGTAGACTCTGTTTCATGAGAAGCCATGATAGATAGGGGGTTATTGTCAATTCAGGAAGACCTGGCTTTGAGGCCTGCCTCTGCCACTAGGTAAGGTGCCCATGGACAAATCATGTAACATCCAAATGCCCCCTGAAACCCTGGGAAACGAGTCAAGTTACAGACAAAATATTGTCTTATCTCACAAGGTTGTTGTAAAGATCAAATGGGATAATATGTATAAAGTCCTTTATAAATCAGAGTTCTGTTGAAAATGATCGTTATTTTGTATTTGTCCCAGTGGAGGGCTCTCTACATCCCTTTCTACCCCCAATAAAATCACAAATATATATCTATATCTATATATCTATATCTATATATATATATATATATATATATAGATATATATATATGTCTGTCTCCCACAATGAGTTTTAGACTGTAGACTGTATGTACCAAAATATCCTTGGCCTTTGCTTTTACATAAGCCAGGTTTGGGGAAGACTTCAGTACTAATGACAGAGTCACAGACTCCAGGCTCTGCCATGAGGTCACCGAGGCACCTGATCTTTATGTGACAGAGACTTAGGAGGTACAAAGGGGCTTAGTGGCTTTATTCTTATCATGACTTGTTTCCAGTATATGTTCCAGAAGCTCATTATTGAGTTGTAGAATTACCGTCTTAAGAGGCATTTTGGCTTTGCTTGCTTGTTGGACCCTTTTCAGGAAGATTGGATGGGGATGACTGGCTTCAGTGTCCAGGACTATCAGATTTTCATACGGATAATGAATGTGCTTCTGAATTCCTTGGATGAAGGATTCTTTTATAACAGTAGTAGATTTGGAAAAAATGAACTGTATTTCTTCTCCTCTCTGTACTGTTTTCTCTTATTTAAACTATATGGCATGGTAATTCTCAGATCAAGATAATTGTGTGATTACTTTTAAAGTGGTTTTCTCATCACCTAATATTTAACAAGAAAATTGAAATTTGAAAACTGCAAGAACTGATAGTGGAGCTGGACCAAGTAAGTAGCAGTGATTTCCTTCTGTACTCATGTTAATATATACGCTTTATTACTAGTGGCATCATAGAGAAAGTCCTTACAATTTCTGATGTGCTCCTTTAGTTTTCTCCTGGCCCTGACTCCATCCTATGTTGGTCTTCATTTTGCCTTGCAGGGTGGGCATGGGTGGAGTAGGAGAGCTTATAAAACAACTCTCCAGAGAAATTATCTTAATAGCATTTCTCTTTTTAAAAGGTAATTTGTTTCTAATTGGCCATAAACTTTGTTCCTGGAGGAAATCTTTCAAAATGAGATTATTTGTCCTTAAATTTACAGGTAAGCAAATTTTACCAAGTGGGTAAATAATCCTTTTGAAGATTAAATCTGGAAATTGATAGACCTTGCAACACAATTTCTTAACTTTTATTTTGTGTGTGTGTGTGTGTGTGTGTTGTGTGTGCATACTGTGTTTTACTAGATCTTGATGCATTTTTGGTTGAGGTTCACTTCATGCTGTTTAATTGTTGTATTTATTTTGCTTCTGCAAGCGTTATAAGCAACCAGAGTTGGAAGAGTTTCTTGGTAGAACCCATAGAAACCTGAATAGTCCATTATTAATTAAATAAGAGCATATTAAGAGAAGCATTTTCAGAAATCCCCAGCGTTGTTTTTTTTCCAACCAATGAATGAGGCTCCTTGAATAAGGCTGTTGTAATGAGTACTTGCAGCAGGGGCCCTAGCTTTTGATTCATACAGAGTCTAAAAGGATCAACTTTCTCATTAGAAAACTCTAGAGATGAAAGAGTGCCAAAGTTAGTCTAAAGTTAGTTTTATGTTTTGGGAGTGAGGTAGAGTGAAGGTAAGAAAAGAAAAAAGGGTTAATTAACAAAGGCAAAACGTAACAAGTGAAAGATGACTAGTTCACTAGCACGATTCAGGGCTGAATCAAATGCCTTGTTCTTTAGAATGAAAACATTAACTGGAAATGAGGTAAGAAATCCCATTGGGGATTGTGAGGTGCTGAGTCCTCTGACTTCTCACCTGTTGGCTTATTCGGTATATTTTCCTTTTTTTTTTTTTTTTTTTTTTTTTTAATTTAAGACCCTAAACAAAAACAACTTAGTTACTTTTAGAAGCTTGGTATGTTTAATAGAACTGACTCTCAAGTTCAGGGATAATCTTTTAAGTTTGCAAACACTTGGTTATCCTTTCCTAATCATCAAGCATCTATTTAGCCTCTGTTCTGTGCCAAGCACTGCTTTATCATAGTGGGGTAGAATTTTTCCATGTTTGATGCCAGGTATTACCAATTTTGGATAATTCCTTTTCCAATCCCTTACCTTTTTGATGTCAGTGAATGAAAATGAATTTATTGAGTACTTACTGTGTGCACAGCGCTGAGGATTGAGGATTCAAATAGAAAAGGAAGTCCCTGCTCTCAGAGTTCCCATTCTATGAAATAGGTCAGAGGTATCAACTGGCTAGTGCTGAACAGATTAAAATGTAAGTGGGAAACACTTAACAAAATAAATAATAATACAATTGATACTGTTAATTTGTGGTTTTCTAAATCTAGAGGAGGCCTAGGGGGATCTCTTTTTATTTGGGTTTGATATCACTGGGGTAGGAAACACATCTAAAAGCCTTCAATTGCAAGTCAGATGGAAAAGTCATAGTCCTTAGAGCAAAGTCCTTAGAGTCCTAGTGGCAAAGCATGTTCTTTAATGTTATTTCGACTGATAAAATCATATCCATTTATCCTCTTGAACCAATTGGCTTGAGTGACCAAGAAAGAAAAAAAGAAAGGCAGGCTTTCTTTTCCTGAGTCTTTGGTAGCTGTGGCTACTCAGGAATGGCATCTGGAGAAGAATGGCCAGGTGGCCTCTCCATAGGAGCTGTCAAAATAACTTGTTCATTTTAGAGTTCCAGACTTTACATGGGTTACCAGAGTCTTGAGTAGCTTTGAAATGGAGGGGGAAGGACTGTTCACAGAATTGCAGGGTTTTTAGGCTTGAAGTTTGGGGTGGCCTGGGTACAACTTGAAGTATGTGAATGGCATTGGATCATGATTTTAAGATCTCTGCCCATATTGATTTTTTTAAGATAAATTACTAAAATGATTACTTTAAAATGAATTTGCTAAGATAAACATAACTAGAAGGCCGTAGTAGGAACCTATCCAATTCATTCTGCATGCATATCAGTAAAGTCTTTAGGGTTTAGTGTAATCATTTTCTTAAGGAGCTTTTCATTTCTTGACATCAAATCATATAACATTTGCTTTGGTGTTATCAAGGTTACTATATTTAATTATCCACCATTATCAATTTTATAGTTTCAGAAATCTCACAAGCAAATTTTTTTTTAAGTCTAAGTATTCCTGCTTTAGTATCTTTGGCAAGATAAAATTATTTTTTAGAAAAAGAATATATTAGAATTCCATAGACCTGGATGCTTTTAACCTTTAAAACAGTCATGTATGCTTAATTTTTTTCTTTTTTTGATCATCTGTGAATTTTCCAGTTAACTTTGCGTCTACCCTTTTAGTACATTGGTTTTAGTTATCTGGAAGTTATTGGGAAGTAATATGGTACAAGTGGGAAGAGTATTGGATTTGCAGTCAAAGGACCTGAGTTCAAATACTGTCATTTCATCTCTATGGTCTTCAGTTCACCTCTTTAAAATGAAGAAACTTGAATATAAATGATCTCTAAGACGAATGAGCTTTGAGTTGTAGTATGTGCTTTTTAAAAAAAAAGTTTTTCTGGCTTCTTTGGCATTATTAGCAGTCATTTCTTGCTGTTGTTGATGTTCCTGTCTCTAGTTGCACTTTGGGGGTGGGTGGGGTGGGGCAGGTGGTATAGTGCAATAGATAGAGCACTGGGCCTGGAGTCAGGAAGTTCAAATGCAGCATCAGTCGTTTATTAGCTGTGTGACCCCAGACAAGTCACTTAAACTCTTAAATTCCTTCCCCATTTGTAAAATGAGGATCATAATAGCACTTCCCTCCAAAGGTTGTTGTGAGTATTAAATGAAATCATATTTATAAAACACTTAACCCAATGCCTGGAACATATTGTTCAGTCATTTCAGTTGAATTCAACTCTTAGTGATCCCATTTGGGACTTTCTTGGCAGAGATACTGGAATGGTTTGCCATTTCTTTCTCCAGATCATTTTACAGATGAAGAAACTGAGTCAGACAAGTGGCTTGTGCAGGGTCACACAGCTAGTGTTTGAAGTTAGATTGCAGTTCAGGAAAAGGAGTCTTCTTGACTCTAGGCCTGGCCTTCTATCCATTATACCAATAGTTCTCAAACTTTTGCCCTTAGTATCTTTATACTATTGAAACTTATTGAGAATCTGTCCAAAGAGTTTTTGTTTATATGAGTTATATTTATAGATATTTACCATATTAGAAATAAAAATTAATTTTGAATTTGTATATCCTCTGAAAGATCCTCAGGATTCTCTGTACCGCACTTTTGAGAATCACTGCACTATATCACCTAACTATGCCTAGCACATAATAAGTGCTTGTTGCCCTCCTGGATTTTTTTTTTTTTTGTCATCTGTGGGATGGGATACCAGATAATTTGTTTATAATTGTGTCAGAGCCCATAGCCTCAGAAGGGCAGTCCTTTAAGTTGTTTACCATAAAGCTTATTGCATGGACTTTGTGGCATTGATTGTGGCTGCTCAGTGGCCTTTTTTGCTTCCTCTTAAGTTCTTGAATGGGCCCCAAGGAGGTTTATTTGTCTAGTGAGTAGATGTATTAGGGTTTGGAGATAGTTTTCTTACTCAGATGCTGAAATATAGACTTTTTTAAATAGCTAGTTTTTACTAGCTATTTAAAAAGAAATTCCATCTTATTTGTGCCCAGATTATATTTCCACATAAATAACCATATAGATTATGTCTGAGCACCCCTCTGTCATTTTGATAATTGATCATAGTCCAATGGTTGATGTTAGAATTAACAGTACTGTTTCTACATTCCTGTCTATGTTAAGTAGGATACATGTCATACTGAGTTGATAAAAATAGCATTTATTCTGTGTTGTAAACACATAGGTAGGAATTTTTGTCAAGTAGTTATTGGAATTGTACATTCTTGCCAACAACAAGCCATTATAATCTACTTTTGGGTTAATGGAGACAGTAATCTTTTGGTGCTCATAAATTAAAAATGTAGAACCTTACTTTAATCTTCACTTTCTATAATCTGTGTTATTAGGTCTGTTGGCAACTTGTAAATGAGGTGTTTTCTGTACAGTAGAAGGGACAGAGGATTAAAATCACATTTTTAGTGACCCAGAGCAGAAACAGATTTTCTTATTCAGAGGTTGAAGTCCATGGTTTTTGTTATTGGTTTTTGTTTTGTTTTTAATATCTTCTTTTTCCCAGTTAGATATTCATATGTAAATATGAACTCTATGTTTGTAAAGATATTGGCATTTTCTAAGCTCATGATTGCTCTCTACTTTTCATAAGAAAATCTATAGAAATAATTTTAGATCCTATTCAAGTCAAATTAAGCATTTATAACACTGAAATATTGAGCATATAAAATTTTGTTGTTAATAGGTAGTTACTTGGCAATCCTTTATAATTTTCACATTTATATATTATAAAAACAATATTTTTGTAATAGTTGGACATTATTGGGGCAAAATTCTTTAAACTTGGTGTCAATAATGGTATGGCCACTTGTAAGTCTTTTTCAAAAATCACTAATCTAGATGATGTTTTGTCTTTAGAACATCTACAGCAGAAAACCTTATTTGACACCAAAAAAACTTTACTGAGATTTCCACAATCAAATACTTATTTCAGTGCAGTGTCAAGGGGTGAGTCTATTCACTGTTTTTGTTCAGCTGGGGTTAAGACTAAATAAAATTCAGTATGTCTATACATGGCAAATGAATGGGTTCTTAGTTCATCTTTTAAAATATATATCTTTAAAATAAAATTAAAATTGCTCCTATAGGATTTTTCTTGCATAACTTCTCAAGCATTTCAACATTATTAGCATGTAGTGGACTTCCTGCCATCTAGGGGAGGGGAGGGGACTGGGGGTAAAATTTGTAATGGAAAGCTTTGTAAAGATCAATGTTAGGGAACTACCCATACATATGTTATACAAATAAAAAGCTTTAACAAAAAAAAAAAAGAAACTGGGCAAGTCACAAAAAAAAAAAAAAAAAATTGCTCCTATAGACAACTGCTCAGTTGATTAAGCAGGGGTGGCTTCACTTGAATTTCATTTGTAGAGCCAATATTTTTAAAATTGGGAAATGTCAAAAAACACTTTGAAAATGTATCCTTGATAGTTGGGACTGTTTATGAATGTGGTTGCTTTGTCTTTCTGGATCAGAGTTTGCAGACCTTGAAGGGCTTTATTTAGTAAATTTAGTTTTTCAAAAATATCCACCAGATATTCAAGTCTCAAAAAGAAATTTTTGTTATATAGTGAACTTGTCTCTCCTTTATTACCACTAAGGAAAATGGCATAAAACACCCACAACAAGAAAACCAAACCAGCCATATTTCTCAAAAATATAGGTGTCCTATGTTATATGATGAATACAATTTTGCAAAGAACCTTCCTTTTAATAGATTGTTTTTCCTAGAGTTGTTTACTCTTGTATCAATTTGAAAACTACCTACCTTCTCACTCCAATATTTCAATAAGTGATCATGTGTGGAGCATGTAGTGCATCTACATGCACTTGCATGAAAGGCTAGCCATTCTTAACTAGTGCTTGTAGATTGGCAGTCAGTCCTAACATTGGTTGAGTGCTGTCACTACAGAGTCCAATATAACGTTATATATCCTTTTTGTGAAAAGTCATCAACTATATTGAAATTTTCTCTTAATATGGTATTTCCATTCATGGATTTGCATAGTAACAAATTCCCCAACAGTAGTTCCCACAACCTATCATACGCATGTAATCAAACGAGCAACTTAAACTCCATCTGTTACTTCATCTAATTGCAGCACATGATAGGAAAATGTTTGTTTCTCATTTAATTGATTGCAAAGGTCCTGTGTGAGTCTTTCTCTTTATTATGTGTTACCATATCACCTATAAATGAAAGCATGCCAAGCTGCTTCACACAGAATTTGCCAGGTTCTATTGACCGCATCTAGAACACCAACATTTCTCTTATGGAATGAGTCTTTTTACTCTGAGAAATTCTATAAGCAGCTTTTTATGCTGTAAGTAGTCCTTTCTAGATCAAAGCCATGATTGTTTTTAAGTTTGTTTTGACTGATTAATAGGATCATCATAATGATAACATTAATATAGTACTTTAAGGCTTGCAAAATACTTTAAAAACTATATCATTTGATTCTCACAGCAACCATAGGAGGTAGGTACTATTAATACCCCCATTTTGCAGATGAGGAAACTAAGGAAAACAGGTTAAATCACTTATCACCCAACTAGTAAGTGTCTGAGGCTGGATTTGAACTCTGGTCTTTCTGACTCCAGACCCAGCGCTCTATATACTGAGCCAGATAGTTTTACCTATAAAAGTATCCAATTTTCCCTGGAAAGATTGTCTTGTGAGCCCATCCTTTAGTTATATTTTCAAGCTGTACAGAATTTCATGCCAGTCATAATTAAAAGCAGTCATTTAAAAGAAATACAGTCATCTTATCTCTTCATCATTAATAGTACTTGGGAAAATCAGTGATAAAATAGTGAATAGTATTTTCTGGATTGGGCTTTTATTTCATATTCCCTTTACTTCTACTATTTAAACTCTCATCTTTACTTATGCTAGTTTAACTGCATCAGTGTATTTTCTCTTTAAATTGGTTAGGTGTTTATCATGTAAGAATATTTTTTCGCTTTTTAATAAATTAGAGACAAAAAATTTAGACATTTAAATTTAACGTTGAAAATTCCAAAATTTTCTCCAAACTATTTTTTTCCAAACTCATCTTAAGTTAGTTATTTCAGTTTTTTAAAAAGTTACAAGGAATTTTGGGGAACTAGATTATTGTATTATAATTTACCGTAATGAATTATGTTGCAAAATGTAACATGTTGTGGCACTTTTGACTTCTGTACAAAGATTGTAAAGTTTTGAATTTGTTACACTTCATGTTCAAATTGAGCAGGTGAAATGTTGTCCCAACTTATCTGTATCCTAGCCTTATTCAGATTCAGTATGATGGTGGTGATTGATACTTAGCATGGAGGTTTGACAGGTTACCCCAATTCAAACCATATTAGATATAATTGCCACACAGTCCAAGAAAATTGTCTGTTAGTCTCATTTTTATTGGCTTTGATTTGAACTTTGTTTCCATTGGAAACAAGGAAATTTATAGAGTTGTTATACTCAAAAATATCCATTGACTTTGGCTGTTACTTTGTGCTGGAATATCTCAAATGGGGAGAGGAGTTGCCTATAGTTAGGAAAACTTGATCTTATTGATTAACAGGCAAATAGAATTGGAGTCCACTGTCATTGATTCAACTCTCAGGTACCCCACCCTCATTCTCTAGCACATGGCAGTGGAGACAATCAGATAAAGTGAAACTAGTTTGTCTAATGGTTTTTGTCTTGTGTGATTTCTGCATTTTCTGTTCTGGTGCAGTTATTCTTGGTTCTTTCACATATGCCTTCATGATAATCCTCTTGGTTTATTTTGATATAATATGAACATTTATCTTTATGCAAATTGAGTTGCATTTGTTTTTTCAGGAATCTTTAAGTCAGACTTTTAATAATGTAAGTTCAGATGGATTTAAGATTAGTAGGCATGAGATTTATATCAATAGGATATAGAGGTTTTATTCTTATGAAGTCTTTTCAAAAAATAAATGAAAATAGAGTACCTTAGTCTTATGCTATATTAAAATCCTTTAAAAAGAGAATCTGAATATTAGATAAGTACTATCAGCGGATGATCATTTGAATTATTTTAGGGAAGATGGAATGGATAAATTCCACATACTTCTCAAATGCTGGGAGGAGGGAGAAATGGCAAGTGCTTCCCTAGAGAGAATTCAGAAAGAATTCCCCAAGTTTAGAGAGCTCATTTCAAAACAACTAACTAGAGCAGTTTCCAAAGAATTTTAAGAATTGGAGAAAGTAGGAATAAATGGAGCTAGCAAACTGCATCCTTAGAAATTGGAGGATAAAGATGTTCACAAAAGCACATATAATATTAAATTTGTAAGAGACTTTGTAAGTCAGCTGGTTCCACTTCTACAGAACACTCAACAAAGTGGTCATCTATTTGAATACCTCCAGTGGAAACTGATAATTCCCTACTCAGTAACTAATGTTCTGATTTCTCTTCATTCAGATTATGATTTCTAAACACAAATGTGGAAGGATTAATCAGGAAATGAATAATTTATTTCTATATTTGTTTGAAGTTTAAAAAGCACTTTTCTTACAACAACCCTTATGGGATTGATAAGGAGGTATAATATATCCATTTTATAAATGAGGAAACTGTGGCTAAGAGTTATTGAATGATTTGGCTGAAATCATCCCGGCCATTCAAGAATTTGAGCCCAGAGCAAATGACTCTTGGTCTAACTGTCTTTCTTTCATACCATGCAGACATATAATCAGGAGTTTTGAGATTCTGGCCCAGCTCTGCCACTAACTAAACCAGTGATTTTGGTCCAGTCATTTCTTCTACCTGGGTCTTATTTTCCCAAACTGAAAAATTAGAAGCTTGATCTAGATAATCTTTAAGGTCTTGTTCCAACTCCAACATTCTTTTATGACTATGATTCTCCAATGAAATAGCTGGTCTTGACAGAGGAAGAAACCAGCAGAGGGAGAACCAAAATTCTAGTTGATTCTTGATGCCAAAAATTGGAGAAGAGCAACAAGTTATAGAAGGAAAACAAATGGGGATGTGTGTTGGATGAAACAGCTTTAAAGAAGGAAAAGAAAAATGGTCTATTTGGTATTTCTCAGAATTCTGTGAATGGAATTGAGTTTCTTTCAGATCACAGTATACAGTTAAGAGTTTCTTGTCAAGGAATGGTCCAGACTTAAATGTAATAATGAGTGTTATTTCGGCAAGAGTAGTGAAAACAGTTCTCTCTTGTTATTCATCAAAGCTATTGTTCTGGTACTTGTCCCAAAAGACTCAGACTCTGAATTTCTGCAACAAGAACAAGAAAAATTATCTTTTCCCTAGGTGAGTAACACCCTGATTGTCTCTGTGGGCCAAGCCCAGGGTTTGGGACGCATTTGGGAACAAGCTGTTGATGGACACCACACCTTTGGAGAAATCTGGTTTTCAGGAAACACAACTGAAGCTGGGGAGGTTTGTCTTAAGAAGCTATTGCAACAAGACTGGGAAATGGACTCTAGTATAGGGTTTCACTTGAAAAAGCTAATATTTTGAAATATTTAGTAAGTATATTTAGATAACAAGTCTGTAATATGTGAGTCTGAATGTAGGTTATAACCTCTAAAATGAGATCTCTTTAAAAGGAAAAGTGTATTTTAAAAATATTTTATATAGTATATAGATATATTAATATATCTTTGTAAATATACACTATGCATATGCATGTATGTGTATATCACTATATGATTATAAAATATATAGATCTGTGAATATATATATTATATTGACTATAAGCCCCATTCAGTTAACCAAATTTGGGAATGGAGGAATACAGTCTATATTCAGACCGATATGATAAATATTTCAGTAATGAGAGCCAGCATAGTGGAATGGATGTTGGACTTGGAGGCAGGAAACTTGGGTACATATCTTTCCTCTGACACTTTGTAGTTGTATAAACATGATCAAATTTGTGGTCAACTTAACCTCTGAACTTCAGTTTCCTCATGTGTAAAGTAATTTTAGTTGCCTGGAGTACTGGGAGGTTAAGTGATTTTCTCAGGGTTACACAGGGTATATGTGTCAGAAACCTGATTTGAGCCCAGTGAATTAAAATAATAATACTTATTTCAAACAAGAGGCGATATTGCAGAGTACATAGAGGGCTGGCCTTAGAATCAGAGAAACTAAGTTGACATTCTTCAATAGAAACCAAGAAGGCACACTAACTTCTTTTTAAATTTTCTGTTATCTTTTATTTTTCTATCAACTATATTTCCCAGCCCCTCCCCCTCAGCCAGTTCTTAAAACAAAGAACAGCAAAATTAACTAACAGATTAACTCAGTCTTATGTTATATGTACTGTTCCATCCTCATGGATCCCCCAGCTCTGCAGAAAAGGAAGGAGGGAGGGGCCAGACTTGGTCATTATTACAACATTCACTTTTGATTGTTTGGTATTTCTTTCCTTTATATTCTTGTAATTGTATGTATTGTTTTCTTGGTCCTGTTTTTACTCTATCAGTTCATATAATAAATGCTTCTCTACATTTCTCATATTTGTTGTTTTCTATAGCATAGTAAATAGTCTTCTACAGTCATATGCCCCTAGTTTCTTTAGCCATCATTTAATGCTTTAATGGATGCTTTACTAAGAGAGGGACTAAAATAAAACTTCCCATGTATATCAAAAAAGAGAGGACCCACATATATACCAAAATATTTATGGCAAATGGTTTTGGGTTTTTTTGTTGTTGTTGTTGTTCTTTTTTTGTTTTTTGGGTTTTTTGAGGTTTTTTTGCTGAGGCAATTGGAGTTAAGTAACATGCCCAGGATCACACAGCTAGGAGTGCTAAAGTGTCTGAGGTCAAATTTGAACTCAGGTCTTCCTGACTTCAGGGCTGGTGCTCTATCCACTGTGCCCCCTAGCTGCCCCTGATTTACAGAGAAGGTGCTGACTTGTATTGATAGAAGGAAGTACCTAATCAGGGCATTCTCTGTATCCAAAAAACTCAGTTCTCATCACTGTCTACTATTTGTGTTAGTGCCTGGCTGCTATTCCCATTGGCTCTACTGAATTTCACATGTTCAATGAGAGTGCTGTGGGAAAAGAAGCCAGCCTAGAACTTGAGTGTAGATACATGTTCACAGGGAGATGCGTCACAACAGGAAAGCTCCTGTCTCCTGGAAGTGTGGCAAGGTCACTTTGGGTGGAGTTCTGTCTTCACACAGCTCAAGAGTGCATGAATTCAGCCATTCCTGGACAGTTCAGCACAGTAGAAGCCTCCTGGAGCTATGTCCCTGGCAAGCAGCAGCACTGCAAAAACTGGTATAGCTCACATGCAAGGTGCATCATATTCTTTTACATAGTGAATTTGTCTCTTTTCTGAAGGTCTGGGTTTTTGTTTTGTTTTTTAATCTTGTGTTCCACAACTAAGGAATCTGAAAACTACATTTTTATTTCCTTGAATTTTAGTGGAGTCCTTTTTCGGGAGAGGATTTTTTTTTTTTTAAATTCAATAAGGTAATTGCATCTGAGAATTCCTCTATTGTAGTATCCTAAAGACACAGGTGTAAAATGGCTGCAAGTCAAGAATCAGGAAAACATGGGAACTCAGGATTTGAGGGTAGTGTGGCTCTTAGTATTTCATCAGGTTCCTAAATCACGTGTTTTTTATTTACATGGAAAAATTATTTCAGCTAGCCCAGAATATCCTGTCTCATTTTAGGATCTCTTAAGGGTTAACAGATCTTTATCTTGATGTATGCATCTACTACTCTGGAATTAGAGATGACAAGGGATGGGACCTAGGGTTGATTAAGTAGAATAGAAAATATGGTGTCACATACAGAGACGATGGAAAAGCCCAAAGTGAAATTTGGTTTCTTCAGGATCCCAGTTGAGCTCTTCTTCCCCTATAGGGTAACTGTTAGAAATGCTGCTTAAGTTAGATTGTAAAATCCATTGGAAAAAAGCATGAGTCATATTATTGCTTCATTCATTAATGATATCATCTGTAGTAGTCCTAAGGATACAAAAAATAAAATGAAAAACTGTCCACACCCCTTACATTTTACAATGGAGAGACAACAATTACACAGGTAATTCAAAAACAGTATAGTATGAGATGGGAAAGACCATTGATAACTAAAACATCACTCTGGAAAGGTTTCCCATGGGAAATGGAAGGTACCAATTTCCTTCAAGCTAAATATTGAAGGAAGCTAAGTATTCTCTAAGAAATAATATAACCTTCCAGACTTCTGATGCCACCCTATGGTCTTGGAGACTCTCCTGATGAGATATTTTGCACTTGATTGCTCAAAAGAGCCCCCTTTTCATTGGACCTGCACCATCCAAAAAAAACTCACAATATTGGAAAGACAGATTTACTCAAAACAAAGCAGTGGATATTGATTTTTAAATTTTGTTTAAATGGGAAGGTGGGCATTGCCAAATGTTTGGTGTCGTTGCCTTTTGGATGTTAGAAAAGATAGGTTTTTTATTGTCTTTGGAATTCTGGGGTTCTTAACTCTTTTGAGTCATTATGGACCCCTTTGGTAGCCTGATAAAGCCTACGTACTCCTTTTCAGAACATCATGTTTAACTGCATAAAATATATAAGATTACAAAGAAAACCAATTATATTGAAATAATTATCAGAATATTAAAAGATCTTCCAACATGATTCATAAGGACATATGTTTATTTTTATTAAAGCTTTTTATTTGCAAAACATGCATAGGTAATTTTTCAACATTGACCCTTGCAAAGTTTTCTGTTACAAATTTTTCCCTCCTACCCTCCACCCCTCCCCTAGATGGCAGGAAGTCTAATACATGTTAATTATGTTAAAATATTTGACAGATCGAATATGTGTGTGTATATATATATATATTTATACAGTTATCTTGCTGTACAGGAAACAAAAAAACCTGAGAATGAAAACATAATATAAGCAAACATCAATAGAGAGTGTGCAAATGCTATGTTGTAGTCCAGATTCAGATCCCACAGGCCTCTGTCTGGGTGTATATGGCTTTCTTTATCACTGAACAACTGGAACTAGTTTGAAACATCTCAAGGATGTGGGTTTTTTGTTTTTGTTTTTGTTTTTTTTTTGGGGGGGGTTTTTTTTAAAAAAAAAAAAAAAAGAATGTACATGTATAACCAAAAAAGTTGTTTCTACATGTAACTAGGGAAAATAAAATTTTTTTAAAATAAAAGAAAAAATTAACTGATGCACCCCTCCCCCCAAGTTAAAAAAAACCCTTGTAATCTGTACAGGGCTAGAGCTCCATCGTGTGGCCAAAAGTTTAATGGCAGTGGTGCACCATATATTCTGCTGAATTATTTCTGTAAGCATAGCATATTTTTCTTGAAGAAAAAATGGGACATTTGCTCCTCAGTGTTATTGTTCTTTAGCTCCATGTAATGTTGTGAACAAGAGTTAAGACAACAAAATTCAATTCAATTCAATCTGGTCATTAAAAAGATGTTATAGAAACAACATTTGAAATAGTTGGATTTCTCATTCCTTAATTATCTGTTTGAGACTACAGATGTACTACTCAATCTTTTAACCAAATTTTAATGGATTGACTAGGGTGTTCTCTGATCTAGCACACATAGCTAGGAGCCTTAAGAAGACTTTGTGCTCTCAAGAAATTAAAAATAGTGGCTCTTATGACATGGTTTGTGTTAACATTAGCTAAGTACCCCCTAAAAATCTCGGCAGTACGATCCTACCTTCAGGAAATCTGTCTGAAAAATTGAAGGCTTTCATCAAAAACAAATTAAATTTTCACAGTGCCAACTTGAGGGAAGATACTGAGATAGCATCCCAGCTTTTAAGAATTTGGCTAAATATGTGAGATGAACAGGCACAAACTAGTGCTGCCTTTTAACTACTGAAAGTTAAAAACTGGGATTGTTACATGTTTCATTTCAAGTTTAAAAAATAATTTGGCTAAATAAATCAGGAAAGAAAAGGGAAGCAAATGAAGAAAAGAAGTTATTACACTTTCAGTTTTCTGTTGGAGAATCCCCCAGTGCTGTACCCATGCATAGTATTGCACATAGTAACACTGGGCTTTCTTCACCAGCAGAATGGATGTTCTAGCAGGTCTTCTCAACTGAGAATAGTTGATGGCTTTGTGTCTTTTTTTGTCCAGGTACCAGCCTAGCTAAGTACAAAGAGACTTAACCAGGCTAAGGACTGTTTTGACCATAGTCATTAAGGTACGATTATCTGCTAAAGCATGAAAAGGTGATGGATGATTTATGGATAAGATTCTCCACACCATTAAAATCATGGATATGTTGGCATTTTTAGGTTGCGTGTTGGCGTAGCTTATTCATCTTTACAGCATCATCCTGCCTGTGGGGATTTGTTTTGTCCAACTGTACATGTTTGTAACGAGTTTTATTTTTATTGCCTTCTTAGTAAAGAAAAAGGAGGTGGGAAGGAGAAAAAGTAGATTTCTCTTTAAAGAAAACAAAATTTAATGAAAAAAGAAAAACCAAATGTCATTAAGTTGGTTAATGTAGAGCAGTCCCACTGAGGCAGCAGATAAAGAGGACACTCAACTGTTTTCTGAGCAATTTCAGCTCAGATCTTTGAGGGATTCCTAAGGAACTCTGGATTTTGGCTTAAGTTTTGGCTCAAAATGTACTTACTCAAGAGTCAATAGGACTTAGTGTGACTTTGTTTCTTTTATCTTTAATTAAAACATCCTAAATTAGTTGGTTTAGAGAGTTATTTGGGAGCTATCGGCTATCTTATAGCAACCAAAAGGGGGATGAGAAATTTGTTACTTTGCTACATTTGGTGGGTTACAAAGTACATTCTTATATTTGGCCTTCAGATTTCCCTTGTGAGTTGGGCAGGGTGAAGATGATTGTGGTGACAATTGTTAATATATATATAAAACCTTAATGTTTTTTTTTTTTTTTAAGTGCTTTCCCATTTATCTCATTCCATTCTCCTGACAGCCCTATGTGATAGTACAAATAATCCAGTTGCTATTTTACAGATGAGGAAATGAAGGATCATGCAGGTAGAAGGAATTTATTTGCCAGTGTAGTATAATGGGAAGAATGTTGGACTTGAAGGTAGAACTGGCTTCATATCCCAGCTTTGTTGTCAGTTTCACTGTGGCTATATTACTTGTACTCCTTTCACCACAGCAACTAAGTAGAGCTGCAGTGAATAGACTGCTGGGTCTGGAGTCAGAAAGATTCATCTTCCTGAGTGCCAATCTGGCCTCAGACATTTATTAGCTGTGTAACCCTGGGCAAGTCACTTCACCCTATCTGCTTCAGTTCCTCATCTATAAAATGAGTTGGAGAAGGAAATGGCAAACTACTCCATTGTCTCTACCAAGAAAATCCTAAATGAGGTCACAGAAAATGAGACATAACTGAAATAGCACAACAACTTATACCACAAGGTTGTTGCAAGGAAAACAAGATGTAAATTACTAGATACAAATGGAAGCCGATGTTATTGCCCAAATAATGACAGTTTAAAGAATTTGTGCCACAAACACTAGCATCCTTGGGTTTTTAGGTCCCTAAATCCCAGCACCACCACTTTGCAGAAGAGTGGAATTGAGTATGTGGCTTGAATTCTCTGTAACCTATTTTTTTAATCTAGCATATATGGTTGATAATGTTCTTACCTACCTCACAGAGTGGTGGTGAAACTCATACAGGACCATAGCTTCCACTTATATGATTCTTTGGGTCCTAGGTTTAGAGTTGGACAAAACCTTAGCGTTCATCCCCTCTGGCTTAGAGAGGTTAATATAAACCAAGGATAAAAACATAGATCCTCTGCCTTTAAATCCAATGTTATTTCTACTTACTACCACCTATTAAATATAAAATACTTTATAATTCTAAAACTATAAATGTGAGCAACTCTCAACTGCTTTTCCCCAACCAAATGGAAATGTCTGTCCTATGCTCTCTACTACCATGTATTTGATAATGCCATCTTTTTCCCCCTCCCCATTAAAATCCTATCCATTCTTCAAGGCCTGACTCAAATGCTACTGCTTTCAGGAAACCTTATGTTATTTTTTCCCCTCCCCAGAAATGGTTTTCCTCTTCTGTTATGTGCTTGCCTTTGTACTACTTTGTATTGTTCTTATGTGTGCGTATGCTTTAAATCCCCTACTAGATTGGTAAACTCCTTGAGAACAGAAAGGGGGTCTTTGAGCATTCATTTATAACGCCTTACAAAATGCTTTGCACATAGAGGCACTCAGGAAATATTTGTTGAATTGGAGGAAGGGGAATAACCTATAGCAATTGAAGAGCGCTGAGCTAGAGGTGAATTTGTTTTTACAGGGCTGACCTGCCTTTTGGAGACTCCCATGCTCAAGAGATCTCTTCTCCTTTACTGCTACCAATCCAGGATTTATATATATATATATATATATTTTCACCCACAATTCAGGTCAAAAATTAGGGGAAATCTAGCCTGAAAATCAGCTAGAAAGGAAAGAATGGGAAAGGAGAAAAGAACAGGGAGATGAAAATAATGTCAATTAATAGGAAAAGGCAATCCCAATTTTGGAACCATATAAGAGGAAGTGTGCATGGTTGACAGGAGTAGGCATTATAAATGACTCTTCATTTGTCATGGTAGACCCATAAGGCAATATGAACTATGGTCTTAATGTAGAAAGAAAAGGTTTACCTTAAACAAAAGTATCACAACAGCTTCTATTTATATAGGAGGCATCTAAAAAATGAAATGGAATCAAAACTTTAAAAAAAAAAAAAAAAGTTTTTCTTTACCATGTGCTTAAGAGAGCAATACTTGCCTTTTGTTCTCTTGACCTGAAAATTCCTTCAATTCTTGGCCAACCCCTCATTATTGGAATTTGTTTTGTTTTGTTTTTTTAACTTGCTGTTTCCAGAGTCACATTGACCCAGTCTTATGTTGTTGGTTGTTTTTTTGTGTTGTTGTTGTTTGTTTGTTTGTTTTTGGGTTTTGGTTTTTTGGTGTTTTTTTGTTTTGTTTTGTTTTTTTTGCTGAGGCAATTGGGGTTAAGTGACTTGCCCAGGGTCACACAGCTAGGAAGTGTCTGAGACCAGATTTGAACTCAGGTTCTCCTGACTTCAGGGCTGGTGCTCTGTCCACTGCGCCACCCAGCTGCCCCTCCCAGTCTCATGTTTTATAGATGAGGTTGGAACACAGAATATTTTTTTAAATGGTGGGAGAACAGAAATTTTGGGTGGAAGGAACAAGCAAATAAGTGTATACATTCAGTGGACTTAATTCCACTGAATGTATACACTTGTTTGTAGCTGTTGAGTGCTAGGATCCCCCCTATTTGCCACTATTTTGCTAGAACATCAAGAAAGCTTATATAACCGAAACCCCAGAATAATCAGCAGCTCTAGTTCACTTGAACTTCACTTTGGAACATGACAGAAATGAATTCTGCTCTTCTTTTCACAAAAGGACAAGGATCATTTCTTTATAGCTGTGTGTATGCATATATAGCACATAATATCTTCCAAGGTGCCCAATAAGAGAATTGATGATGAGCAGGAGCAAGACACGTACTTTTATCCATGGTGCTTTTTCCTTAACTAGAACAAAATAATTGTCATCTTTGAGAGTCAGTGAATTCCATACAGTTCTCCTGACAAAACTAAATACAAGCTTCAGCTGGTTTCATTCCCAAAGTTTGTGAGTTCTTGTTAGAGAAACAAACTATTAAATCCATTTTATACACAGTGATTAACTTTCCAAACAGCCCACAATAGCTTACTTAGTAATATGCCTGAATTGTAGTTCTAATAGTGTTACAGATCATAGGCTCAGAGCTAGAAGAGATCTTAGAGGTCATCTGGTCCAATTCCCTTATTTTATGGATGAGAAAGCTGAGACCCATCGAGGTTGACTTGTCTAGGATCACTGAGAAAGTTAAGAACAGAGCCCCAGTTTTCTGCCTCCAAATAGTACTTTTCCCCCACAGTACTATATCTAGCCATTGTCTAACAATTTCTATGAGAAAAAACTTCTGAATTCCTTTTTAATATGCCACATATATTCTCCTTTATAGGAGGTAACAACTCTGATTTTGCCCTTGCCTACTCTGGTTTGTTCACTACCCATTTGGGTTCAGGAAAATGACTTCGTGTAGGTGGGTGGGGTGTGTGTGTATGTAGCTGGGCACCAGAAAAGAAAAGGTACCTCTCTAAGCCAAACACTTCCCTGATGTTTGTGTTTGGTTAAAGGGTGAAATTAGAGAGATGACCCTTAGTCTTTATGTGTTGTTGTCAATGGTAATTCCAGTATTCACAAATCATTACTTGTATTTCAGAGATGAGGCTTGACTAGCTCCTGTATAAAACAGAATGACATAATAGCACTGCAATTGGCATTTCACTTAGAAATTCCCTTGGTCGTTTGGACTTAATGCATTTTAACTTTGAAATCATAGAATCATTAAATTGAATTGAGAGAGACCTGAGAGATCATATCTAACCATCAATCATTTCTCCAAGGAGCAAAATTTTAAAGATAGATAAAGCAACTTGTCCAAAGTCTCACAGCTGATTAGTGGAAAACTAGAACTAAAGCACAGTGTCTACAGTATAGTAATCCATAAACAGGTTGGGGTGGATTTAGTCAGGAAAGGCCTGGGCTTTCCTCACCAACAAAATTGAGGTGATGATAGCTATTTCCCTGGGTTGTTATATGCACCAAATAAAATGATATGCATAAAGGACTTTGAAAACCTTCAAATGCTATGTAAACATCAGCTTTCATGTCAATCTTTGAATCTTTCTAAGTAGTTTTTAAAATATACACAGTAATCTTTAGACACTACTTAGAAGTAAGTGTAACCAATACTAGGAAAGACTGAGGCATGAATGTAAAATGTGCTCCTGATGATAGCTGTGAGATTCTGAACTTAATTGTTAATGCTTAGGGCTCTGGCCATGACATTTTTAGCCCCAATGAATGGAAGTAGGTTTAAAATAATAACCTGAGCTGCCTATAGGAGAGACAACAAATCATGGAGTCATAGATTTAGAGTTGGAAGAAATCTTAGAGGCTGTCAAGTTCAACTCTCTCATTTTACAGAGGAAATGAGTCCAGAGAGGGGAAAGAATTTGCCCAGGAAATATCAGAGTTTGGATGTGAACCTATCTCACATCCCAGTCAGCATTCTTTCAACTGTGCCTTGCTACTTCATTCTGTTCATACTCTGATCCTTCTTGATTCTATGTTCCAGAGAGTAGCCCTGAAGGGCAGTCAGCATTTCCAGCCATGTACTTGGATAGGGTAGCTTTCTTGGTCATCTCCACTTCTTCCACTTTTCCTTTTCTTAAATCTTTAAAACAGTTTGTCTTTTGACATCATTCAATTGAAGCGGCTCTCTCCAGTTACCAGTGATCTCTGAATTGCTACTCTACTTTTTGCTGTTCCTCACACATAACATGGCCCACCTCCATACCTGGAATGTCACCCCTTCTCATTTCTAGCTTTTAGGAGTCCCTACTTTTCTTCAAATCTCTGCTCAAATAGCACCTTTTACCTGTCTCCCCAGATAGAACTAAGCTTTCCTAAGACAAATACATTGCCTACTGAATAGTAGGTACTTAATAAATGCTTATTGATCTTAAACTTACCTATATGGAATCTTTTAATTACTGTAGAAAGATTCAGTGTGCTTTTTGCTAGGTACTTTATATAAGTTCCAGTAACTTCAGCAAAAATGACTCTTAAAATTACAGTTCACCATATCTGCAGTTCCATCATTGAAAAGATTTGCCCCCAATACTCAACTTTTTGCCACCTAGACTTAACAAAAGAAAGGGAATCAGTGAGAAATGGGATATACAAAGACATCTGGAAAATTCAGGTGGTATGTAAAACATTCAGAAAAATTGATTTTTCCAATCAATGGCTTGTCTAATGTGCAGCACCAAAAAGTTTGTAACCCTGAGGGAAAAGAAAGTCGCAGACTCTGATCTCAAGAGAGGCCTTCAGGTATGTCCAGAAAAAATCCTGTCATGACCATTGGGATTCAGATAAAGTGTGACTTATCTAGGAGGAGCCCTTGGGTTGTGGGCAGAAGATTCTAAGGAACAATCCTCATTGTAGGTATTTATTAATAAGTAAGGTAATTAATTTTGGGAAAGAATAGATATGAAACCCCAAGTCATGGTCTGTGAATCCTGCGTAAAGTAAAATACAAGTTCCTTCAGGGCAGGGACTTTTAAAAATAATGTCTTTGAAACGATAAGTAGGATGATTTCAGAGAAGCCTGGAGAGATTTACATGAATTAATGTTGAGTAAAATGAACAGACCAGGAGATCATTGTACATGGCAACTGCAAAGACTATACGATGATCAATTCTGATGGATGTGGCTCTCTTCAACAATGAGATGATTGAGGCCAGTTCCAATGGTCTTGTGATGGTGGGAGCCATCTCCAGAGAGACGACTATGGGAACTGAATGTGGTTCACTCTTTTTGTTGTTGTTTGCTTGCATTTTGTTTTCTTTCTCACTTTTTTTTCCAGTTTGATTTGACTTTTCTTGTGCAGTAAAATAATTGTATAAATATGTATGCATATATTGGATTTAACATATATTTCTACCGTCTTGAACATATATTGGACTACTTGCTATGGGGGGGGGAGAAGGAGGGGAGAAATTGGAACACAGCCCCTCATCACTTTTATTCTAAATTATTGCAACAGCCTCCTAATCAGTCTCCTTGCCTTGTCTTTCACCACTCCAGGTCATTCTACACACTGCTGCCAAAGTAATTTTCCTTAAACACAGATTTAATCTCATCATTCCTCCATTCAGCCAGTAGCTTTCTGTTGCCTCTAGATTCAAGAATAAAGTGCTCTCTAGCTTTTAAAACCTATAAAACCTATTTTCTATAACCTAGATTCAAACTGCCTTCCCAGCTGTATTGGATGTTACTACCTTCTCCTCCCTCCCCTCCCCCATTTCTGGTCCTCACTCCTGTTGTACCCTTTCCTATTTCCATGCTTTTTCCTGACTGTTCTCATGCTTAAAATGTGCTCCCTCCTTTCCCCTATATCCTAGGATCTTTCTCTTCCTTTCAGATCCATAGCAGACGCCATCTTCTACATGAAGTCTTTCCTGATCTCTTCAACTACTAGTACTCTCCCTCCCAAATTGCTTTGTGTTTAACCACTTTTTATATATGTGTATACATATATTTGTGAACTTTATTTTTATGTTGCATTTATTTTTACATGTACTTATTGTTTCTCCTATTAGAATGTAAACTTATTTTGAATAGGGTTTTTCATTCTATGTACTTAGATACCCAGCACAGTACCTCGCACATGATAGGCACTTAATAAATACTTGTTGATTGATTGGGGAATGGCCAAACAAATGATAGAAAATGTAATAAAATATTTCTGTGATCTAAGAAATGGCAAATGGAATTCAGAGAAGAATCCTGAGAAATATGGGAAGACTTATATGAACTGATGCAAAGTGAGGTAAGCTGACCCAGGAAAAAAGCATGCATGTAGACTATAACAGTGGATATTTGTGTTCAAATTAAATGAAATATAGTAAAATAATTAAATGTATTGACTTAGGTAATATTTTATAACTTTTTGCATATTTAAAAAACTTGTAATGTGCCACATCCTCTTGCTGCAGTTACTTATATATTTATATATATCTTGTGAATATACATATTCTATATATAAATTTTGTGAATTCTGAATTCACAAGATTTTGATATTTATTCTTTCATTCTTAATCATAAAGCCACACTTTTATCACATTAGCTATTAAACATACCTTTGAACAGTCTTCCACCCCCCCCCCCCCCTGGAGGGGTGGTTATATCCCATAGATTTTCAATGGCATTTAAATTAGGTGAATTCCCAGGCCATTGAAACATGTTTATCTCTATCTCTTGAATACATTTGTTAATCTTTCTTGATGTGTGGCATGGTGAAAGATTGTGTTGCAGTATCCATCTCCATTTGGGTATTTCTCTAATTCAGAAGAACTTGGCTTCTCAGTTTTTTTGTGTTCATTGTTCCCTCAATAGGAATAAGATTTCCAGGGCTACTGGAAGTAAAAAAAAATCCTGAAAACATTTTTGCATAGGGTTTCATGGTCTGAAGATGTCTAGTTCTTAATGGCTTACCTGGACCCTTTTGCCAGTGGTTTTCATAATGCCTTGAATGAAAAAGTGAATTTTGTTAATGAAAATTACTTTTATTCAAATCTTTAATGACCCCATCTTCATATTGTCCTGCTCATGACAAGCATTTTTACTTCACAACAGTAGTCAGCAACTACTTGGTTGTGGGTTTTTGTTTTTTTTTTTTTAAATGATTATCCTACCGTTCTTTCAGTGTAAAGTTTAGAGGAATTAATTACAATTTTCCAACTGTCAGGTTCCTCTGAAAGTCTTTACTTATTTTTTGAAGCTTAATTAAGCTATTTTGCAGCAATATTTTGTTGATTCTTGACATTTTTCAGATTTGACCACACCTTTCTTTGCACTTTAGTGCAAATGATCCTTTTTCTTTATAACCTTGAATAATCCTGGAATGCCTGGCTTTTCCACACCACTAGCAGCTGCAATGTCTCTTAACAGCTATTGAGGTGTGTTGTGTAAGATCTATAACTTTTGTTTATTTCCTTGAGAAGTATCTATTCTTAAGAATCACAGAACAAAAGAGGAATGAAACATGTTTATGGAATGAAATCCAGTACTCAACTGACAAAAACAAAAACAAAAGATGGAGAAACCAGCACAACCCAGTATTTACTGGTTAAGGTAACATGTTCTAAGTCAGCCTAGCATCAAGTCACACACATACATCACCACTGCTGTCACAAAATAAAACCATATCAGTAATTGCTTGTTCTACATAATTCACATAGCACTCTAAATGGAAAGAACAAAAAACTTAAACTCTTGTATAATTATAATGACTGAGTTTGGCCCAGGAGAAGAGTTGAAAAAACATACATCTCTCCTTTCTTTGATAAGATGGAGGATCTGTGGGTGTGGAATGTTGAATTTGTTTTCTGATGTGATTGATAGTATTGGTTGATTTTGCTAAATTGATCTTTTTCTCTTTATCCTTTGTTACAAATAATAGATGGGGGTGGAAATAAAAGTGATACAAAACCAAGATAACAATAAAAAATACTTTTGAAAATAATATCGGATCTTTGAAGATGCTAATGTGATCTTCAGTTGACCTGATAGTTTTCTACAAGTATTTGGAAGGTCATTGGGTAGTTTGATTGTCCATATCTTTTAGTAGAAAACTTTTTTGGCATATATCTCAAATAAATGTACATATATTTGTTTTTTGGTTTTTTGTTTTTTGCTGAGGCAATTGGGGTTAAGTGACTTGCCCAGGGTCACACAGCTAGGGAATGTTAAGTGTCTGAGACCAGATTTGAACTCAGGTCCTCCTGACTTCAGGGCTGGTGCTCTATCCACTGCACCACCTAGCTGCCCCTCATATATTTGTTTTATACAGAATATGTACTACTGTACTAATTATCAAGGCCATTATAAAGTATTGTGAGATAAAATTGAAATGATATTTGGTCTTAGAGTCAGTAGGAACCACTGGAGTTTACTAAATAGAGGAATCACATGGTCAGATCTGCACTTAGGAAAACTAGGCAGTTGAGTGGCTAGAGGTTTAAGGCAAAGAGAACAGAGAGGCTGAAAAACAGAGTGGACTATTATTCACCAGTCATTTTTCCAATACTCAGATCTCTAATATTTAGGGCCCAGCTTCTGAAGTTTGCCTTTCACACCTACCAGGTGTCCAGGATAAAAGAGGGAGGGTACCCAAGTAGTTTTTAGGTTATAACAATATGGAGAAGAAGATGACGGGATGGGGAAGCAGCATTAGGATAGAAGGGGAGGTATAGACAAGCCCCACTGATGAGCTATTGTAGGTAGAGTGGAATCATAACTCTTGGGGTCAGGCTATTACCTCAGGGTGTTTGGCCTCCAATTTGGAGACAGCTGATATAAAGTATTAGACTTCTTATGCTTGGCCCCACAGGGCAAAACACAGAAAAGGTTAATGAAGTCTTAGATTTAGAGTATTTGAAATTGAAGCCATAGTCCTAGTAGTAGGTAGCAGAACTTGAATGTGACCCTCTGTTTTCATCACACTGCTCTAGGTTCCCCCTCACTAGAAGTCTTCAAGCAAAAGGCATGTTGTAGTGGGGGTAGATTGAACTAGAATTAGATCATATGTTTGCAAAACTAAACTAAATCAGGTGGATCAATAGTCCTTTAAGTGGTTAATGGTTTGATGACTGATTCTTTTACACGTTAGGGATATTGGTAAATGGCCTGACCCCCTTTCACTTGTACCTTTTGCAATTTTTTCAGAATGTTCTCTCACAAATTCTGAATTATCTGGTTTTGAACATTAAAGCTTGCCCTGAATTGTTTTATCTTACAAAGATAATATAAGTGAAAGAACTTAGCAACCTGCTAGTGCTTTTTGTTTTCTATGTAGGCTTGCACCCTAGAATTCTGGATAGTGTGGCACTGGAGCACTTCTCTTTTTCTCTGTCAGTGTTTAGCACTCTATCAGAAACATGGCCTTTTTCCAAGTAGCAAATTACTCAGCTCTATGAACATTGCTGGATGGTTTTCAGGACCTCCACATTCAGAGCTTATAATTGTGTGAAAGGGCTTTGAATGTAGATGGTTAGTCAACTCCTTGTTTGGATAAGATACTGTTCTTTTAAAAATAATACATTGGAGTTTGGATTTTTTTTTTTCCCCTTGAGGATCCATTGGCTGTTGCCAAACCCTACCTGTGGTATTTGTTTTGTTTTTGTGGCTTTTTTAGCCAGAACACTGGAAAAGCTCTTGTTATATAATATAGTTGCATTAGATATAATTTTAATTATACATTTAAATAGTGTTTTAATTTTTTCAATTACATATAAAAACAATTTTTAACATTACTTTTTTTAAAATTTTGAGTTCTAAATTATCTCCCTCCCACTATCTTTCCCCCTCCTTGAAAAGGCAAGAAATTTGAAATAGATTTATACATGTGCAGTCCGTGTAAAACATTTCCATATTTTCCATGTTTCAAAAGAAAACAGATGACAAACAAAAAAGAAAAGAAAAAATTTTTAAAGTATGATGCAATCTGCATTCAGACTCCATCAGTTCTTTCACTGGAGGTTGATAGCATTTTTCATTCAGTCCTTCAGAATTGTCTTGGATCATTGTATTACTGAGAAAAGCTTTCATTCACAGTTAATGATTGTGTAATGTTGCATACAATGTTTTGAAGTGAGTAGAACCAGAGCATTGTATGTAACATATATAAATCTATACATGTTCATATAAGTCTTTCCAGGTTTTTCTGAAACTACTCTCATCATTTCTTAGCATTTCCCAATTGATGGGCATCCTCTCAGTTTTCAATTCTTTGTCACCACAAAAAAAGCTGCTATAAATATTTTTGTCCATATAGGTCTTTCTCCTTTTCTTGTATTTCTTTGGAATACAGACCTAATAGTGGTGTTTCTGAATCTAAGAATCTGCACAATTTTATAGTTTTTTTGGACATAGTTCCACATTGATCACCAAAATAATTAGATAGTTCACAACTGCACTAACAAATGATTAGTGTCCGTATTTTGTACTACATCCTCTCCAACATTTGTCATTTTCTTTTTCTGTCATATTAACCCATCTGATAAGTGTGAGGTGGTACTTCAGAGATGTTTTAATTTGCATTGTTCTAATCAATAGTGATTTAGAGCATTTTTTCACATGATTATAGATAACTTTGATTTCTTCTGAAAACTGCATGTTCATATCCTTTGACCATTTATCAACTGGGGAATGACTTGTATTCTTATAAATTTAATTCATTTCTGTATATATTTAAGAAATGAGGCCTTTGTCAGGGAAACTTGCTGTACATTTGGATAGTTTTTGAACGAACTATGATATCCTTGGCCACAAGTGATTGGCCTTGCATTCTGCCAGGAAAAAAAAACGAGCAGATAAAGGATGTGTATTAACCCCTATTAAGGTAAGCAATTGGATAATCTGTCCATTGTAGATCTTTGTAGATCTTAGCCAGATCCTGCAGTTGGACAGTGAGCTGGGCCCACTGATAAATAAAAGGAGGCAAGTACATTTAGAGAACATGGGGAGATTGTGTAGGTGTCTCAGTGAGCCTAGACTCCTTGCTGCAGTAGCTTATCTTTTTAACTCTCATCCTCTCAATAAAGCTGTTTTTGAGCTACCCAAAAGTAAAAATCTACCTTGAAAGTTAGTGCATCCCCCTTACTATGGGCATTCAAACATATACCAGATGGTCATTTATCAGTAATATTGTAGAAGGAATTCTTTGGTTGAGTAAGATCCCTTCTGAAATCTTCTGAGGTCTTCTCCACCTCTATGTTGTGGGAAGATATAAATGAGAATTGCACAGGATAAAGTGTTTATCTTTCTCCCCAAACTCTCCCTTCTTCCTAGTTTCTTGCTTATCATCTCAGGTACTACCACTCTCAGTTTCTCAGAGTTCACAGCTTCAGTGCCATCCTCTACTGATCATTCTCACTAGCCCCATAATAGCCCATCTGTTACCAGATCCTCACAACATCCCTCATATACATCCTTCTGTCTATTCCTACAACCATCACCCTGGTGTGGGCTCTTATCATCTCTTACCTGGAATTAGCCTTCTAATTGATCTCCCTGCCTCAAAGTTCTCCCCACTCCAAGCAGTCCTCTACTGAAATTTCTGAGTGATTTTCCTAAAATTTAGATTTGACTATGTCTCTGTCACTATCTCTCTTTCTCTCCCTCTTTCTGTCTCTCCCTTCTTCCCTCCCTCCCTCCTTCTCCTCTCCCTCAGACATAAACACTACAGTGGATCTCTATTCCCACCAGAATCAAATATAAAATCTTCTGGTTAAAAGTTTTCACAACTTGTCCCCTTCCAACCTCTCCTCTCTTTTTTATAATCTTACTCTCTTCCATTCCCTATACACAACATTCCATCTCCCTACCCAGTGCATTTGTACTAGCCATCCCCTGTACCTGGAATTCTCTAGCTTTTCATTTCCTGGCTTGTTCTTTGACTTCATTTCAGCTCAGATCTCTCCTACTCCAAGAAGTGTTTGCTCTTCTGCATTTACTTTAAATTGTAGAGAAGTTGGGGACCTGCATAATTAGAGGGAATTTTCTTACCTGAGAGTTCCTTTGGAAATACAGGTCTAACCCTAATCCTTATCTTTTAAGATCCCTTGAAAATAATTGGAAAAACTTCCAAAAAGTTACAGGTGTTTTCGAATTCACTACTTTTTTAGTTTTGATCCTAGACTTTGCAACTATTTCATGTTTTGGGTTTCTGAGATCATAAACTGAATTTCCATAGTCAGTTATTAAAAGTTAAAGACTAGAAACTTGATTTGTCATGCCTAGTCCAGCATACAGTCAAAATTTTTGTCCTAAGGATTTTAACATAATTAACATGTAGTGGATATCCTGCCATCTAGGGGAGGGGTGGGGAATAGGGGGGGGAAAATTTGTAACAGAAAGCTTTGTAAGGGTTAATGTTGAAGAATTACCCATATATGTTTTGCAAATAAAAAGTTTTAATTAAAAAATTTTTTTTGTCTTATTGCCAATGAATTCTGTTTTTGTTTTGTTTTAAAGCTTTTTATTTGCAAAATATATGTATGAAAAAATGCAAATTAGGCAATTTTCCTCACAAAAATATATCTCAGATGTATCTGTCAATTCAACCACAATAATTTGGATAAGTTATTGAGGATGACTAAAATATACGTTGTATGTTGTCTCTATAACCTCAGGGTCCCATATTCTTTCTCTGTTTCATTAACCAGTGTAAAGAATGATAAAGAGATTTATTTATGTAGGAGTAAAAAAGGAAAAATATGTATGGGTAATTGACCCTTATAAATCTTTCCGTTACATATTTTTCCCTCCTTCCCCCCACCCCTCCCCTAGATGACAGGAAGTCGTCTACTACTACATGTTAATTATGTTAAAATACTTGACAAATCGAACATGTGTATACATATTTTTACAGTTATCTTGCTGTATCGGATCTACAAGAAAAAAAAAATCTGAGAAGTAAAACATAATGCAGGCAAACATCAATAGAGAGCATGAAAATGTTATGTTGTGGTCCACATTCATATCCCTCTCTCTGGGTGTATATGGCTTTCTTCACTGAATAGCTGGAACTGGTTTGAAACATTTCATTGTTGAAGAGAGCCATGTCCATCAGAATTGGATCATTCTATAGTCTTGTTGTTGCCATCTATAATGATCTCCTGGTTCAGCTCATTTCCCTCAGCATCAGTTCATGCAAGTCTCTCCAGGCCTCTCTGAAATCATCCTGCTGGCCGTTTCTTACCGAACAATAATATTCCATAACATTTATATACCATAATTTGTTCAGCCACTCTCCAATTGATGGGCATCCATTCAGTTTCCAGTTTCTAGCCACTACAAAAAGGGCTGCCACAAACATTCTTGCACATGTGGGACCCTTTCCTTTAAAATCTCCTTGGGGTATAGGCCCAATAGAAACACTGCTGGGTCAAAGGGTATGCACAGTTTGATAACTTTTTGAGCATAGCTCCAAATTGCTCTCCAGAATGGTTGGATCCGTTCACAGTTCCACCAACAATGTATCAGTGTCCCAGTTTTCCCACATCCCCTCCAATATTCGTCATTATCTTTTCCTGTCATTTTAGCCAATTTGTCAGGTGTGTAGTGGTACCTCAGAATTGTCTTAATTTTCATTTCTCTGATCAATAGTGATTTGGAGCATCTTTTCATATGACTAGAAATAGTTTTGATTTCATAATCTGAAAACTGTTCATATCCTTTGACTATCAGTTGGAGAGTGGCTTGAATTCTTATAAATATGAGACAATTTTCTATATATTTTAGAAATGAGGCCTTTATCAGAACCCTTAAATGTAAAGATAATTTCCCAACTTATTGCTTCTCTCCTAATCTTGCCTGCATTAGCTTTGTACAAAACCTTTTTAACTTAATATAATCAAAATTATCTATCTGGTGTTCAGTTAAGAGTTCTAGTTCTTTGAACACAAATTCCTTCCTTCTCCACAGATCAGAGAGGTAATTATCCTATGTTCCTCTGATTTGCTTACAATATCACTCTTTATGTATAAATCATGAACCCATTTAGATCTTATCTTGGTATGTGGTGTTAGGTGTGGGTCAAGCCCTAATTTCTTCCATACTAGTTTCCAATTTTCCCAGCAGTTTTTGTCAAATAGCATGAACTTATCCCCAAAGCTGGGGTCTTTGGGTCTGTCAAACACTAAATTACTATAGTCATTGACTACTTTGTCCTGTGAATCTAACCTATTCCCATGATTGACTACTCTATTTCTTAGCCAGTATCAAATGGTTTTGATGACTGCTGCTTTATAATATAGTTTTAGATCTGGTACAGCAAGTCCACCATCATCAGCCTTTTTTTTTTTCATTAATTCCCTTGAAATTCTTGACCTTTTATTTCTTCCAAATGAACTTTGCTACTATTTTTTCTAGATCTGTAAAATAATTCCTTGGGAGTTTGATTGGTATGGCACTAAATAAGTAAATTAGTTTGGGTAGTATTGTCATTTTTATTATATTTGCTCGGTCTACCCATGAGCACTTGATGTTTTTCCAATTGATTAGGTCTGACTTTATTTGTGTGGAAAGTGTTTTGTAGTTTAGTTTGTATAATTCCTGGCTTTTCCTTATGCCAATGAATTCTGTGAAAGACTACTAATGGTTTCCTCAGCATCCATTAGTGTACCCGTGCAACTAAGAAACACAAGGAAGAAATTGGGGTACATGTTTACCTGCCTGTGAGGTACCTCTTTCAAGGTAAGGGATAACTAGATTGGTTGACTTCAACTCCTTAAATGTCTGGTAAAATCAGAGTTTCTTGCCTTGGATTTCAGATGACCTAGTGGCATTATATCATCTGCTATTGCCTTGTCTGACTGCCTTGGTGAAATTTGATTCCTTTGTCTTCCTTCCATCCTGTCGCTAGTCTTGTGCTTGTCCAGTTTTGCTTTTTACCCCAGAAGGTGGAGACAGAGAACATTGAAAGTAAGGGAGAAACTAAATTTGGCTTCAGATAACATCTGTTATTTACCTCCAGTAGAAAGAGAATTAGGGAATATCCTCTATTTTGGTTGTATCAAAAAAGGAACATTTTAGTCTATGAAAGATCTGGAGACTAGCTATTGGACTTCCAGTTTATCCCTTCCTCTCTCTCTCTCCCCCCCCCCCCATATTTGTAATACTATATATTTAAACTTTGTTACACAGCTTTCTGCAGGGGGCATGAGTGGGTACATAGAGAACAACACCACTTGTTCTTAAGCACTCTGGAGAAAGACATTTTGAAGTTTGTGGTTGTGGCACCAGGATATTGACAAGCTGAGCACATCTAAGAAGGCAAGATGGAAAGGGAATTTGAAATCTGAAACCACTGCAATAAAATCAGATGAAGGAACAGCATTTTTCGCCACAAAACAAGACTTAGGGAGGACAAATTTTGGAAGTGTTCTCTTGTAGAATAACGTCAAGTTATTTTGTTTCACCCTAAAGGGAGTAGCCACAGAAAGGCAGATTTTGGTTCAGTACAAGAAGGAATTTCAGAACAATTACATTTGTTTCCAAATGGAATAATGGGTAGGCTGCCTCAAAAGGCAATGTTTTACCTACACTGGAAATTTTCAGGTAGAGGTTTGATGACTACATGGCATAGTATCCTAGTTAGAGCTGGAAAGGACTTTAAAAGTAGTCTGGTACAACCCCATTATTTTTTCACTGAAAAAACTGAGGCCTATTCTCCAATTGATAAATGGTCAAAGGATATGAACAGACAATTTTCAGATAATGAAATTGAAACTATTTCTAGTCATGTGAAAAGGTGCTTCAAATCACTATTGATCAGAGAAATGCAAATTAAGACAACCCTGAGGTACCACTACACACCTGTCAGATTGGCTAAAATGACAGGAAAAGATAATGATGAATGTTGGAAGGGATGTGGGAAAACTGGGAGACTGATACATTGTTGGGGAAATTGTGAAATTCTGGAGAGCAATTTGGAACTATGCCCAAAGGGTTATCAAACTGTGCATACCCTTTGATCCAGCAGTTTTTCTACTGGGTCTTTATCCCAAAGAAATCATAAAAAGGGAAAAAGACCCACATGTGCAAGAATATTTGTGGCAGCCCTTTTTGTAGTGGCTAGAAACTGGAAACTGACTGGATGCCCATCAATTGGAGAATGGCTGAATAAATTATGGTATATGAATGTTATGGAATATTATTGTTGTATAAGAAACGACCAACACGATGATTTCAAAGAAGCCTGGAGAGATTTACATGAACTGATGCTGAGTGAAATGAGCAGAACCAGGAGATCATTATACGTAGCAACAGTAAGATTATATAATGATCAATTCTGATGTGGCTGATGATGGATGTGGCTCTCTTCAACAATTAGATGATTCAGACCAGTTCCAATGATCTTGTGATAAAAAGAGCCATCTACACCCAGAGAGAGGACTGTGGGGACTGAGTGTGGTTCACAGCATAACATTTTCACTCTTTTTTGTTGTTATTTGCTTGTATTTTATTTTCTTTCTCATTTTTTTCTGGTTTGAGTTTTGTGCAGCAAGATAATTGCATAAATATGTATGCATGTATTGGATTTAACATTTCTACCATATTTAACACATATTGGACTACTTGCCATCTAGGGGAGAGGGGGGAATTGAAACACAAGTTTTTGCAAGGGTTAATGTTGAAGAATTATCCATGCATATGTTTTGAAAATAAAAAGCTTTAATTGAAAAAAGAAAAAGAAAAAACCTGAAGTCCAGGGAAAGGGAGTAAGTTGTCCAATGGTCATACAGGTAGTGGGATTTGAACCCACAACCTCTGACTCCAAATGTAGTGCTTTTTCCACTATACCACAGTGCCTCTGTTTTGTTGTTTACAGACAATAAATACTTCAGAAAGATGTTAGACCTAGATTATAGACTTCTAGATCTAGAGCCAGAAATATCCCTAACAGAGGGGGAAGCTATGACCCAGAAAAGTGGCAGACCTGGGATTCTGGTTCTATGGCTCTTTAGCTCAGCACCCTTCCCAATGTACCATACTGCTTCCCAGTTTCTGGTGTCCTTTCTAGCTCTCATTTTACATTTCTATTAGCAGAATCATTGACATTCTCCATCTTATTGGTTTGGAACATTCTGCAGTCTTAGATCACTTTCACTAGGCTCTGAATTGAGTAAAAAGGAAACCTCAAGTATGGGGATGTTGCTGAGTGATGGTGGGAATGGGGAGCAAGGAATAACCCCACTATCCCTCCAGAACTGTTGTGTCATGGAAGCATGAAGGAATATACTGAAATACTGGAAGGGATGACCAAGGATGCAGTATCCTCTGGGAAGAGCCACAAGATGGAAGTAGCACTAGAGGAGAAGGCCTAAGCAGAAACTCTGGAGAATGAAATGCCAGAGAGCACCATGGAAAGGGGCTTTAAAAAGGGATTCATTAAAGTTTTCCCAGACTTCTCTGATTCTATCCCTTTTGTTCAGCTTGTCCAGCTCTGAGAGGATTTTTTGGTTGGTTTTTTTTGTTGTTGTTGTTGTTTTCCTGAGGTAATTGGGGTTAAGTGACTTGCCCAGGATCACACAACTAGGAAGTGTAGTGTCTGAGATCATATTTGAACTCAGTTCCTCCTGACTTCAGGGCTAGTGCTCTAATCCACTGCACCACCTAGCTGCCCCTGAGAGTTGATTTTTAAATTTACACCTCGAGAATTGACAAACATTACAAATCACAACTTGATTGCTTGTTTTGTTATCTAGACTAAAGAAAGTGCTGGAGAAAATGTTAATGACGCACATTAAATTTCCAAGTGTTTCATGTGTACTCTTTTTTTTCCTGGAGCGCTGGTTGTTAAACATTTATTAGCACAACACAAAGGGTTGAGGAGTGTCTTTCTAGTGCTATGGCTCATAAACCACTTCAGTGATCTTACTCCCCTTAATTATCAAATGATTTCAGTTGATAACTAAGCCAGGCTTAGCTTTTAGGAAAGGGTATTTTACTATAATGATAAAATCTTCCTCAAAATCTGTGACAGTACTTAACAAGTTCAGGGGAAATCTCAAGCTTCGAAAGCTTGTTTGTTTCCTTCTTTCCTATCTTTCTACCTCCTTCTCTTCCTTCTTCTCAGCTCTGAATGCATACCCTTCCAGTTTTTGCCACCAGGCATTCTGACCTGAACTGCCAGAACCCACAGGAAGAAGGCCAACTCCCACCCCCTGAAGTTCATACTGTCCTCTCATGGGAGGTAATAATATTAAGTAAGACCAAGGTGTTTTCCTCCCAAGCTATCCTTCTCAGGAACAGATCTTTCTCCCCTCTGCCACCAGAAGGTAGCTCTAATCTCCACTGGCTTAATGTTTATGGACAACTCACAGTTATGGACCAAGTTTCCTCAACCAATCAGAACAGACCTTCTGATGGACCTAGATGAAATGTCTTTGATGTGAGAGTCAGTTGATTGTAGGTTTTATCATTTTGTCACTTACATTAAGTTGAATGGAATGTGTGTTTGTTGTTTTTTGTTTTTTGTTTTGTTTTTGTTTTTTTAATTCTTCCCATGGTTCCTATTTTATTAAAGGCTGGCTCTAGGGAGAACAGAGTCTTCTGATTGGTCATGCTCTGTGGGTTGTCCATAAAATAACAAGCCAATGGAGATTCAAGCTAGTGTCTGGTGGCAGAAAGTAGAAAGAATTTCCCCTGAGAAAAAAGTACATGGGGAAAAAGGAGAGCCCTTGGGAAGCTGAGAAGAGAACTCAGTTTCATTCCCTCTTCAAGTAGACATGAAATGGTCCATCAGGAGGTCTGTTTTGATTGGGTGAGGAAATTTGGTCCATAATTGTGGGCTGTCCATAAACATTGTCAGTAGAAATTACAGCTATTTTCTGGTGGCAGAACTGCCCCTAAGAAGGAATAGTGGGGCTGGGATAGAGGGAAGGAAGGGATAGAACTTTGGCCTTAGTGTGCTGCCTCCATTCCCTCCAGACAAGGATTACTATGTCTTGAGGAAGAAGTAAAAATCTGGGAGAGAAGTGAGTATGAGTACAACAACAGGGCAGATGGCAAGATGCCTGGGCTCTGGGATCAGGACAATTCCCCTTGTGTTCCAGGGCAGCTCCACCTGAGCCCAAGAGCAGAATCAGAGTAGCTCCTATGAAAACATGATTTCACATATTATCAGCTACTATTTTCTTTACTCTTTCCTTCCAAATAATCTCTGCCCTTGGGAAGGAAAAGATGGCCACTTTTCATTTCTTTGACTCCTCTCCCTCAGCCCAGACCAGAAGTCAAGGTTCCTGTTTGAACTGAGTCTCTAAGGAAGTCAGGGATTCTAAGAGGTGGAGATAAGAATTGAGGGCATTTCAGACACAGGGGACAGCCAGTGCAAAGTTACAGTGACAAGACATTTGTGAAGAACAGCAAAGAAGCCAAGAGAGACAGAAAGGAGCTGGCTTTCAATTCCAAACCAAAGAATTTCTGTTTTAGCCTTTAGGTAATAGGGAACCATTGGAGTAGATTGAGTAAGGGTGAAAGGGGTATACCATGGTCACATTTGTATTTTAGGAAAGTCATGTTGGCAGTTGTGTGGCAGGGAGACCAGGTCAGGGGCTAGTGCAGTAGTCCAGGTGAGAGGTGCTAAAAGCCTAATGTAGGCTAATAACTGTCAGAGCTAGCTAGAGATGTGGAGAAAGAAAGAAAATGACAAGATTTGTAACTGATGGCATACGTAATATATCTTTTACACCAGAAGGTTTTCCTTTTTCACTTCAGTCTCTTTTTCTTATCTAGAAGGGAGAAGATGGTTTTTGACAGCCACTTACATATTTATAAATGTAAAATATATTCAGTGCAAATAAACTTAGCTGCTTGAAAAGGCCCATACTTTGTGCAGGTAGGGGGTTTTCAATTATTGGCATTCTTGCTATTTCTGGTCATTGGGACTGAAAGACTGAAGAAAGTGCATATTTGCATTTTCTGACTTGGCTTATTTAACTATTTTTAAAATAAATTTTTACTAGTATCTTTTGTTTTTATGTTGATTTTCATTCATTTCACTCATGTCCAACTCTTCATGACCCCATTTGGGGTTTCCTGGTAGATCCTGGAATGGTTTGCCATTTCCTTTTCCAGCTCATTTTAGTGATGAGGAAACTGAGACAAACAAGATTAAGGGGCTTAAATGATCAATCACACAGCTGGTAAATGTCTGAGGCCAAATTGGAATTCAGGAAGATAAATCTTCCTAACTCCAAGCCTGGCACACTATCCACTGTGGGCGTACCTAGCTTTCTTTGTTTTTATGTCACCTACCTTTCTGCTTCATCTTTTATCACAAAACATAAAACAATTTAGCAAAACTCACCAATTCATTTTAAAAGCATGGTATTATGTAGTATCCCATACTCATAATCCTCCCTCTGCAAAGTAGAGGACACTTCTCATATTTCTAGGGGCCAAACTTGGTCACTATAATTATCAAAGCACTCAATTGTGATTTTGTGGTGGTTATTCTATTTGCATTGTTGTAGTCATTGTGTATCTTGTGTTCCTGATTCTGCTGACTTCATTTTGTACCATTTCGTATATGTGCTTATTTAATATCATACTTGATTTAGTATATTTCCAAACTGGAAACTAAGGGAATACCCATCTATCAGGGAATGGCTAAACAATTTGTGAGATATGAATGAATTAAAATATTATCGCACCATAAAAAATGATAGTTGAAATGACAAGTGAAACTGGAAAGACCTCTATGACATGGTGCAGAATGAAGTAAACAGAACATGAACAATTTAACTTTAACAATGACACCAGACAACTGCAGATGAAATACTCTATCCAACTCACACCAGAGAGGTTTCAGACTTCAAATGAAGAATGAGACATCTATTTTTGGAGAATAGCCAATATGGCAACTTGATTTGCTGGACAATGGATATTTCTGATGACGGTTTTCTTTTTGTTGTTTTTCAGTGGGAAGTGGAATAGTGGGCAGGAGAGAGAATGTTTGTAAAATAAATTTTTTTAAAGAAAAAGATTTAGTAATGATGATAATAAAGAATCAGAGATTTAAAGCTAGAAGGGATCTGAGAAGTCATCCAGTACAATCCTTTCATTTTTTGCAAATGAATAAGACTGGGGCTTAAGAAGTTCAGGGACTTTGTGGTCACAGACCTAGCAGGCTTTAAATTGGATCTCAAGTTATCTGACTCCAAACCCGGTACTCTTCCCATCATACCACATTGCCTTAGCTTTGTTTGTGTGTAATTTTCTTCCTAGAACCTCAAACTGTGTGATTACCACATACCCTGATATCCCTAGAAATTTGACAAAAAGCATTTCTAGACACCACTTTTTTTCTGCATGAAACTATGAGTCTCTTTCATAGGGTGAGGGAGAGAAAGACAGAGACAGAGAAGGAGAAATGGATGAAATGTATAAAGTTTCAGATGTTACTTTCAAAATTATTCTACTTCTCTCTTTCCTTTAGAACTTCTGTTCTCTTCTGTATATTTTTAATGTTACAGTGGCCTTCTTTTTGTTGTTTTTGTTAAGTCATGTCCAACTCTTAATGACCCCATTGGTGTTTTCTTGACAAAGATACTGGAGTGGTTTGCCATTTCCTTCTCAAGCTCGCTTTAAAAAATAAAGAAACTGAAGCAAATACGATGAAGTGACTTGCTCAGGTTCACCCAGCTAGGAAGTATTTGAGATCAGATTGCAACTCAGAAAGATGAGCCTTTCTGACTCCAGGTCCAGTCTATCCACTGCACTACCTAAGCTGCCCTTGGCCATCTTTTTAAGGCATGATTATCGCCATCCCCACTCCTCAAGTTAAACACCAAGAGAAAGGAAAAACACTCTTGTAACAGACATGGTGGAGCAAAAGGAATTCCCACAGTGCTCATGTCCAGAAATGTGTCTCTTCGTCTTGTGTCCATCATGTCTCTCAGAAGGCAGGTAATATGCTTCCTTATAGCTCCTCCTCAGGAGACTTGGCTAGTCACTGTTTTCCTCAGAGTTCTTAACTCTCTCAAAGATACTTTTATTTGCAGTAAATTTAGTTCAGTCTGCATCAATTCATACAATCTAAGATTCCCTGAAATTATCACTTTCATCATTTGTTGTGACAAGTAATATTTCATTACATTCGTGTTCAGCCATTTCCCAATTATGTAAGAGGCATTCACAATCTTCCCTTAACATTCCTTGCTTTTTCTTTTATCTTTGCTTTTCTTCTCCTCCCTTCTTTTTTTTAACCCCTTAAAGATCAGAAAGTTTATCTTTCCTGTGACCAGTACTATCTTCCCTCTTAACTCCTCTCCCCACCCCATCCCCATCTGATTGCTTATTGAGTTTGAAGTATTTCTACCCCAAGCTCTGTGTGTGTGTGTGTGTGTGTGTGTGTGTGTGTGTGTGTGTGTGTGTTTAATTCTCCTTTGTTCATTTCAGAGGAGATTCACCTCATATACCCTCCTCCAACCCTTTCCTTGATGTTTGTATATTCTTCTCATGCCCCCCAATTACCAATAACAGGTTTTATCTCTCAGAAACATTCAGCTTTGCAAGGCAAGTTATTCTTGGTTGTAAGCTTATCACGTTTGCCTTTTAGAATGTTACTTTCCAAGATTTCCCATTTTTAGTAAAAACTTGAAAGATCTTGTATGATCCTGACCATGGTTCCTTGGCACTTGAATTGCTTCTTTTTTTTTTTTAATATTGGCTTTTTATTTAAATATATACAAATATATAAATATATACAAATAGAGTTTTCAACATTAACCCTTGCAAAACCTTGTATTCCAAATTTTTCTCTTTCCCTTCTCCCCCATTCGCTCCCCTAGACAGTAAGTAATCCAATATATGTTAAAGATGTACATTGAATTGCTTCTTTCTGAATGCTTATATTATTTTTCTTTTTGGCTATAACATTCCTGGGACTTTTCCTTCTGTGACTCCTTTTAGAAAGTGATTGGGAGATTCTTTCTGGCTTTACTTTGCCCTGTGGTTCTAATAAATCCAGGCAATTTTCATTTATGATTTCTTGAAATAAAATGTCTAGACTTTTTTTTTTTTAAATCATAGTTTTTTTGCTTGCCATCTTTGGAAGGAGGGAATTTGGAACTCAGAATTTTTTTAATGAATGTTTTAAATTTTCTTTACATGTAATTAGGGGAAAATAAGATTTTTTTTAAAAAAGAAAAATATTAGAACACAAGGTTTTGCAAAGTTGAATGTTGAAAACAATCTTTGCATGTATTTGGAAAATAAAATGCTTTTTAAAAAGGAAAAGAAAATAGAAAAACATTGAAAGACATTCATGAAGTAGTAAAGAGTGAAACAAGCAGAACCAAAAGAACATTATTGCAATATTATAACTGTGAATAACTAAGCTATTCTGAGTATTATAAATTCAAATTAGTTGCATCAAATCAATTATAAAGAACCTATGAAGGAAGATGCTATCAGTCTCCAAAAAGAAGTATTCATAAAATGGTTTTACATATGGATGTAGGTGTGGGTGGGTGTGTCACGTAAAATTTGAATATCACCAAAAATTAATTTTTTAAATCATAATTTTTGGGGATTTCAATGCATTTTAAATTACATTTCCTTGACCTGTTTTCCAGGTCAGTTGTTTTTTATATTTGGCATGATATCTCTTAAATTTCTTTTTCTTTTTTTTTCTTTTGATTTTGTTATAATATTTCTTTCTGTGTCATAGTTATTGATTTCTCATGTATACATATATTTGACTTGTCAAGTCTTTTAATATAATTAACATGTAGTGGACTTCCTGCCATCTAGGGGAGGGGAAGGGAAGGGGGGGGGGAATTTGTAATGGAAAGCTTTGTAAGAATCAATGTTGAGGAACTTACCCATACATATGTTATGCAAATAAAAAGCTTTGATAAAAAAATTTTTTTTAAGAAAAAGAGTTATTGATTTCTATTTGGCATATCCTACTTTTCAGAGTTCATTCTTTGAATAAGGCTTATTACCACTTTCCTTATTATTTTTCCTCCACAGCTTTCATTTCATTTTTTATCTCTTGCTTCATTTCTTCTAGATGTTCATGTAGCCCTTGTAGACATTTTTTTTTCCCTTTGTGTCTCCATAGATAGGCTCCTTTTGGAGAGTTCTCTGCATTTGCAAAAATTTTGTATTAGTTGGTGTTTTGGTTTTTAGCTCTTTGGATTTTAGCTCCTCAATTGGGGCTTCATGCTAGAATCAGGTTCTACCTTCTGCTGTGCTTTCTGATCTCAGCCTGAATCCCTGCATAAACTTGTCTCATTCTGAGTATTGGTACCACTCACATTATTCTTATAGTATTCTTTCATGCTCTTATAATCATCCTCTTACCAGCCTTTTGCTTCCATACATATCAACAACAACAACAGCAACCACCATTTGATAAGTACTTACTCTGTACAGGGCACTGTGCTTAGTGATAAGGAATACTAAGAAAGGCAAAAACCAGTCCCAGCCCCCAAAGACCTCAACAATCTAATGGAGAAGAAAATATGCAAGCCACTATGTACATACAAGGTATACGTACATAGTATAAATAGGTAATTTGAGAAGGAATAGCTGGGGTGGGGTGGGGGGGGGACCAGAAAAGGCCTTTATTAGAAAAAGGGTTTTGCATTGAATCTTGAGGGAAGCCAAGAGGGAAGGATGAGGAGGGAGAACAGTCCAGAAATAGAGAACAGCCAGTGAAAAGTCATGAAGTCGGGAGGTATGGAGTATCTTGTTAAAGGAACGGCAGGACCAGTGTCTCTGAATCATAGAATGCATGGAGGGAAGCAAAATGTAAGAAGACAGAAAATGAGAGAAGGGTCCAGATTGTGAAAGGCTTTAAAAACCAAACCGAATTTTACATTTAATCCTGGAGGTAATAGAGGGCCACTGGAGTTTACTGAGTAAAAGGGTAACATGTTCAGACCTGTGCTTTGGACAAATCACTTTTGAACTGAGTGGAAGAGGGGAAGATGAATTGAACTAGGGACACACTTGAGGTAGCTCCCTACCAACCAGAAGGCTATTTTCAGGAGTCCAGGTGGGAGGGGAGTAGTGGCAGTGTGAGTAGAAAGAAGTAATATCAGATATATAAATGTAAAAGTGACATACTTAGCAACTTATTTAATATACAAGGTGAATCCGAGTGAGAAATTGAGGATGGTGGTATGCTTAAAGTATATAAGAAGTTTGCAAGAAGGGAAGAAAGATAACAAAATTTGGTTTGTCAGGTTTTGGTTGTATCAGGTTTCAGATGTCCATGTCATCCACTTTGAGATAACAATTGGCACTGTGAAGCTGAGGTCAGTAAGTTTAGGAATAGATAAATAGATCTGAGAAAATATCTGCATAGAGATGATAATTGAATCCATGGGAACTGATGAGATCATGAAGAGAGAGAAAGAGGAGATAAAGGTCAAGGATAAGTCCTTAGGCGGCTTTTTAATCTTTTTTTTTTTAATTACATTTTTTTTTTGATGCCTTTTGTCTTTGCAGCACTGTCATTTTGGAGGAAGAAGACTTTCCTTTGTGACAAAGAAAAATAATTCAGAAAAAAACCCAGTATAAAGACCACACCTGGCCATGTTGTAGCAGGTCCCTACCTCTTTGCCATGAGGAGGGAAGTTTTGTTATCTTTTCTCTGGATCTTTCATTGGTTTTTCAATTTCTTAGAATTTTACTTCTTTTTAGTGAATTTTAGATTTTCATTGTCATCATATATACTTATCTTTTGATTCTGTTTATTTCATTCTGTGTGAACTTTTACAGATTTTTCCATGTTTTCTAAAAATTGCTCATATTTGTTGATATGTTCATTGTTAATAATATTCCTTTATTTTATTCATGTACCATAGTTTTTTCAACCATTCCCCAATTGATGGATATCCACTTTGTTTCTAGCTTTTTTCTACTACAAAACTCTACTATTAATATGTTTATATATTTTAGACCTTTCTTTTTGTCTTTAACTTCCTTGGGCTATATGCCCAGAAATGGACAGTTTCCCCACAGCCCCATCAATAGTGATTCTTCCTGATTTTTTGTTGTTGTTGTTCTTACTGGAAATTCCTCACTAATGGAGAATAATTGCAATCCCTAGCATGAATGGAATTTAATGGGATAGGGGTGTGCCTGTCTTCCCACAGTCCTTTTGATATTGATTGTTCTACTTTTTTTGTCATCTACCTGTGTAAGCATGGATCAGAGGCCACTTAACTTTTCTCAGCCCCAGTTTCCTCATTTGTCAAATGAGAATCTTATAGTACCTGCACCTAAAAATAATTAGTAGGTTCAAATGAGATATGTATGCAAGCCTTAAAGTGCTATATAAATATCATTTGTAATTTATGACTCATGTCTGTACTGCCTAAAAATTTATCTTTATTCAGGAAGTATTATTTTAAATTTAGTGATGCAGTTAGTTTTCTATTTGTTAGTCAGTCACACTTAAGAACTATGATCAATGCAATGGCCAACCACAATTCCAAAGGACTTGTGAGGAAACATTCTGCCCACCTCCAGACAGGTGACAAACTCACGAAAAATGAGACACGCATTTTGGGGCATGGACAATGTGGGGGGTTTTCTTGCTTGTTTTTTAAAAATATTATATAATTTGCTTGATTATATTTGTTATAAGGGTTTCTTTTTCAGTGGGGGGGAGGCAAAGAAGACAGATTTTTATTAACTGGAAAAAAAATTTTTTTTAATTGAAAAATGTCAGAATAAGAGCAGAGAAAGAGCCTAAACTAGCATGGTGACTGAATGTAGGTAAGAGAAAATGTAATAAAGGTGGTGTGTGAAGGTAGAAATGACAAGATTTGGCAACTAATTGGATGTATAGAGTGAATAAGAACAAGAAGCTGAGTATGATACAAAGGTCACAAACATGTGACAAATTTGGAAGAAGGGAAAAGGTAGCCAGTTCTATTTGGACATAATGAGTTGGAAATGCCTATTGTAGTTGATGATGCAGTTGGAGAAATGAAGAGAGAAGCTAAAATCAAATAACAGATCTTTGAGTTAGGTTAGGGACAATTATCTTGAATAATTGAAGTGTCCAAATAGAAGTCTATACAAACAAGGAGGAAGGAGTGGACAAGAGTTGATGATACTTGAACCTCATTCTTAACTGAACTTGTCAAAGTTCAGTTAGCTACAGAATTGCATTTCACTCAACAGAGAAATAGGAAGGAATAGAGAGAAGGGGAAATTAGAGAGTAGATTAAGGGAGAAATTTGTTCTAAACAAGACATACTCCAAGGTTGTGCAAAAATATCTCTAGTACCTCTTTTTGTGGTTGCAAGGAATTGGAAACTGTGGAAGTGGCCATCATTTGGGGAATGACTGAACAAGTTATGGAGGTGATGGAATTATGTGGTAAGGTGACAAAAGGGGTCAGTTTCAGAAAAGCCTGGGAAGACTTATATGAACTGATGAAAAGTGAAGTGAGCAGAACCAGAAGAATTTCTACAACAAGTAAACAACTTAACTTTGAAAGACTTGGATAACATGCTAGAGGGGAGGATTGCAGATTGAAACAAGTTTTTTTGGACACAGCCACTGCAGAAGTTATTTTGCTTAATTATGCATATTTGTAACAGGGTTTTCAGGGTTTTTTTAATTTCTTTCTCAATTAGGGGGAGGAAGATGAGAAGTAGATCATTTATTTCTTTAATTTTGCTGATTGAAAAAATTATCTTCATTTTTAAAAAGAGGAAGGAAGAAAACAGGAAAGAGTGATCTATTGATATTATTGTATTGTAGTAGTCCATAAGGTTGAGGATTAAAAAGAGGGCCATTAAATCTGACGTAGATAGAACAACTTAGAATATAGGCCGAGCAGCTTTCTGTTTTATTTGCTGCTTGTTCATCAAGTTCTACAGCTATCTGGACTAACTAAGATTTCTTCCAGTTTTTATTGGATTTACCCTCACTCTGACCTTACAGATTTTAACCAGAGTATGGCAGCCTTGTTTCCTATTCTTTAATTACTTCCTATCCACGTTATTTGCAGATTGGCTTCTGTCCCACTTATTGTTAAATGGATACCTCCTTTACACCATGAATACTTGGCGAGTGTTGCAGAACTTGCTTGTTGGGTTGGAAATAGATGATTCAACCACTGTTAGAATAGCCTTGGTCTCTGCTGTTTGGAGGTTTGCTTGCTTGTATATGTGTGGGGAGAGGGGTGTTAGTTACAAAACATTCCATTACAAAACATTGATTAAGCACTGTGCTAAGGACCACAGGGGATACAAAGAAAGGCAAAGGACTATCTAGTCTCTGCAAGCTCACATTCTATAAAGAGAGAAGAGGTCAGAAGACAGCCCTGTGGGACACCCATTATTTACAGACATGACTTCACCCAGAAGGATGAGGAATTTTCACTGGTGGCAGTGGGGGATGGGGAGGGGGTGTTGGTTCACGTTTGCTGAGTGTTTTTTGAAGCACAGGCCTTTTCTGCCTTCTAAAGAATTGAGAATGAGAAATTATATTGTGGCTGGCAGCAAAAAAAGAGTAAACTCCAAAAACAGGGGTTCCAGATTCCTGTCCTGTTTTACCCTCCCCCTGCCCACTACTTTTAGTACTAATTATCTTTCCCACGTGGTAAGAATCAAGGCAAGAGATCAAGGGAGCCATTGGTTCTGTTCATCGATTGAAGCAGGGAAGGATTCTGCTACTCCCGGGATGAGCAAGGAGAATTTACCTCATGCTAGAAGCAAAAGGAATAGAGCTTTCCAGACACATTGTAAAAGCAACATGGTTTATTGGTAATGACAGTTTCTGATAATTTATATGAGAGACAGAAAATAGTCATGTGTTAATGGGAAAGATCTGAAGTATAAAACTTCAGTGGAAACTAAAATCTCTCTGTCAGGCAGTCCTCTGGCTGAGGGAATAGATGGGGGGAGCTGGATTGAGATTTAAATTTAGAATTTGCTTTAGTGGCAAGTATCTTTTAGCTGCCTATTTTAAACTTAGAGAAACCAATCCCTTCTCAACTATAGTGCTCTAGATATAACCTTTTTCTCTTTCTATATGAAGGAGATCTCCTTGGATTTCTGCCTTGGGATCCAGTATGTACAAATTGCATTATGGCTGTTTTGAGTTGTAGCTGTGCCTTATTAGCATTACTGTGTCATCTTTGACAAGTGTTACCACTGATACCAGTAAGAGTATTGAGGTCACTGGGCTTTTGCTTTCATTAAAGCTTTATTATGCAGGTGGATGTTTTTGTACATTGGCTTTGTTTTACAAAACAGTGGCATGAAATTAATCTAAAGGAGAATTTCCATTTCAAACTTGTTTTCTAGGCTTTGCATACTTTGATAAGTATATGCACAAAACAAACAAACCCAAAACACCTTTTAGATTGCTTCTTGTTAGAGCTTAGTAATCTAGAATTCATTTGGTCTCCTTTATCTTTAGTGGCATTTTTGCTATAATGAAAGTGATCTGTTGGATATTTGGGAGGGAAATATTTGCAATTTGTCTTTTAATGGTGAATGGTTTCCTGAATGCTAGGCCATGGTGACATTTCAGTCTGATGCGGAGAAAACCAATAGAATGAACACATTATATTCTGTTATATAAGGCATTCTTCCCCACCCCGGGTCCCTTTTTTTTTTCCTCTTTAGAGTGGCCACAGCAGAAGTAGACTAGTGGGGTATGCTAGACTGAACTGTTTTTCTTTGTTACAAGCTGAGTTCTGTGGGGGAGGAGGGGAGAGGTTCATAGGAAGAGTCTAGGATTGGGAAATGACTATTCTGAAAAAAAGAGAGGGCAAGAGAAAAAGAACTAACATTCTAGGACCATTTACATCCTCCCTACTATTCATTTATTTGCCATAGTTGATAGATTCCCTCTGTCACTGATTTCTGGCTATTCTTTTGATATTCCCTCTTTTTCCTTTCTCAACCCCTCATTTGCTACTGAAATTCTGATTCTGCCAAGTTGAAAAGTGGCTACCTTAACCTACTAAAGAAAGCTGTAGTAGTAAACAGTAGGGTTGCAGCCCAAAGCCTCCTCTTCAAGAAAAAGACCTCAATGGGAAATAATCATTGCCCTTTCCTCTTCAGTAATAAGTACAGTAGTTGCCTTTGTCAGTATAGCTTCTTAGCAGCTAATCCCTGGGGTTGTTCAGTTTTTGATTGAATATTCACTGTTATCTAAATATTGTCTGCTTTTCCCCCAATCTACCAGGCTATTTTTAAAAGATGAATATATTCCTTGAGTCCTCCATTTAAAGAATTTGGGTAGCACAATTTCCTCCATCAAGTGTCAAATCCTGGATTATGTAATAAGCGTTATAGTTAGTGATTTTTTCCCCCACCAACTCAGATTTCTTCATCTCCAATAGCCTGACTACTTTCAATGAAGTATCTGATCTAGCTTGGATTTTTTTTTTTTTGTTAGGAATGTTGATGAAAGTTGAGTTTTAATCACTTGAAAGCCTAACTTATATTGTTTGGTAAAGATTAGGACTTCTCTCCCCTGGTCATTTATATTTCCCATTAATTAAACTATGCTCTGTCCCTAGCTCCAACTAAGAAGCCTGTCAGAAGTCAGCTGACTGGTTTACCGGTGAAGATTTTTTTAAACACCTGGAGAGGTTGGTCAGACATGAAAGCAGAGGAGACAAGGAAAAATTAGGAAAGGTGGGGGTGGTTTACACTTCTGACCTGGAATTTTGTTGGAGGAATGGAATGGGCAGTCAGTACTTTTGCAAGTTAGCCTTGCTTCCTATGGGGTCAGAAGAATAGCTATCATCAATCAGGTCTTGATTTGTGGATGTCAGCTCCAAAACAGGTTCAGGTGTAGAACTGCAGTGGCATTCAGTCCAAGTCTCTCCATTGTGTGTCAGTCTAAAGCAGCCTTGGTTACTGAAAGCCATCCTCCTTTCTTAACTGCAGGCCACCCTCTGAGTTCCCCAGCGATTCTTCCATGGCCAAATTCAGCAGTTTCTTCTCCATCTTTGTTCTCTCCAGTCATGTTTCCCCTCTCTTCCTGTGGCTTTTATAACTGAATTCTTTCTGCTCTCCTAAGCTAAGCCTCCCTCTTTCAGTCTTCTCCCTCCTATGCCCTCTGTGGATATATCCTTTATGGTCTTGACCTTAGCCTTTTTTTTTTTTTTCTGTTGTTCTCGCCCTTTGTATGTCCATCTGTTCCCATGGTTTCAGCTGTCACCTGGGATCAAAGGACTTAGAGTTGAAAAAGGACATCATCATAAGAGCATAGATTTAAATCTGGAAGGGACCAACCCTTGCATTTTACAAAAGAAGAAGCTGAAGCTCAGAAAAAGGAAGTGATTTCTCTCAGTTCACATAGCTATTTAGTAGCAGAGTCAGCCTTAGAAGTCATGCCCTTTGAAAAACAAACCCAGTGTTCTTCCTACTCAGTCACTTTGCCTTCCAAACCTTATATTGATTGGGTGCAGCCCTATCTCCCATGTTCCAGACCCACATTTCTAATGCCCAATAGATAGCTTAGCCTGATAGCCTTCCAGTACCTCATATTTACTACATTTAAAACAATTTTTTGAGGAGTTCCGAAACCTGCTCCTCTTCCTAACTCATTTTTGTAAATAATAGCACCATCTTTTCAGCCATTTAGTCTAGAAACCCTGTTTTCATCCTTCTTCCCTTGTATGCTATCATGTACCAAATTTGCTGATTATGTCTCCACTATCTTTTAAGACCAGGGCTTTATTGCCTCTTGTCAGGACCATTTCCTCTCATCTAACTCCCCACCTTTCTTTTGCTGCCAAAACCGTATGCCAGCTATCACCTACTGAATAAGATCACACCTCGGGGGCGCCCTCCTTGGTCTGTTTACATCGTTTCTGATACTACTGCCCTTCTCATTGCAGTCAAAGCATACTGTTTACTTTCCCAAATTGTACCCCTTAGTGACTTTTCTCACACCATTCCTTATATTGGGACTACTATAAAATCCTAGAATTTACTGCTGTAAGAGTTAAGGAAGCAGGCTCAGAGATGAAAACTTCTGATTCCAAACCCACTGTTCTTCCACTCTACCAAACTGCCCCCTTAGTAGAAAGTTCATTAGGACCTAGCCCTCTCTATTGTCTTAAATCAGAAGTTCTCTCTCCCTTAAGACTTTTCTTAACATTTTTGTACCTCTCTTAGGGACTTGCTGGGCTCTGATTTTGCATTATAATTATTTGTGACCAAGTCTTATCCCCTCTTCCCCCTAGTTAATTTGTAAGTACCTAGTGCGCAAAAAATTTGTTTTACTAATTCATTAACCTTTATATCTCACCCAGAATCTAGCCTAATGCTTTGTTCATCTCACTTAATAAATGGCTTCTTTGTTGTTGATTTCTCTCCTTCATCGCTGGAATAAACAAATTGACTATACAGCAGAAAAGGACACCACTGTAGCTCTTAATTAGCATGTTCTTTGCTTATTGCCTGGGTTCACTTGAGCCTACTGGGGTTTTCCAGGCTGAATTCCAATTCCAACTTATCTTCTGTTGTACTGTGCAAATTAAGGAGATAGAGTTTCTTGGGAACACTTTTTATCTAAGGATTCTAAGAGGACAGGCCTATGATTTTAGGAAGTTTTTTTTTTTTTTAAATTTCATTCATTATTTATATAATTTCATTTTATTAGGGCTACATTTCCTTTTTGCAGATTTTTTTAAATTGGAGTTTATAAGTATAAGAGTTTTTTTTGTTGTTGTTGTTGTTGTTAATGAAGAGGCCAGGTAATAGGGGGTTTTTCTTGGAAAATAGATATTGTATTTGTGTTGTATAAAGCATAGTAAAGAAATCCATTGCTTTTTTTTTTGGGGGGGGGGGGTCTGCTCTGCTGTGCCCAAGATAAGGTGCTTACATTCAACTCACTCCAGAGTACTATATATATGAACATGGGGACACAGGGGCTAAGGGTTGCTGTAGCCAGATTTATTAGCTCAACAGCTAAGGTGAACAAAATCCTAAAGTATATTCTAATTAAGAGAGAGAACATATGAAATAAATCTGCAGCTTTTGTGTTGAATCCCAACCTCTGCTGTGACTTTTGTTTGCATAAAATCAATGTTACTAGTATTAACCTTTATTTAATTCAACTTGTTGACCACCCTCACCCTCTTCTCTATTCTCCTAAAGAATAATTGTGTCCCCTTACATACAAAGAAGTTTTCTCCTTGATCATAGGCTGACTTGGAACTAACAAATAACTGTTACTCTTACTTTGAAAGTTTTAGTATCAGCTCTTCAAGTTAGAGCTTCTGAACAGGAAGTTTTAAATGATGATGATGATGATGATGATGATGATGATGATGATGATGATGATGA